>MU551697.1:13633306-13668306 GCA_024362625.1 Silurus asotus
AAAAGACGATATTTGACTGAAATGTAGTGAAGTTAAAGTAAAAGTCCCTCCAAATGGAAATACTTAATTAAAGTACAGACACATAAAAAAACCACTTAAGGGATGAATTACATTTACTTTGTTACTGTCCACCATTAAAATTTAAATAGAGAACAACCAATTAGAATGATTATTTGTTTTTGTAAAAATTTGGAGTATTTTAGTCTCTTTATTAGAATCTTTATTAGAAATTCGGAATAGTTAAGTGACCAGGTTGGTCGGTAAAAACGTCATTGAAGAAATGATCTTTGAATTTCTGTAAACCTCTGAATGAATTTTGCAGCTACCATTTTGGCTTCCATCATTATTAAAGATAAGTATATCTGTTCCAGAAACAGCCATGCAAGCTCAAGCCATGACACTACCTCCACCATGCTTCAAACATGATGTTTGTCTCGGATCATGAGCAGATCCTTTACCTCTCCAGATTGATCTTAGTTCCACTGTGGCCTTTCTCTGTATTTCATTGTGACGTCCAATCTGCCGTTATGGTTATTATTGCTGATGAGTGATTTGCATCTTGTAGTATGGCCTCTATAAGTCCAATTGTGGTTTGTGAAACCTTTACCCCTGTCCTGTGGAGGTTGTTGGCAAAGCACTGATGGCTGTTTTCTAGGTTCTTTTTCACAGTGACTATAATGTTGGCTGATCGTTTAGTGGTCTGATTACTAGTACACCAGTGGTTTCTTATTTCAGGATGTATAAAACTGTTGTATAGGTAATGCTTGTGCAACTACTCGGATTAACTTTCCCACTTTTAAAATGATTTGCATTCCTCCCATAGACAGCTTTATGGTTTTCATGTGGATTTAACAACAACAAATACCTGGCAGTCGACAGTGCAAGATCACTGACAACCGGTGGGTCAATTAAAAGGTCCCATGTTCAAAGTTGAACATTTCTTGTTGTAAATAATAGAAAATGAAAAGCTAAACACAGAAGAAAATCTTGGTCTGGTAATATAATTTGAGCAAACATCAAATAGTGTGATAATATGTATGGATGATACATTTGTTGCATTGTTAATTATCCCAAAAGCTAATTTTACTAAAAGTAAAGTTGAATTGTATGTCACCCAGTGAGATCATGGTGTAAAACCCATTCATTTAGCATTTGTATAGATTTTCAAGACATTTAATGACTAATTGCTGACTGCAAAGACTCAAAGAAATGTACTTAACAAATACCTGTTATCATTTGCTTGCACTGCTGGCAGACAGTCGGCCGGCGAAACATGTATTCCAAGAAACAGTGTGTTTTCTGTGAACGAGGCTGAGGTGGGGGAGGAGTGTTGGAGTTAATTGACAGCGATGGACTTGACGAAGGTGAACGCGAAGAGAGGGAGAGGTTCGGACTGAGTGACGGGGACCTGTCGAGGGTCAAAGAGCTGTCACAAAAGGGAGTCTCAATGATGGATGGTGGAGCCTCAGTAGTGAAGATACTCTCTGGGAGTGTGGTCTCGATGTTTGATCGCTGGAAGAAGTTCTCAACGCTTTTGCTCCTCATCATTGACTTCAATGATAGTGAGCGCTTCAGTCTCTGGAGCTGCAGAAGAGACAAAGAAAGAGAAGGACACAGGGAGAGAAAGAGAGAGAGAATAGAAATCGCATTCATGAAATCTTTCCGCTAGTGTTCAGACCTCATCACAGTAATAACACAGAGCTGCACACAGAAAAAAAAAAATCAAGGTACAGAATTGTAGCTTAAAAAAGTACAAAAGCTTTCTCGCTCCAGGGTACAGCAATGTACCTCTGAACATTGGTACATTTTTGTGTCTTCTTGTTGGTTTCTTGTTCTAAAAAAAACATGTATGCACCCCCACTGTGAAAAAATTGTCCTGTAAATTAACAGTAAAACACTGGCAGCTGCAGTTGGCAGTAATTTACTGTTAATTTTATAGTGATTTACCGTTATCTACTTTACGGCATTTTACTGTAAAAATACCACAAAATTTAATTTGAGTTAAATCATTATTTGCAGAAACCGACTGCACTTAAATTGGCCAAATGCCATTTGTTTTTAAAAGCTTTTATTCACAATTTACTTACATGCCCCCCAAAAAAACAGACTTTTGGAAATCTTTTAAAAGCAGCAACTCAAGTCAAAGCTCCTGCAGATAACAGCAGCATGTATTCACAATTAGCAAAGAGTTTCTCAGTGATTCTTAGTAACTACACAGTTACTGCCTTTAAGTAAGCATAATATCAATAGGTCTCTGTCTGTCCCTGACTTGAACACTCTTAAAAGCTTTGCTCTCCTGCAGAATGGTAATGCACAAAACACACCGGAATTTGACTGTTAGGTTTTACAGTATTTTGCTGTTTTCTTTTTTTTTCGTAATATTTCGGTAAACTATTGAGAGCAGGGTTGCCAGTATTTTACTGTGGTTTTTTTTACAGTTTGCTTCCATAAAATATACGGTATTTTACTGTACATTTTACGGTGTTTTTATGGTTTTTTTTTTAGATTATTTTACACATTTAACCCCTTAAATCCCACAGCAAATCCTCAGTTTTAAAAGAACGCACGTGTTCACCTGAAGCGGTGATGAACTTAATGAGACAATGAAGGGACTGATTAAATGAGGATTAAACGTTACTGATGAACACCTGAAAAGACATTAAATCTTATGATTTTAGCAGATAAATAAACAACCCCATCGAACCGGCATTGCCAGCTTCGCTTATTACTAACCAATGCCACATTATTTCCGCCATATCTGTGATAAAAGTTTTAATTGAGATTTTAGATGTTTAGATGTTGTAGGTTCATTTGAATTCACCATAATGGTGATCATTGTTTGCTGTAGTTCGGCTCTAGAACCTTGAACGTTTCAAGCTATTTTTTCTTTAGTCGTTGTAATTAGTTATAATAGCACCAAGCACAAATAAAAACTTTGAACCGTAGCAGAACTTAAACAGACATCAACAATCAGTGTTTGAGGGACGATCAGAAAACAGAAAACAAAAACCAGATCAACTCTAAACATAACAAAAAAAAACTAATGAAAAATCACAACAAAACTAACAGAACCTAAATAAAAGCAAATAAAGATAATAGTAAGAACGTTCCGCTGCATAATTCACTCGTGCTGCAATGCATGCTGGGTGTTTTGTACTATTCTGGCACCCAGCATGCATTGCGGGATGAACGTTTGTTTGTTAATAGTCACCATTGCTGATTCAATATCAGCACATATATCACCATCCATAGTGAACCAAAACCACGTAATTACACTTTCTCTTGACTTTTCTTATCATAAAAAACGTGCTTTACGAACACACTTGTCCTGGTATAGTGTAAAATTACATCCTTAAATTTTTCCATAGCATTTCGCTGATGGTTTGCGTGAATGGATGTATGATTAGGATGCAATTTTAAACCACTAGTGGTGCATAAATGTTCTTTTACTGGTACGAATAAGTGGGTACAAATGTTCAAATGTACATTGATTTTTCTGTGTGTGGTTAAAGTAGTAAATGACCAGCTGCTGGACTTTTTTTTTAACAGAGTTGGACCCCCATGCTTAAGGGAATAACTTTTTCTGGCTCAGGTCTTATCTGTCTAATTGCTATGTGTTTGCAGATGTTAACAGTGACTTCAAAAATCAAGAGTAACGGTTTTACATGGCTCTGTTCCAGGCCTGCTCTTTCTTTCTCTATTTCCCTGAACTACGCCCCCACCACCACCACCCACACGTTTGGAACGGCTTTCTTAACAATGCCAGATAAATATTTTATAACTGTAATTGTAAATATATATTTTTTACTCATCTCATATCTGTATTTCATAAAAAAGTTTGGCTTTCAAACTAAAATTCCTCACCGCTGGAACTATCGGCTATCTGCAAAAACCCATACAGATAGTTTTTCCGGCTTCCGGTCAGCTGTCATTACAAAAGCGGCCTCTAGGGGCAAACCACAGATGCCACGTTCTGTTTGTTTTTACATGTGAGACTGCGTACTGCACGGAGAGCTTTAAATTATATTTATTTATAATTTGCTAATTATATATAATTATAAAATGATAATAATATTATAAATTATACTACATCCTGATATTTTATATTTATATTATATAATTACATTTATTAATTAATATATTTATTTATTTCCTTTAGCACATTTTCATGATTCAGTACTTTTTTTTTTGTTAAATCCACTATCGGTGAACCTCTAGTTATTAATGGAGCTTAATTATTAGTTATTTTTAACCACCAGCCAATTGATATGCATAAGTAAGTAAATGTTTTGATTTCAATAGCAATGAATGTGTGAAAATCTCATGATAGTAGTAATGCTCTTTTAATAGACGATATATTTCTTTCGAAGCAATGCATCTTTTGTCTGTATGATGCAGAACAACAGAATAAACTAATTAGGAGCTTTAGGAGGCATCAAAAATACAAGTAAAGGAGAAATTTCTCTCAGAGAAAAAAAGTGTAGGAACTCCTGCTTTATGTATACTACACCTGTATACTACCAATTATTAGAAAGAACATGGTGTAACCTGGTGAAAAACTATTTTTAGGCTTATTCTGACACACTTGTGCTGCACTGTACATATCATTTGATGAATGTGGTGTGTGTGTGTGTGTGTGTGTGTGTGTGTGTGTGTGTGTGTAATTCGTCTTATATAGTGACAGCGTGAGACGGACAGCAAACTGTAAACGAGTTGCAAAGCATAATTCCATTACTGTTATTTTAAAACCAGAACAATTATTCCAAGCTCCATGCACGCACGCACACACACACACACACGCGCGCGCACACACACACACACACACACACACACACACACACACACACACACACACACACACACATACACACTCTTGTTGCAGCTGCTTTTGAAGCAGAGACTCTAAAAATAGCATTGGAGATGCACAGATAAATTATGGATTCTGTGGCGAGCTTTTTAAATCATAAATGTGTGCACACACAAATACCTGGACACACACACACACACACACACACACACACACACACACACACACACACCTAGAAGAGGGTGTGAAGAGTGTTGTAATAAACTGAAGGTTTAATCCACTTTAATCCGATCCTGTAATATTAAAACAGCGGGAGGTTTTTATCGTAAAGTCAATGCAGCACCTGGAATTTCCGACTGTTGGTTTGAAGGGCGTGCACACACACACACACACACACACACCCTCTCTCTCTTTATATCTCAGACACCAATATTAAAAAACTGACATCATCATCACCCAGATGGCTAAAATGCATATGGCCGAAAAATTCATTAATTGTGCTGCTGTTCTTTGTATAATCAAGGGGTCTACGATTCCTAGGGTTCCACCTTAAACAAGCGTTCGCATTTTGATGAGGAGAAACTAAAAGTAGGACGAATGTAAGAATCCTTCAGCGTGTGCACACAAACCAAAGTGGCTGACTTGCGATTTCGTACAGCTGAGACACAACCACGCGCCGACATCTCCGCTGAGAATTTCTAATATGAGCACATTACTTACGCTGTGGAACTTTAATGAGCAAATTCGATCCCACTCAAGGTAGCCAGCTAAGTTAAGATACACTGATCACCAAAAATATTTTAAACGCAATCCAAATAAGTTAAAAGTCCCAAACGTGTTGTTTGTAGTTCTGCATTAAAAAGGCACAATGAATAATTAAGATAGTGCTTATGTAAATCTATTTAAATCAGCTTTACACAGTGGAACAAGCAGAGGTGAAGCCCTGACATTACACTTACTCTCCTCATGGAAATGAAAGTAAAACAGCCATGAGCTAATATAAGAGCTAAAAAAACATATTCAAATTTACCTTATTAGCATTATCATTATTTACGTTTAGATAAGAAGCATGAAAGAAACTTCAAAACTAAGAAGAAAAGCACCTTGACCCTAAACTGAACCCTGACTAAACCCAAACAATAACCCTAACCCAAATCCTAACCTAATCCTATTCTGCAACCAAACCCTAATCCTAATCCAAACTCAACCCCTAATTTAAGACCAAACCCAGCCCAACTCCTAATCCTACTCCTAACTCTAATCCCAACCCAGTCCTGCTCCTAATCCATAAACCTAACTCCAAACCCCTAACCCAAAACTAAACCCAACCCAACTCCTAATCCCACTTTTAAACCTTTACTCTAAACCAAATCCTAACCCCAAACCTCTAACTCAACCACATCCCCAACTCAACTCCTAATCCCACTCCTAACCCATAACTCTAACCCAAATTCTAAGCCCTAACTCAACCCCAGCCCAAACTTTAATCCTACTCCAACCTCTAGTCCCTCTCCTAACCCTTAACCCTAACCCAAATCCTAACTAAAACCCCTAATCCAACACCTAATACGACTCCTAACCCCTAACCCCAAGCCTAGCACTAAATCCTAACCCAAAAACCCAACTCCTAACCAAACCTTAATCTTAACCCTAACCAAAATCCTAACCCCCACCTAAACGAACACCTGAAACCCCAATCATATCACTAACCCAACCCTAATTAGAACCCTAACCTTTACCCTGATCCCAGTTTTATTACTGTTATTATTAAATTCCTGCGTGTGAAGGGTGGCGTGGATCAGCGACAGCGCTGGTGGCGTTCCCTTTCCAGTTTGTGAGCGTAACAAATGGGCAAAGTCTATAAGTGTACACCTTTAAAATGACCTGTGTAGCAGGTGAACATTAATATTAGTGTGTAATGGACATCATCACGCTCTGTGTCTCTGTCAGTGCTGGTTACATCTATCCCAGTTAAAACATCACCATTAGTTACAATTATCTGGGCTGACAGGTGCTGTGTGTGTGTGTGTGTGTGTGTGTGTGTGTGTGTGTGTGTGTGTGTGTGTGTGTGTGTGTGTGTGTGTGAAAGACAGAGACAGAAGGAGAAAGAGAGAGAGAGATCTTTGTCCTCAACATGTCCATACTCAAACTCATCTACCAACATCAGACTCGTCACAGTGTGTCCAGAGCACCGTGGTAAAAAAACAAAAAAAAAACAAACAAAAAAAACAACAAGCCCACAACAGGGAGCTGATATGTTTTAGTTAGCAATAAATCACTTAGCATTTTTCACTTTGATGCGGGAAAATATATATATTTTTATTTTTATTAACAAAAACGCATCAACAACTTTTTTTAACCAATAAAATCAGACTAGAATTGTAAAATGGAATAGAATTCAATAGAATTTTATTACATTTTATTTCTATAACGCTTTTCACAATGGACTTTACAGATCAGATTTACAGCATGAAAGAATTATAAAACAAAATTTACTGATATTTAAAGGTTTGTCTGCGGCAAGGAAACACGTACTTAGATGGAATAAGAAAGAAACCTCGAGAGAACCCATTCTCATGTGGGTGACATCAAACACTGGAGAGAGTGTGGGTAATGATCTTCCTACAGTTGAAGTTGTTGAACCGAGAGCTCCTGAGCAACCCATACATTAGCTCAACGTCTGAGATCATTATATATTCAACACCAACTCGTCCATGCCAGAGCCTTTAAATGTTCGATGATGTAGAACGCTATTGCTCAGTATTGATTAAGAGGATGTTTATCCTTAAAGTCCGATGTCCGAAAGCTTGGGGCACAATTGGAGCTGCCTCAACATATAAATGCTTCGGGATCGATGCAGGGTCGGCATCTTCTAACCGGTTTTCTGATGACTGAGGAATGGGAATGGAGTTACAATTATATTAATTCCATAAAAATATCCTTTCAAAAGGTTTCTTTCTGATACAAACTCAGAGAGATTCCCACCGTTGCCCCTGGATCGCTCATTAGGGAAAAAACTTATAAGGATACATTTCTAAATATAAAATGTAGTAGCAGTAGAAGTAGTTTATTGCAGTGTTGGGCAGTCAGGCAGTCAGGGCCTGCAAAGCCTTCTCTGCTGACATAAACACTTTTAGAAGCACTGACCTACATTTACAGCCTAAATTCTAATATTTGTGCCATGAAATTGTATTAATTTATTGCCAACAGTTTATTCTCTTTATTTCGTAGCGTTTCTCTCGGCTGCACTGCTTCAGTACTTATATGTGAATGTTAGTTTTATCCCCAATCAGATTTCAGTCTCTTTGTGCTGCCATGTCAATCTAATCTGCCCAGAGCCTTTAAAGTCAGTACTGCTGGCCTTTTTACCTCAGTCTCTATGAAATAGATCAGTTTCTTTAACCAATCAGATTTCAAATTCTCCTCACAGGGCAGATCGCTGGCCCAGAATAGCGACAGAATTTTTCCGTCCTCTGATTGGTTGGTCAGAGGGAATCGATCTGCACACATTAATACATCTGAGTTAGACTTTTTTACGCCTATGGAGGAATGGAAATTGATTTGGTCTCGAACATACATAAAAATAAATTTTCCAGAAAAGCTAGACATCATGAGGTGGTCGGCTAACTTCAAAGCTAGCTAGCGTGTCTCAGCCCGGGAAAGGGTTTGTTCTCCACTTCCAGAGCAGTGAATATGAGCGCTGCACATTATGAGTCTGCATCTCTGGTGAGATTTTATTCACATTTTAATGTTTTTGTCATGTTATTAGACAAATATTGATTCTGAACTGCTCCAGATGTTGTAGGTGCACAGTTGTGGTTGTAGTGTATAGCTTTGGAGTCTTAACTGGGATTCTTGCTTTAGTAAAATGGTCTTCACCCTTCATATGTGAAATGCGTTTTTTTATTGTATTGATGGTTTCTATAATTGCGACGTGATAGTGGTGGTATTAAGAGGGTGGGATTAAGTCGGGTACGTCCACACTGAAGGCCCAGGTACCAAATTCACGGCCCACCACTGGTTTATTGTAATCATATTTCTATGAAGCTGCTTTGGGGACAATGTCCATTGTTAAACATCTTTGTATTTGTATTACAACAATTTGTTTAAATAAAAGGTTAAATGTACACCATGTTTTTTTTGCATACCGGGAACAAAAATAAAGAAATCACCCAAATTTCTGTATGTGACGGCCTCATGTTGTCATTCTCAAGCTAAATTTTATTTCTTTCATTATTTTCCATTAAGGATTGTGTATTTTCTGTAAGTATTTTCGTATTTGTGTATTTTTGATTAAGGCTTATGTAGGACAAAAAAGATAAGTGAGGAATTGAAAATGGAAAGCAGTTTTAGGGATTTAGTAATTCCACCGAAAACACACAACCTGCATGTGGAGGAAAGACCTTAGAATATGAGAAAACTGAGTTTAGTTTCCAAAATGTTAAATGTAAATGTTTGTCATAAACCAGACAATAAAATCTCCCAACAAGCCTGCAAACCCCCCACACCACCACCACCCCCCACCCTCATGGAGAGACATCTGATTTGATTAGTTTGGATTTATTTTCCCTGGAGCTACAGTCTGATTTCTTCATCATCACTGTCACCAGATTTATGGAAAAAAAAGATATGCTGCAACATGGAGGAAAACATCAGGGAAGAAAAGAAAAGCTTAATAAAGGACATGAAATGTCACCCAGTCGCAGGGGAACAGAGAATATCACTCCAATCGCTCTCTCTCTCTCTCTCTGCTGTCATTCAGACTCCAAAAACTGCAAAGCGAACAAAACAAAAAAACGCTCGCCGTGGTTTCATCACTGCATGATAGCGACCGTGACGACTGTTTTATCGCATTAACAATAATTAATAAACTGGTGAAGCCTGGAGAACATCCATTATCATACTGAGTCACTGCTTATTGTGAATTCAATGATTATTTTATACTCCGTCATATTGAATCATATTAATATTAATAGGAAACATTTTTTTTTTATGTACAATCTCTAAATGTAAATGAATTATATTCTTTAAAAAATGCATTTTTTTTCCAGAAACCGTGTATTTTAACAGACTAGACTTTCACACTTTCCATATTCAAAACTTTTTCAAATACCTGGTGGAAATAAGCAGCGGATGTGATATTGTCAAAATATATAATATTCTATAATATATTGTATAATATACAATTTCTTTATGTACTGTATTTGTTTCTGTAATGTTGACAATAATATTCAAATTTAATGTTAAGT
The DNA here is from genome assembly GCA_024362625.1 of Silurus asotus. NCBI lineage: Eukaryota > Metazoa > Chordata > Actinopteri > Siluriformes > Siluridae > Silurus > Silurus asotus. The sequence goes on from MU551697.1 coordinate 13,643,363, forward strand.
TGACTCTATATAATTTCATAGTCGTTTTCAATAAAACCGTACGTATTGATCTCTTACCGGTCACGTGTCTTTTTAAGCGATACAAATTCGCAAGAGTCCACCAAACGTGAAAGTTTGGAATGCCGGTTTCATGCGAAAATGTGTTGCGCTGAAATTGCATTTCCACCATACGTGTTAGGCTTTAGTTTGACTGAAAATATCCTTTTTTACGTTGAGGTATCACTTTAAAGTGCAGTCTGACTGGTTGAAGTGTCTGTTTGGTTCGTGTCATCGAGTTCAGTCGTATTGTGGCTGTGGAACTTGCTGCTCTTCAGCCAGAGAAATCCCAGAAAATAGAACTCAGTCACCTTTAAGTAGTCCACTGACAAAAACATTTTATTACACTGGATCTATTGCTCCAGAACACGAATGCTTTCAGCAAATCTTCGCTCCCTAGGTGCGTCAACATCTGCAGTTTTGGAGATGCTCTGACCCAATCGTCTAGCCCATGTGGAAATCATAGCACTTGCCCATTTTTCCTGCTTCTAATACATTGACTTTGAGGAAATGTTCACTTGCTGCCTAATACATCCCACTAACAGGTGCACTTATGAAGAGATAATCAGTGCTATTTACTTCACCGCTCAAAATGTTAGCCTGATCTTGTATGTACACAGCTCGATCACCTCTGAAAAGTAAAAGCGAGGATTTTCTCCATAAATTGGTCCACCTGGAACCCCATCAGAGAGAGTACTCTGTAGTGTGATGTTGTGTGCTTCAGGCACAAAAGGCAATTGAAGCCCCAGTGTGAAGACAGAACACATCAATCAGCTGGAAATTAGGACACTCTGTCTAGCCCTCAAATTATTCCTACCTGGTCCGAGACACTGCCATGTTCTAGTTCACTTAACTAAATATATGATGGTCAAATCAGCAGTCGCTGAGATTGATTCACAATAATGCAGTGGACATGTAAAGACTGTGAATTTGTCCTGTAGTGTCCACACCTCGAAGTGACTTTCAGTTGACTATCTTTCTTCCAGGACAGTCTCTAACGGCTCTAAGGGCTGAAAAGATTTCTTGAGTAAACCGAATTCATAAAATCATCGAGCCAAATCATTACTTTAGTCCGTTTACTACACACGGAGCACTGTGTTTCCCAACGGACCCTTATTACTGAAGCACCACCCACTAAACTCTGGAGCGCTCTGGACACTTAAACACCAAAGACGCTGCAAAATTTGGAAGCCCGTTTCTGGCACATAAAAACAATTATGACTAATTATGATTTTTTTTTTGTGGAATTCTGAGGGTTTTTTTTTTCGCAATTCCGAGCTGAAATCCCTTGAGAGAACTCTGGAGGAGACGGAACATGACAGAGGAAGCAGAGGTTTATACGCCAACAGCTTCTAACTTCAGGCCGACAAAAAGTAATCTGAAATGTATTTTTATATTTATGAATTTTTTTAATTATTTATATATTTGTATTTGCAATTGAATGTAATATTGCAATTAAATGCACTTATTTACTATTGTGCTTTTAATAAAAGAAAAAGTACTTTTTATCCGATTAATCGACGAAATCATCTGTAGAATACTCGATTACTAAAACAATCGATAGACACGGCTCTGGTCTAGTGGCTGGCCTCATGTTCTACTGTGCATATTTCTTTCTCCGCTGTTGATTCTGCCACCACCGGACAGATTTCAGCGATGATACCTTACTCCTCTGCAACATCTGTCTAGGAGCCATTGTTGCATTATAGCACTATGCATAGCGTCTCACAAGGCGCTCACTATCAAGGTGTCACAGCATTTCTGCACAGTGCGTTCACCCACTGTGCTCCTCCGAGATCCCAGTATGGGACCTCACCCTTGAGTTAGGTCCATTCATTGTGAGTCCACAGGATGCTGCACTGAAATCGTTCTCTCTCAAAAATCTCTTTTTGCTAGCAATCACTGCAGCTAAACCCCTATGCGTGATGTGTGTAGGGTATAAAGCCATGGATAGCTATCGCTTAACGATCCACGTTCACCAACGTTCAATCCTCTAGAGTGGTGTAATCAATGGCCAACTAGTTTCTCTGGGCATTTACTTACACGTTGTAAAATGCTACGGTGGTAGCATTTTATATTTATATTTATTTATATTTAAATAATAGAGCAGAAAGCATGTTGTTTTTTTGGGGGCACCTTTGCTGATCGATTGGAAGGCTGATAGTTAAGCAGCGGTGGGCCAACAATGCCTTCTTTACCAGCCTGAACTCTATCAAAATCACTGACTAACGTTTTAATGTATTTTTATTCATTAATATGTGTTCATTGTTCCCAGTAGTCTTCATTTCAGTGCATCTCTCTTGGGAATTTGCTGCATTTTTGGGGGAATTTGGGGGCTGCTTCTGTCCCCACCGATTTTCTGTTTCAGTTACAGTTTCTATCCAATGAGATTGCAGCCGTCCCATCACGTATCGCTGTAAGTCCAGCAGAAATAAACAGCGCAAATTTATACTGCTTGAAGCTGTGGATTTAACCAGTCAGTCTGAGATTTGAGTCCGAACACGTCGGCTTTTTCGCTCCCTTTGGATGGTCTGTTTTTTTTCATTCCACCCTGGCTGACAGTGAAATGAAAATATTGATTTGGTTGCAGATACGCTTACAAGGACGTTTACACGACATCGTGAGGTCCCCTGGAAAACCGTAATGCACTGATAAAATGCACAAAAAAAAATGCAGGGATCATTTTACGAGGTTAATATCGGTGCTTCTGCTAGCGATGATGTATGCGGCTGTGGCTGCAGTAAAAGGAGACTCTGCGAATTGTGTCCATTGGGATTCTTGCTTTAGTGTTCAATTTAATTTATTTGTGTTGCACTTTTAACAATGGACATTGTTTCCAAGTAGCTTTACAGAGATAGAGTTTATTAAGTTGTATAGTAATAGCATTCATTCTCACTGTATGAGAATTGTATTATATTGATGGTTTCTTTAGCCATGAACTCGTTATCATGGTATTAGGAGGTGGATTGGTTTAGGTAGGTAGCACACCATTTACATATCCACAATATATACACTGATACTCTGATATAGCTACAACAATATAAACATCTTTTAGTGTGCGCTAGCAGTGATCTCCAGTTGGAAGTACCTTGGAGAAGTTGTGAAGTTGAAATCACCCAGAATAATGATAGGAGTGTTGGGATGGTAGTGTTAGGGTGGTAATTTGCCAGCTGTGTGATTTGAACAGATAGCGACTGTTGGGCATCCAAGACACTTGTCTTGGGGAGAGATATGTGCATGCCAGCTAAAAAGAGAGTTTGATGACCTGTTTGTAAATGTCACATCTGTCCAGCATTTATAGACCTGGTAGATCGAGCAGAGTCATGAATATCTCAACCAATCAGAAGGTAAACGTGTGTAAAAATTTGCACGTTTTGTCATAGTTATTAATCACTTATAGCAAAAAGAGTGCCATTGTGGAGGGATAAAAGGCAAGCATTTTAATGTTCCTAACAAAGTCAGACGATGAACTTGAGACTGAAAAACAAGGCTACTCTGGTGGCTACCATCTTATGTGCGAGAAGATGCTAATAATCACAATGTGAACCTATTGAAAACATACAATTCCTTACAATCCGGAAGCAATGTTATAACCCCAACTGTAGACATACACACAAATTTACATTTTGCTCCTGCATGTGCACACGTCTGAACACCTCCAATACATTAAAGACGAGACAATTGTATGGCCATTCTATGCTAAACAATGTCCTACAGGGTTCACATGGTTAGAAACATGGAAACTTCATTTGCAGTCCCAAACATGTAGGAAACCTCCACCATGCTTCACTGTTTCGGGCAGAGATTCATTATTGTGCCACAGTACTTTGGCAAACCAACTGCATCCTGCTACAAACACATATTCCAGATTTCATCTCTTCAGTCTAGAGAACCTGCTGCCTTTTTTCCAACGTTTTCATTCATAGCCTTGTCTCCATTTTCCACAAAGACCAATTCTGGCCAGACTTCTCCAGACAGTAAATTGGTGTATCTGGGTCCCACTGGTTTCTGCCAGTTCTTTGCTAATGGCGCTACTGGAAATGTGTCCTTCTTTATAGAACTTAATCAGCACATATTGAAACCCCAGTCTGCTTTGAAATCTTTGCCTGAGAGACACTTTGATGATGCTGTAGAACTACCTTGTGTCTTGCAGCTGTGCGCAGTCTTGCCCTGGTGTAAGGACCACTGGGATAAAACTCTCTTCCACAAACTCACCTCAGTAGCAGAGTTTAGCTGTTCCTCACCCAGTTTGAAGCTCCTACACAGCTGTTTCTGTTTCAGTTAATGCTTGGTATAAATGGTTATTCGTACACCTGACTCTGATCCTACAAAATCCCTGTCCTACAAAATCCCTGACTTCTATGCAAGTGTACAAAGTGCACAACTGTAAGAACCGAAACCCAAAATGTAGTCACACCCTTTCTCCTGTTTACTCACTTTGAATTTATAAATGGATAAAAATAAACAATTGAACAATAAAAATGAAAAACAATCAAAACATATATTTTTTAAAAGCATTCTCACTTACAGCATTTCTTCACACTTGATCAAAATGTTTGTACACTAATGAAAGTTTGGTGAAGCCTTTACACCTAAGAACACTGTACTGTACCTACTGTCAAGCATGGTGGTGGTTGTATTATGCTCTGGGGCTGTTTTGCTTTCATTTGAATTGGTGCTTTAAAGTAGAAAGATGCAGAAGGAGGAATCTTAAAGTTCCATTTTTCCAGAAAAATCACAGCTTGTAGTACATTGCTAGGTACTGCTAGTCAATACTAGCCTCTATGCTAGCACAAAAACTAGCATTTACTAAAACTCTCATTTGAAGTCTCATTAGAATCTGGGAATAGATGATATAGATGTCCTAAATATCAGAGTTGGAGACATGGACTAGTGATGGTGTAACCTTTTACTTCGTTCAATGACAACATTTATTAAGTTGTAAAAATACGGTAAATAAAATATAACAAATGTACCACATGTACCATCTACACAAACTGGAGAATCATGACAATTATTCCATCTTTTACACGTTTTTATATATTTTTTTTCTAAAAGCCTCCTGCATTGTGCCAAGTGAGTTGATGATTCATTAAACTTGTGTGTAGAATAAATAAACACACAAATCAGGCAGAACTGATTCACGACTGAAGTGTGTGTGTGTGTGTGTGTGTGTGTGTGTGTGTGTGTGTGTGTAAATGTCACAAATTGTGCAGCGCAGATGTATTGAATCAAACCGCGACATGTGTTATCTGATAGGGTCATCCATTTTACCACTGATACACACACACACACTTTGGTTCTCTCTCTCTCACACACACACACACACACACACACACACACACACACACACACACACACGAAACAACATGATGCTGCACAAACAATACGATGTGCGTACTCAAGCACACACACACAAACACACACACACAAACACACACACACACACAGCCTATTCACTACGTGATGTTCCTCTGATGTGGGCGTGTCCCAAACCACACACTCTATTCATCAAATACACCACATACACACAATTATCTCACAATGTCTGCACAAAGTGTGTGAAAGCAGGATGGGCAATTTTTTTTTCTTTTTTTTTTTATACAACAAAGATGTTTGAGTTTGAGGTCAATAAAAATCAAATCAAGATACTATACAGTTGGTACTGTATAAAAGTACATGCATTTGCACTACACAAAAGCAGAGCCACACACACATCTGATTCTGTGAAGCTCCACACTGATCTGCTCAGGACCGCAGTTTCAATGAACAGTTTTGCATGTAAGCGCCCATCACTGATCCGTACATCTCAACAACGCTGGAACTGTAATGACTTGTCATTCAGAGGCACCAAGACAAGGATGGATATCTGGTTCCTCTTAAGGTTTCTTCCTCATACCATCTCAGAGAGTTCTTCTTTCCATGCCACAGCTGCTCATAAGGGATGCACTTATTAGGAACAAACTTATAGACACCAAAGTTGTACATTTTGATAAGATATGTTTTCCCTGGAAAGCTGCTATGGGACATTATTAATGAATTCTGATTTGTTCTGGTCTTTGCTACAATATTGATCATATTGATATCGATAATATTCTGATACTGAATGATAAATTCAGCCACACCTTCAGTGAACAAGATGAAAAAAATCACCACCTTGTTCTGCAATAAACACACTGAGAACCTGTCGCGTTTTGGCACCGCGCGCGCATCCACACGTCTGAGTATGTGCGCGCGCGTGTGCGTGCGTGAATGGAAGCTCGCGCTCTGCTAACCTTGGACTCAGGCCGGATCGTACCGGAACCCGGTGAGCGCTGCAAGTCCCGCTGATGCGGTTCGTTCTCCTTCTCGCCATTTTCCGTCATCCTTCCGTCCTCCTTCCTGCTCAGCACGCGACCCGTGAGTGCAGTCCTCCTCTTCGGAGGCGTGCAGCAGACAGACCCGCGCGCGCGCTCTCTGACGCGCCCTCCCTAACGTCACCGTGCCGTGCGCGCGAGCCTCGTTTCAAGATCCGTGAAGTCCGTAATAAGAAAAAAAGTCACTCTGAACGCAAGAGAGACAAACGTGTCTCTTAAATGCTTCGGTGTGGACACGCGAGGACGACGTTTCCCTGTCACATCCTTTCACGTGAGATGAAAGGCCAAAATCTTTTACGGTTAAAACGCACACGCGCGTATGCACACACACACACACACACACGCACGCACGCACGCACGCGCGCGCTCTTCTGCATCTCAGAACTTTCAGCTCGCAGCCTCACTGGTAATTGGACGCAATCAGCAGGGGCGTGGTGACGTCACTGAAAAGGTGTAATATGTCATGAGGTGTAATGCCATGTGGTGTGTTCGTCTGAGATTTCTCTCTCTCTCTCTCTCTCTCTCTCTCTCTCTCTTCAGAAAATATTCAGACCCCTATCACTTTAAATGTTTTGTCGTTTTCAATTTTGTTATGTCTGATAGAATCCTGATGCTACATTTATTATTAATAAGACATATTTGGTCAATACCTCATCTTCATCTTCAGCTTCAGCAGAGCAGTGGTCCTCTTGGCGGTGTGTTTGGGGTCGTTATCATGTTAGAAAACAGCAGTTCACCCCGGTTTCTGAAGAGAAGGCATCATGTTCTGCTTCAGAACATCACAGTACATGTTGGAATCCACGTTTCCCTCAATGACTCGCAGCGCCCTAGAACCAGCAGCACTCATGCAGCCCCAGACCGTGATGCTACCACCACCATGCTTTAATGTAGAAATATAGGTATAAATGTTTTGTTGTTTTGTTGTCTGATAGAATCCCAATGCTACAATCATATTTTTCTTCTTAATCTACCCTCAGTACCCCATAATGACCAAGTAAAAACTACATTCGAGAAATGTCTGTACATATCATATGTACATACGTATTATCAACACATAAAAACTATAGTAGCTCAGGTGTCTCCAATTTCTCTTGATTGTAGCTGAGATGTTTCTACACCCACACGTCTCTATAGAAGGCCTCACAGCTGGAAAAAAGTGGTGAGGATAGACAATTTACATCCATCCGTCCATCCGTCCATCCGTCTATCTATCTATCTATCTATCTATCTATCTATCTATCTATCTATCTATCTATCTATCTATCTATCTATCACTTTCCACTTGAGGATCCCCACAGTTGCTCAATAGGGTGCAGGTCTGGAGACATACTTGGTCAATCCTTCAGCTTCAGCTTCAGCAAGTCAGTGGTCATCTTGGCGGTGTGTTTGGTGTCATTATCATGTTGGAAAACTGCAGTTCGGTCCGGTTAGAAGAGAGGGCATCATGTTCGTCACAGTGCATGTTTCCCTCAATTACTCGCAGCTTCCCAGAACCAGCAGCACGCATGCAGCCCCAGACCGTGATGCGACCGCCACCATGTTTAAATGTAGAAATATATGTATAAATGTATATATAAATTATTATTTTTTTATATTTATACTGAGCTGCTTTTTGCAGCAAAATCCAGCAGGCAACATCAGCAGTTCTCACCTCCACCTCCAAAAAAACATGCTTTTTACCCATTTTTAATTCTATTTAATGTTGTACAAGATCCTTAAAACAACGCTCATCAGTTTTTTTTAGTATTTTTAGTATTTTGCTCTCTCAAATTTAAAATGACAAAAAAGTGTGTCATGTTGCAAAGAAGCACAAAGTCCTTTCTTCTGGAGACGATTCTTTGTTGAAAAGTATCAGAACGAGCACATTCATATACACCTGTGAGCAGCTGTTAGAGAAAACACGGACCAATCAGCAACCAGAATTCAACAATACAGCACTAATACTCAATACACCACTATAGAAGCCCAGAATATTTATCTGTAAAGTCGTGTTTATAGACGTTTTAGAAAGCGTTCATTCAAGTAATCCCAAGAGGCTTCTAATAAAAGAGTCTTGTTAGTAATTATTTGGAAAAAAGGAAACTGTTCTGTTTTTATTCTCTGTGTTCTCTCGTATATTCTTTTCCCGTCCAGTCGCTCATGGATTGGATGCAGAAAAGCAGTGTATCATTACCCTTATTCAGATATCACATGGCGAAAACAAAAAAAAAACCCTTGAGTGTGTGATTATACCAATTACTCTCACATGAGCTATTAAAAGACCACAAGACGGGGTGAGTAATTTCACTGCTGTCTTCTCAGGCATATAGGTTACATATACTTTTCTTCATAAAACCTTCACGCACACATTCGGGATTTGGAAAGTTACTTTGAAGTACATGACGCAAGTAGAAAGAAATGATTTCATAATCATCCCAAATGCATTGAATATCGCATATATTTGTGTTTAAGATCTTCTCATAAGACTGATACCCATATCACGGCTCTTAGTTGATTAGGTTCTATCATTTCAGCGAGGCAGGATATCAGTAAATCAACCATACTAATAGCAGATAGTTAAGGATGGATTAATGGCATTGGGTGGCAGGTGCATACTTTCTGTCCCTGTCAAGCAAAGTGACACCAGGCAATTATTAGAGTTCAATTCAATTCATGTTTATTTGTGTTGCGCTTTTAACAATGAACATGGTCTCAAAGCAGCTTTACAGATAATGTGGTGATTAAAATGAATATGTTCTTTATAAGTGTGAGTTTGTCCCTGATGAGCAATCCGGTGGCGACTGTGGTGAAGGAAAAACTCCCAGAGAGGGCATAAGGAAGAAACCTTGAGAAGAACCACTCAAGAGGGAACCTCATCCTCATCCGGGTTGCACGGAATGTCCATTTATTACAGATAAACGATATTGTGAGGTACAGTGATGGTGATCAGAAGCAAACTGTAGTCCTGAGTCAGTGTAGCAGACTGTTGACATTAACTACAGTCCAAATCCATCCTCAAAGCTCCTGTTCTTAATCTGGAGGTTCATGGAATCACCCAAGGCGTTGATGAGAAACCATCTCCAGCTGCACAGCGTGGCCTCCAAATGAAAAGAACACTATCCAGAGGCAGACCTGGACGAGTTCATTATAGTTCATGTGTGCAGAAGAAGGCAGAAAGCAAGTTGGAGCTGGTTAGCTGATGTTGAATGGAAGTAGCCGGGCAGATGGTCACATTGGACTGAGCAGAAATTGGTTAGAGTTGCACTGATTTAGTACGCAAATATACACAAGGGCTTAAAGTTCTTGTTTACAAACTGAGAAAGATAGAACAGATTCATTACATGATCTTTTATGTCCTATACTTCTACATTCCTAGATTCTTCTCTCCACATTATACAGCGATCCGGCATAACGTTAGGGCCGACTGGATGTTTGGATCGGACCACACGTCCATGTCCAGCCTCCGTGCATTCATGTGCATCCATGTGCCGCCCATGACCCTGTCGCTGGATCACCACTACTGCAGACCAGGAACATCTCACAAGAGCTGCTCTATTTGTCAAACTCGCTCATAACCTTACGCCCATTTTTCCTGCTTTTAACACGTCAACTTTGATGACAAAATGTTCACGTGCTGCCTCGTATATCCCAGGCGCCAGGATGAAGAGATAATCAGTGATATTCAATCGGCGCTCATAATGTCGATTCAATTCATTTTTATTTGTATTTCCATTTTGTCAGAGCATCTCCAAAACTGCATCTCTTGTGGGATGTTCCTGGTCTATCAAAAGTGCTCCAAGAAAGGAACTGTGGTGAACCGGCGACAGGGTCGTGGGCGGCTGAGGCTCATCGATGCACGTGTGGAGAGAAGGCTGGATTTGGACCGCGTGGTCCGATCCAACCATCCACTCGGCCATAATGTTATACCTGATCGCTGTATAAAGTGGAGAAAAGAATCTAGAATAGGACATAAAAGATCATTGAAATGAGCAAACAGTAACCATGGGGTTACAATGAGTGGAAAAAACCCGAAGGAATGAACACAAAGCGAATGATACAAGCTGTTTGTGATACTGCCGTGGGCACACGTTCGTTTCAAATGTAAATTGCGATTTGGGTTTGTGCGGCTGAGAGGAGAGAGCCTTTGGAAACGAGCACCACTTTTGCTCTTTGTTTGTTCTCATGCCATCTGATTAATTGGACATTGTGGATACGGGTCACGCTAATCAGCTTTTATTTTCAGCGCACGCACATCATCGTGAATCAGACCCCGGGGCTCGTGTTAAAAAGCGGTTTAGAGGGAAATGTCAGAATTAGTCCATTCGGCGACCGGGACGAGCTGATTACCGCTTTAACCACTTTGTTCCTCTCCGGCACATTCGAGGCTTTTCGCACATTCGTAGGTACACAAACGAACGCGGCAGAGCAAAATATTCCTCCTTCACATGCCCTCACTTTCTGACAGAGAGACTAAAGACAAAGGAAGATTGACGGAGAGACTAACAAGCTGTGAGAAAAAAGGAAAACAATAGACAAAGAGTGTGTGTGTGTGTGTGTGTGTGAGAGAGAGAGAGAGAGAGAGAGAGAAAGAGGGAATAAAAGATTTATGCAAATTTGACAGAAAAGTGGAGATCAGGTGATTTCAGTGCTGAGCTAAGAGCCTAATCCACCACCCGCCTGCTCTCTCACACACACACACACACACACACACACCTGATTGTGTGTGACTTAACACAAGACTGCTTCTTTTGCTAAGCTGATCAACTCCCTGACGTTCAAGTGTGTGAGAGAGAGATAGAAAACAAACTAAATCCCATCCAGTAAGGCCTCATGACACACAGGTTTATTCTACAGGTGAAGATTTGGTTGGGAACAGTGTATATGCTGCTCCTGCATTTAGAACACGGTTAAGTACAAACAGGAAACGATGTATGACGTTAAGAATATAGACTTTTATCGTGTTACGCTTTTGTTTATTTCTTCACTTTTCAACTTTCCTGCCACTCATTTGACTCCCTCAGTCACTCAGATCTCTTATCTACAGAAGTCCTAAGAGGCCATGCGACGATCGTTAATGATCATTCTCTCGTTTTCTCGTGATCACGAGCCAATTTTCTCGCGATCTGGACATAACGAGAGCCGTGTTCTCATGATCGCAACGTCATTTTCTCACCAAAACATTTTCTCATTTTTATTTATTATTATTTATTTTCAATATTTTCTGACGTGTATTTTCTGTAAACTGAGTAACTCATATGTTAGTGTCCGATACTCCAGAAGGAGGTTGTGAGTTTTGTAATTTCGTGGCTTCTTAGCACTTCTGGATTTATCTGCTCGAGTTGTGATAGATGTGGGATCGATAGCAATGTTCACTTTAATTTGCTTGATGAAAATCATTATATTTATACAGTATAACCTTGTTGTACGATCAACTAATAGTACGAGCAAACGGAGATACAAGCGACATGCTCGCAAAATTTGACCCTATTTCACGAGCAAATTTCGAAGGCACGAGCAAACCCACTGCCGGTTCCCCGTTTTTGGCGGAGGGTCGCATCAGTCGTTTAGTTGATGACGTATCACTCAGTCGCTCTCGTTGTTCAGTGCAGCGAAAACATAACTCTTTTCAGTTTTATATTTTTATTTCACTAAAAATCTTGAAAAATGTCTCCCAGGAAAATCAGTGATGGTGCTGTGAAAACGCAAGGAAAAAAAAAAATTACTATTGAAACCAAGAAGGTTATGAGCGTGATGCACGTCTCACAATGATGTTTACATTACGGTCATTTGCAGTGTATTTGTTGGGTAAAATAGGCTACAAATAGTGCAGAAATGAGTGATTGAATGAGATCTCGGAACGGATTAAATCACTTTTACATTCATTCCTGTGGGGAAAATAGGTTTAAGCGTACGAGCAAATGGACCTACGAGCAATTTCTACTAACAAATTATCCTCGTACAACAGGGTTTTACTGTATATATACTGTATATACACAGCGCACCCTCGATACTTCAGTTTAAATCAGTTAAACGTACATCTTTAGATGCTCGATAATAAAATTTTGCGTTCACTTGAACTTGGGAGCCCAAAACCTGTTCCAGCATGGTGATGCCCCTGTGCACAAAGTGAGCTCCATGAAGATCTGGTTTACATGCTTTGGGGAAGAAGTTCTTGCTGCTATAGAGCTCTGATCTCATCCCTACTGAACACCTTTGGGATGAATGTGAATGCTGACTGCACCTCAGGTCTTCTCACCTACACCAGTACCTGCCTTTCATAACACCCTTTTGCTGATGAACACAAATATCCAAAAGCACAATCCAAAATCTGGTAAAACATCTTCCCAGAAGAGTGGAGGGAATTATGAGAGAGTATTGGGACTAAATATGGAATGTGATGCTCAAAAAACACGTTAAACTTATGACCAGGTGAAATACTTTTGGAACTATAGTGTACGTAGATAAGTAGCACATGTGTGGCAAGTGCATTTGTCCCAAACATCCCTAATGGAGCAAATCTTTTCACTCACACGGCGAGAAGCTCTTGTCTCTCGGTTGTCAAAGCTGATAACTGTTGACAACACATGAAAGGTCTGAAGTGACATGGTAGCTCCAACTTGACTCACCATTCCATAAGCTGGCTGTAGCCTCAGTACAGGATCTGTAAACCCCAGCAAGAACCTACAGCCCTGTGTGAGCATCCCAGGTTGATCTCCACCCAGCTGTTGTCAAACACACTTCTCCCTTCAGTGTTTGTCATCTCAAGCAGGATCTTTGAAGACAGATGGTGGTTATGAACAACTCAAATGCTGTCTTGATGTCTTCAAAATGCGACAGTGTATCTTGTAGGCCCTGGGCTCATTCTGATTATGTTCTCAGTTGGTGAGTTGGCCTCTTGTGTAAAAAAGGCTTAGATCTTTAAATTCAGCTCATGAAAAATTGGGCAAAAACAAGTGTTTTGCGTTTATAATTTTGTTCAGTGTAAAATGCGTGGGTGCATTTAAGAGTGTATACAGGGAGTGCAGAATTATTAGGCAAGTTGTATTTTTGAGGATTAATTTTATTTGAGGATTTAATTTGAACAACAACCATGTTCTCAATGAACACAAAAAACTCATTAATATCAAAGCTGAATATTTTTGGAAGTAGTTTTTAGTTTTAGCTATTTTAGGGGGATATCTGTGTGTGCAGGTGACTATTACTGTGCATAATTATTAGGCAACTTAACAAAAAACAAATTTATACCCATTTTAATTATTTATTTTTACCAGTGAAACCAATATAACATCTCAACATTCACAAATATACATTTCTGACATTCAAAAACCAAACAAAAACAAATCAGTGACCAATATAGCCACCTTTCTTTGCAAGGACACTCAAAAGCCTGCCATCCATGGATTCTGTCAGTGTTTTGATCTGTTCACCATCAACATTGCGTGCAGCAGCAACCACAGCCTCCCAGACACTGTTCAGAGAGGTGTACTGTTTTCCCTCCTTGTAAATCGCACATTTGATAGTGGACCACAGGTTCTCAATGGGGTTCAGATCAGGTGAACAAGGAGGCCATATCATTAGATTTTCTTCTTTTATACCCTTTCTTGCCAGCCACGCTGTGGAGTACTTGGACGTGTGTGATGGAGCATTGTCCTGCATGAAAATCATGTTTTTCTTGAAGGATGCAGACTTCTTCCTGTACCACTGCTTGAAGAAGGTGTCTTCCAGAAACTGGCAGTAGGACTGGGAGTTCAGCTTGACTCCATCCTCAACCTAAAAAGGCCCCACAAGCTCATCTTTGATGATACCAGCCCAAACCAGTACTCCACCTCCACCTTGCTGGCGTCTGAGTCGGACTGGAGCTCTCTGCCCTTTACCAATCCAGCCACGGGCCCATCCATCTGGCCCATCAAGACTCACTCTCATTTCATCAGTCCATAAAACCTTAGAAAAATCAGTCTTGAGATATTTCTTGGCCCAGTCTTGACATTTCAGCTTGTGTGTCTTGTTCAGTGGTGGTCGACTTTCTGCCTTTCTTACCTTGGCCATGTCTCTGAGTATTGCACACCTTGTGCTTTTGGGCACTCCAGTGATGTTGCAGCTCTGAAATATGGCCAAACTGGTGGCAAGTGGCATCTTGGCAGCTGCACGCTTGACTTTTCTCAGTTCACGGGCAGTTATTTTGCGCCTTGGTTTTTCCACACGCTTCTTGCGACCCTGTTGACTATTTTGAATGAAACGCTTGATTGTTCGATGATCACGCTTCAGAAGCTTGGCTATTTTAAGACTGCTGCATCCCTCTGCAATATATCTCACTATTTTTGACTTTTCTGAGCCTGTCAAGTCCTTCTTTTGACCCATTTTGCCAAAGGAAAGGAAGTTGCCTAATAATTATGCACACCTGATATAGGGTGTTGATGTCATTAGACCACACCCCTTCTCATTACAGAGATGCACATCACCTAATATGCTTAATTGGTAGTAGGCTTTCAGGCCTACACAGCTTGGAGTAAGACAACATGCATAACGAGGATGATGTGGTCAAAATACTCATTTGCCTAATAATTCTGCACTCCCTGTATTGTTGGCGGGTCAAATTTGACCCGTAGCACCACAGATGTCCCTAACCCGAAACCCTAACCCGAACCCTAAGACCTTCAGAATTTACTGAAATTTTTAATCTACACATCATAAAGTAAAATTGGACCCCAACACAATATAAGTGTTAGCAAGAAATTGTAAATTAATCAAAATCTAATGTGTACATTATCATTGTTCAGTTCAGGTATCCAGCAACCATTACTGAACTGCACCTCAACAATGATGTCCACCCCGATGAGGAGGCATCCCCCCCGGGGGGGGGGTTTTTTTTTTTTTTTTTTTTTTTTTTAGAGTGGTTCCTCTCAAGGTTTCTTCATCATTCCATCTGAGTTTTTTTCATACCGCTGACTTCGTTATTAGGGATAAACTTGAGGTAAAAAATAATTTGCACTAAACTTATATTTTCTAACTTTATAGTTTCTATATTTCTGGAATTAAACCGAATGTTTCCTTTGCTGTGGAATGTAATTTGACGTACACTATAGTTCCAATTTTTGAGCATCGCATTCCAAATTTAATCTTAATACTTTCATAATTCCCTTCACTATTCTGAAAAGATGTACTAGAGTTTGCTTATGGATATTTATGTTCATCAGCCACAAGGGTGTTACAAAAGGCAGGTACTGATGTAGGTGAGGAGACCTGGGGTGCAGTCAGCATTCACATTCATCTTAAAGGTGTTCAGTAGGGATGAGATCAGAGCTCTATAGCAGGAGATCTTCCTCTCCAAAACATGCGAACCAGATCTTCAAGAAGCTCACTTTGTGCACAGGGGCATCGCCATGCTGTAACAGGATTTGTGTTTTCAAATTAACACAAAATTGTGTTATTAGGGGAATACAGAGGTACAAAGAAATTGTTGGAAGGTGATAATGATATACCGATATGCCATGTAGAGGTTCTCAATAACTACAATAATTTTTATTTGTATGAAATTAAAATATATAAATAATTGCAGGAAGAACATGTACCAGGATGTAAGAAACTGGAATTGACCAAAATAGTAACAATTATAATGTATTAATTTATTAAAAAGAGATTATAAACGCTGTAGTTATTTTCCAGGTTTTTATGCTTGTGTACTTTATATATTTAACAAATAATACAAATATAGCTCAGTGGTGACCCCTGTTGGTGATATTTGTCAAACGCTTTCAAAAACGCCACACTTCTCATACGTAAAAATGTAAGTTTAATACACGGAGTTTATTTCGATCGTGTAAAAAGTATTTACACACGAATAAGGAAATCTGCTTCTTACACTCCTATGAAGTCTAAAACTACAGGATGAAAATGAACAAACACTTAAAATGTCCAATAAAATAAAAGCGCTTATAAAAAGGCGTAACAAAGAATGAAGACATTTTTTTGTTTTGTTTTTTACATTGTCATCATACAGCAGAATAATTAAAATGCGATCTATCAGGAGAAATAATTTAGATAATAGATATAATGGACTTTTATCGCCACTGTTTGGAAGGTGGGGTTAAAGGGGGGGGTCTTATTTTTGCATTGTTAATCGGCAGCAATTCAATAATGCATAATGTATTATTTTCGCATGTGTGGACAGATGGAGTGTCGCCATCTGACTTCATTAAAAGTCTTTACAAAAATTCAACATTTAAACTGCAGAACCTTCAGTTGCCAAAACATCATGCGAAAAAAAGAAGAAAAAAAAAAGTATAAAAAAAATACCCGTGGGATCATTTCTATTTGAACGGTTCTAAGTTGGAGCCGGTGAGAGCAGAGTCCATGAGGTCGTCATCCTCAGTGTGCATGTACACAGGACTCGGTCGAGAGACACGTTCAGAGCTGAGCAAAGACATGGAGGGTTCTGAAGACAGAGGAGACCTGGACCAGCTGTCTGCCTTTATTGGATGTGAAGAGGGAACACAGGACATTGTTGATTTCTTCTTCTCCTTCTCTCGATCCCTGTCCCTTTCCCGCTCCCGTTCCCTCTCCCGTTCTTTCTGCTTTTTCTTTTCTTTTTTGTGCTTCTTGTGTTTCTCGCCCAGGCTGACCGACATGTAGTCCTGTGGTGGCTGGATTGGCCTCATGCTCTGATCGTCGTCGGAGCTGGTGCTGTTCTGATGCGATTTCTCTGCCACTGAACTGCTACCCGACTCGCTCTCGCTGTCCTGGAAGAGAGGGGTGTATCCGGGCGAGCGACTGTGGCTGGGGGAACTGCGGTCATGCTTTGGTGTTGAGCCACTGAAAAGAGGTGACGCTTTCAGGCCTGAAAGCTGGGGGCGCATGGAAGCTTCTGCTGATCCGTCACCAGGTTTCTGAAGAGTTACTTTGGACTTGATGCTTGGAGAACCACCATCAGGTTTGCTTATGATAATCTTAGCCACACCAGTGCTGCTCACGCCACTACTTTTAGGATCCATCATCTTTTTATCGCCCGAATTTCCAGATGAAAGATTTCCCTTGGATTTTCCTTCTTTTTCAACCTTGTCTCGTTTTGGAGGACCGACATTTGGAGGTACCCCCCCACCTCCACTCGCTGTATTGCTGCCAGGACCACCACCTCCACCTCCGCCTTCACACTCCTCTCCACCAATGCCGCCGCTTCCCACACTCTTAAGTTTGTCTATGACTGCTGTCAGGGAAGGTTTTTTATTTCGGCTAGGAGACTTTCCTTTGGCATTAGGGTTGTTCCCACCACCCCCTCCACCTCCTCCTCCGCCACCCCCACTACCCCCATATTGTGATTGACCACCAGAAGAAAAGGACATAGAGCCTGATGAAGCGGAGCTGGCAGATGAAGTGGAAGAGGAGGAAGAACCAGAAGAAGAACCACTTCCTAACTGTTTCTGGGAACTCATCCCACCACCAGAAGATTTTGACCCCCCTGAACTCCCACTTCCAGAACCAATTGGTGACTTAGCTTTCGAGGACGGTGGTGTTCCTGGAACCGTTCCTTGCTGATGTTTCATCGGAGAGGAAAGTTTGTCAGAACTCCCAGCCCGAGAGTGTGAAGGAGAAATGTTTGGCTTAATGCTAGGATTTATCAGTGATCCAGGAGGCTTACCTCCTTGGGGCCTCATTTTATTCCCACTGACTGCTCCACTGCTACCACTGCTACCTGAACCTGACATACCATGTTTAGTGATTGGAGAAGAGCCTGGTTTGCCTGAACCCATGCCAAGAGAAGAGCTTTTGGACTGTGGGTTCATGCCACTCCCACCTGCACTTGGTGGCTTAGAACTGTTACCTTGACCCATGGAGCCTTCCATCTTGCTAGTCTTTATTTTTCCTGAAGATGAAGAGGAGTGGGAATGGTGGCTTTTACTGCTGCTCGAGCCACCGGTACCACCAGTACTTCCAGCTGCTGAACTGCTTGAAGTATAACCGCCATGAGAAGACGTTTTGCCACCAGTTAAGGTTTTTGGTATTTGTATTGTGATTTTAGGTATAGGTGGGGTAGCACCTCCTGGTGGAGTCTGAGAACGACCTGAGCTACCTGGAGATTTGGATCCACCTCCGCTCATTGAACCACCAGAACTAACACTCCCACTTGGAGGGGTATAGGGTCGACCCCCAGAGCTGTGTGAAGGAGACTTGCCTTCTGGATCGAGCTTTTTACGCTTAGGTGGTTTTTCTTTTGATTTTCCCTCACTGGATGGTGTACGACTACGCTTCATCTGCTTTCCTTCGGAAGAGCCTGATCCTCCTATCCCCATTCCAGAGTTACCTCCGCCGTTATCTTCCTTCGGTCTCATCTGCTGCTGTTTGACCTTTACTTCACTACTTTTAAAGTCACTGCCAAGTCCTGCGATACCCATCGTCAGTGGACTCTGTCCACCACCTCCATGCGAATCACTCAAATCTGGCCCTGGGCCTAGCAAAGGTTTCCCTCCTCCACTAAAAACCATGCTAACATCAAAAGGGTCCTTTAGGGAGGCATCAGGTGTGTTCCTGCCGTGCGAAGTTGGATTCTGAGGCGTACCCGAAGGTGTATTCTGCTGACTTCCCCCACTGAAACTCTTTACTAGGTCAAGATCCTGCTCTGGACTGGGTGAACTGTCAAAATAGCTTGTATGTGAGAAGGTTCCCTGACCAGGCAGTAACTCAGGATTGAAGTCTGTGTCTGGAAAGAAATTACTTGAGGAGGCATCACTATTTGGTGTAGCTGCAGTAGTGGCCTCTGCTAACAGATCTGCTGGATCAGTGTAGGTGTTTTCATTGCTGTTGGCATTAAACAGATCAGCTTCGAACACTGCACTACCTTGGCCTGAGCTAGAGGAATCCCTTAATGGAGTGTCTAGAGAACCTCCCTCTTCCCCACCCATGTGATGCTGCCCACACCCTTTGGTGGCTGGATCAGGAATATCAGACAGAATGTCATTAATGTCAGGACCAATACTTTCAGAGCTTGAGAGGCGCACCATCCGAGGCAAAGAGCCTGGTGGCTGTGACTGAGCTTGACTCTGAGACTGGACGTGTGATTGGGGGTGGTACGACATTCCGGGGCCTGATGGTGGGGTTCCACATTGGCTTGGAGCTGGGGTGATACTGTGAGGAGTGTCCAACCCATCACCTGGAAGATTGACATCAAATATAGGATTTTGAGACGTGTCAACATCCATAGAAAAGAGCTCACGATGAAAGTCGTCTTCAGTGGGAGGGTGTGTGTGATGGTGCTGCTGGCTTAGGATTCCCATTTGCTGTTGCTGGGATTGCGGTTTCATTCCTATACCTCCCCCGGGTCCCATCACACCCTTATCGGTGCCCCTTGGTCGCTTTTTCTTGCCTTTGGTACCTCCTCCGGGACACGGCTGACCTTGGCTGTCTGTGCGAGGAGAACCAGAAGAGTTTTGTCTCTCCAGAGGGCTGCTCCCATATAAAGCAGCAAAGTCCTGCGAGGGGTTGTCCTTCAACAAGTTCATTAGCATGGGATGGTTTTTGGTATTGCTGGCAGGCGAGGTGGTCGGTGGAGGGGTCTGGTGTGGCTGTGAGCCAGCAGAGCTCTGAGTAGTGGGGCTAGAACCTACACTACCCGTTATTTTTAGAAGGCTGGTGAGTATTGGGTTCTGAGTCACTTTGCTAAAATCATCTGAACCGTGGCCATGCTGTGTTGGGAGCTGCTGCTGTAGCTGCTGTTGCTGTCCCATAGTGTCCCCAACTGAACCTCCTTGGTGGCTCATGTTGAAAAACGAACTCATTGCACCTGGAAATTGACCACCTGCACCCAAATTCCCAGCACTACTGCCTCCTGTAGGTGTAGTACCACCCCCTACACCAGGTAGGCCCACACTGTTGCTCCCATCAGGTCCTGTGCCCATCCCCATGTATCCAGGGCTTCCTGTGGGAGGAAGGTTTTTTTTCACCATTATCTCCACAGTTTCAGCTATCAGGGATAAGGCTGGGGTGTCTGCCTGAATCGTCTCTGCCTTGCGACGAATCGCACGCATGGTCACAGGGATGGACATGCATCTGAGAGAGAAGGCATTAGAAGATAACTATTAAATATCTCTGTGATGACACGCTGGTCATATTTCAAATATAGCATACCTTTATACTAGAGTTGCCAAATTCAAACCTGATAACTTTCCATGGTAATTACCAGGAAACTAATGGAACTAAATTGGGAAATTACAAAACTGCAGGTAACAAGGAACTCAATTGTAGTTCAAAAAGAAATCTTGCAGGATAATATTGGTTAAAAAAAACAGATTGATGAATGTGCAGGATAGAGTTTTTTTTTGCAATTTTGCTAAATTGCATTCGATCACAGCACATTAACTGCAGGGGTACTGAAGCCACGCCCCCTACATGCACTGTTCACACATAGCAGAAAAAATAATGTCAGAAAACGTCCATGGAGCAAGTATTCACGTGAATTACTTCCTGCAACAAATTTATACTAACCATTAAATCGAAATGAAAAAAATGTCATTTTTACAAATGTTTAAGTTTGAGTGCACGTCAGCTTATGACCAAACAAATGTTAATATTCTGCTTGCATATGATGTATATGATATATGATTCTGTTTGTATATACATTTCCCAAAATTCCCCAGATGAAGTTCCCATGGAAGGTTTCCTGGAAAGTTACCACCTTTTTTGAAACCCTACAGTACACACACGCATTAGAAGTTATCACTCGGTGTGAATGATTAGAAAACGCAGTCGGAGCACGTTGCTGCACTTACCGCTGAACCACCTTGGTAATGAACTCGTCTGTGCAGATCAAAGCATCAGACAAGCCCTTATACAGCTTACACGCTACCTGCCGTGAGTCGATCACCTCCATTACGACTAAGATAGAGAAAGACAACGATCAGTTTATAAGGCGTTCGGTCACTTTGATTGTGACCTCTGAACTTGGATTTAAATGGATCCTTACCACAGACAAGAGACTCGTTGACAGGGTGCTGAAAGGATACGCTAAAGCTGGAGTCTGTCAGTGGACAAACCTCAAACTGCAGCAGCCCCGGGGCATCTACAGAAATAACAGCATAAAGACAACACATTATTATTATTATTATTTTTCTTATTTTTTAGGTATTAACATTTGTGTGTGTGTGTGTGTGTGTGTGTGTGTTCTGATTGTGTGAAGCACCACGACAGCTTGAATTAAGTGCCCCAAGGGGATAAATAAAGCTCTAAACTAAACCAAACATCTGCATACTGCAGGTGAGATGTGAATGTACCTAAACTGGCCATAATGTGCAAGAAACTTGTACATATCTGTGACAGTTATTATAACTGCAAATATTGATAGTAAATATTGGAATACAATACAAACTTTATGCAAATCACAGCAAAACACTGATATTCCCACACACTTGTGTAACACAGTGAAACAGTGTGTGGACGTGAGGCCAAAACAGGGAGTTAAATATGCACACAGGCTTATATGAAGCGCAGTCGCATTAAAAAGTTGACCAGGAAGATGAACCATGTTCACACGGGAGCTGCTCAGCAAATCCTTTGAAGCCTCACACTCACCTTCCTTTATGTAGGTCTTTTTGACGCAGCTACCGATCAGGGTGTTGTATGCTGCTTGGTGTCGTATGATATCCAGCAGCGTGGGTACTTGAGCAGGGTGTCTGAAAGGGATTTTGGAAACCAGAGCTCCCTGCAGAGATTTCCCATCCTGCACTGGGGCATCTCCATTCAGAAAGTAACAGTGCTGCTGTCCTGGCAGAGACTTAAAAAAATATATAATAAATAAATAATAATTTAAAAAAAGATTAAATGCTGTACAGAAGTATCAGAAGATCCGCAGAAGAATCGCTGTACTAACAGGTGTGATTGTTGTGAATGTTAATTCTGATTAGTATTCAATTTACAATGTGTTGAAAAAAATGTATTATTATTTTTATCTAATTAGACAAGAAACCAGTCAGTGAGAAAAAACTAAATTCTTTCATCTTTCAGAAAAACATTAGACAATAAAAAATAACAAGTATTTTCTGTCCCAAAAAAAGCTTTTTGGCCCGACATTGTCTCTCATGGCAAACATTTTACGAGCAAAATGGGCACGTTGCAAAAAAGTGTTTTTTCTTTCTTTTTTGTAAACGATATTACTCACTGCGTAAAATCTCTTGGATCGGGCCGACGCTGGAGCGCCGCTGCAACCTTCTTCGCTAAACTGACTTTTAATGATGAGATCATAGAGAGGAGACAAGGCAGGGACTGACTCAAACACTGGGATACCTACAAAAACAAAACAAAAAAACTTTTTACCACTTAAATACACACAATTTCAGCTTGATGAAAACATCAAGTCTACAGTGATCTCGCCAACCTCATTCACTGTCCCAGGTCTCTGTCTTACCGGTAACGTTGCCCATTTTGTGAATAAAGGACAGTGAGAAGGGCATGGGCCGCTTCATCTTCAGGTAGAAACACGCTGGAAGGTCGACACAGTTCGAGTTTGACGCTGGAGAAAATGTCGGCGTACTAAACGCGGGGGAACAAAAGGATGTGATGGTAGAACAATACAAATAAAAATCACCCACCATTAGCACCTCATTTTATTCCAAAATATTCCAAATAAATAAGTAAGAATTACCCTTTGTTATCCACTGGGTGAGAGCCGGTGATGAGAGGCGCGATGGGAAGTTTGTAGACAGACGACGTTCCCTCCACAGACACAGACACGGACACTCCGAAAGAACGAGGGACTGGGAAGAAAAAAATTTAGATAAACTGATGGAAGAACCCAAAATAAAACAAGACAGATTGATTTGTGGCACATTTATAAATCCTAAAGCTCACAGGTTGCGTCGGTGAAGTTGAGCTGAGCGCCGGTTCCCTCCTCGAAAATGTCGTACGGCGAGACGTAGCACTGCAGGGACAGGAGTTGGCCGCCGCTCCTCTGGGTGAGCAGGCCCACGCCGCCGTGCAGGATCGTCTCCACCGTGTTGGCCTTTGTGGCTATCCTGCAAGAAACAGGACTTTTATTTTATGCTTTATTATTTTTTTTTTATTTATCTGGCCGTGGTTTTCTGCTAATTTCTGTTTACGGATTTAGACCTTATTTGTGCATCAAAATACCGAATGAAATATTTCAGAGTTACAGCATTATACAAGAGGTGACCCGATTAATCAGCACTGAGAGCTGATTGCTGGAGCTTTTGGCAAAAATCCAAAACGATGGTTTTTCCGGGTTCTGGTCTGCTGCCAGTTACGACAGCAACAAATCAGCGACGCCAAGTGCTGCTTGTTTTTGCATGAGTGATGGAGCACAGCACGCTATATTTTATTTATTACTGATCATTTATTAATTAGTATATTTCTTTTAGTTGCCACATTTAAAGTAAAAATGTGCTATTTTACATCTAATTTTTTTTTTTTTTTACACACCTGAACATGTGCATCATCTTAGTAAGGTCCAGTTCCAAAGACTGCAGGGCCAGGTACATTTTAGTCTTCAGTTTGCTTTATGGGGGGAAAAAACACAAAAATATAAAGATATATTTCTAAATATAATTATTACAAACGTTTAATCCACGACTCACTTGTCCCCAGGAAGTTTGTACAGGTTCACGAGACCCTTCAGGTGTTTGGAGAACTCCTCAAAGTTTTTCTCTCTGTACACATGATACACACACATAAAGCAATGAAACGCTGAACGTGTGATTGTAGACGTCATTAAGCTGATTGACAGCTGAGTGTGTTCACTGTTCCTCACCTCAGATGCTGGATGAGCTCGGGACAGCTCTACACGAGAGAAAAGGAAGAGTTAAAGGCGAATTCGGTGATCATTAAAGCAACAGTCTTTAACACTGCAGTGGGAAATACAACATTTGAGGGCTACATGCTTCCGTACCGTAAAAGGAAAACAGGGGAAGCTCTGTTCTAAAAGCTACATCTAATGCACTGCAGGAATCGTTACAGATATACAGACACCTTATACATTAAAGATAAACACTTTATTAAGAGTTGTGCCTATATGTCCTTGTATCTTCCTCATCTCTCTCTCTCTCTCACCGCAGGGTTTTCTCCGTGGTGAGCCACTTTGACGTCGATCAGTTGGCCCACGGTGTCGAGCTGCACTTCAACATAGAACATGTCCGAGGTGATGTAGCACTCCGTCTCCGAGGGACTCAGGTGCGACCCCAACCTGCAGGACGAGCGATAAATGGGTGATCATGTGACGTTTCAGCTGGAGGTGGTGTACGAGCAAGGACACTCACATGTTCTGACGGGCGATGGACTCCAGACGATCAGTCATGGACGCCAGGGAGGACACTGAAACGATTATGAAATTTGATCAAATGCACAAGGATAAAAAAAAAAAAAAAGTATTATTTTCTCCCCATTTGCATTTACATTCATTGTCGTTTAATGATGGAAAAGAAAAACACTCTCACCTTTAAGTGCCCTCTGAAGCGTCTCTAAACAATTGAGCAGGAGCTGATGACCGGCTGAGTTCATCACACCACGCTTTTCCTGCACACACACAACGCTTTAGAAGTGTGAAGCTCAATTTGGTACTTGTACTGCAAATAAATGTCT
>MU551697.1:13675806-13688306 GCA_024362625.1 Silurus asotus
TGCTGTGCAGGTCCAGAGTTAAAGTGTTATATAAACATAGTGCAAAAATAATTGTGCAGTGAAGGAAGAGTGAGACGGAGAGAGAAGTCCGGGTGTTATTTGCTGGGTGTCTCCTAGTTTAGACACCGAATGGCCTGCGGTAGAGAAGCTCCTCCTCGTTCTCTCTGCGTTTGCCTTTAAAGAGCAGAAGCACTTAACTGAACGCAGCAAAACAAAAAGAGTCTATTGTTGGGACAATCAGAAAATCCATGACTTCACTGTGGAGGGTTAAACTCAGAAAGCATGAGGATATGACGAGGATATGATTGTAATGGATATAAACAGTCTGCTAATGGTTTTAGGCTACAATCACCATGAACAGTTTTACACTCTGGACATTCGATCCCACCCAGATGAGGATAAGTCACTTTTTGAATCTGGTTCATCTTCCTCAGACCATCTCAGGGAGTTTTCCCGTGTCACCGTCTCCACTGGCTCGGCTGTGAGGGATAAACTTAAGGATAAACGTAAAAACTAATTTATAAATATAAATAGTATATTTGCAATATATTTATTTATGTGAATTGATATTAATATGAACGTTAAGATTGTTACACATGAAAACACCCCAAAAAAACACTGAATTCAATTGAACTAACTAGTATTTGAGAAGAAAAGCATTGGTGCTTCAGAGCTCCTACTCATGCTTGGCATATTGCCTATACATTTTTTAATGTTCTTGTTGTTTGTGTGGGTCTTCTCCAGGTTCTCTGGTTTCCTCCCATCTCGCAGAAACATGTAGATATGCATATTGACTAAGCTAAACCTTGCTCCTATAATAGGATCCACCATGAACCTGATCAAGAAAATGTGATTACTTACAGAGATACATTTATTTCCTATGTAATTATTATCCCTTTAACGCATTTGTTTAGATGTATTTATTTTGAGGTATTTATTCTGGATAATTTGAGGCTTTTACTTGCTTTTTTGGAGTTTGCATTTAAAATGTGCTATTTATTTAGCGATGGATTGTCGTAGCACAGTAATGGCACCAGGGGGCGCCATTGACAAGACAGTCGATGTGTAAGAACGAGCGTAAATAATAGCAAGATCGGTTACATAGATATTAATATAAATTATATATTTAATATAATAATACAAAAATATTAGTAGAAAATTCTTAACATGCAACAAAAATCTATTTTTGCTTAAATGATAAAGTGTGTGTGTGTGTGTGTGTGTGTGTGTGTGTGTGTGTGTGTGTGTGGAGGAAGACAATGTGGTTAAAAAATAAAATAAAGACATAAAAAAACAGATTTAAAAAAATGTTAAAATCTTTCTGTGTGAAAAAACATGCTAATTAAGGTAACAGCTAAGGAAAGCTAAGCTAAGTATCAATATGAGCAACACAGACCAGCATGTGTGAGACTGTGTGTGTGTGTGTGTGTGTGTGTGTGTGTGTGTGTGTGTGTGTGTGTGTTTAATTGATGTGTCTGCTGGGAGCTAGCAGGGGAAGGACTTGGCGCGAGTTGAGTAAAACGGAGGGGACACAGACAGGAGGACTGAAGCCGTGCCATCAATCAGAGGGCATTTCACCCCCCTTTACTGGCACGGGGTGTGTGAGAGGGGCACATGGGCACGTGGGGTACGTTCACTGGTGGTAAATAACCCTCACTTGCCCCCTACCCGCTATACAGTTGGCATAGAATCTCTTTGATTGCGTGCCATTAAGATCTCCATCAATCCGCCATCTTGGTTATGAATGTTAATCCGCCATTTTGGCTCCACTGTGTTTATTTTCCCAAAGTCTGCGAAACGGAGTCGACATCTTAGTTCCTGCAGAGGCGCAACATCACGACCTCTTCTTAACACACGAGAACAGAGAGAGGAAAACACTCTCGAGGTTATTTTGCCCTTTTTACACTCTTATTATTCCCATCACCTCACATCCAACACTCGTCATTCACCACACTTCATCCAACACACCTCTTCTTCCAACATTCTTTAATCACCACACTTCATCCAACACACCACACACAACCAACCTTCATTCACCACATGAATGAATCTTCATTCTCCAACACACCTTATCCAACAGATTTCATTTTCCCATGCTTCACCCAAAACACTTTATCCAACATTTCTGAGCCAAAGTACTTCCATCCAAAAGGTATCATTGCTTCATTTAGCATGCTGCATCGAGTATAACACACTACACACACAACTTGACTTCGCAAAACGCTTCATCTACCACAGTTCATTCAGCTTCATCCAGCATATCTAATAAACCATGTCTCATCCAGTGCGCTTCGTTTCATTCCATGTGCTTCACCCAACATGTTTCCTCCAACACACTGAGTACAATATGCTTCATACGCCATGCTTCATCCAACATACTGCATTCACCATTCTTTATCCAACACCTCTTATCCAACATGCTCTTACATTCTTCATGCAACACGCTGCCCTCAACATATGCATGCTTCATCTAACACATATCATTAAACACAATTCAACCAACACATTCAATTCAATTTAATTTAATTCAATGTTAAATTCCAGATATAATTTCAAAATATATAAATTAATCCATACCGAGCAACCCAGATGTGACTGTGTGCAAGGAAAATGTTCCTGAGATGATGAAAAGAAGAAACCTTGTGCAGAACCAGACTCAACATTAATAAGCAAGCTAAGCAATTAAATTCTTAAATTCTTTGTTCTTCTAGTAGTAACTGATGGTCAGTTAAACTGAACTGACATTATTTAAGGTACCAATAAATAGCTTTCACATTTAGATCAAAGTACACAATGGCAATAAACCATTATAATCAAAATCTATTGGGAGTCAGCGAAGTGTAGATAAAATATGGGTGACACAATACGTGGTCACGTCTTTCAGTGCTCTTAATGCTGCATTCTGGGTGACCTGAAAACTTTTTGTGTAGCTTTCTTCTACCTGCATGTTGTATTAGTAAAAGTAATTCTGTTTATTTTATAAGGAAGTATAAGCTAATAGTAAGCATTCAGTGCAATAATGTCTCTTACACATTCTTTTCTGATTCTGATATCTGGCTCTGCAGGGGGCCTAAAACCGAACCTTGCTGAACACCAAACGTTACCTTGGTACGCAAAGATAAATAACCGCCTAACCATTATCAACCAATTATGACTGTTCCTTTAAGTCCATCAAAATGTTTTAGTCTCGAAGAAAAGGTGTGAAAAATTGTTTGCCCCCTTCCTGATTTCTTAATTTGTTTCATGTTTGTCACACTTCAGATCATCAAACTAATTTAAATATTAGTCAAAAAAATAACACAAGTAAACACAGCATGCTGTTTTTTAAATAATGTTTTTTTATTGAGGGAAAACTAAATCCAAAACTACATAGCCCTGTGTGAAAAAGTGTTTGCCCCCCTGTTAAAACTGTGGTTTATCACACCTGAGTTCAATTTCACTCGCCACACCCAGGTCTGATTACTGCCACACCTGTTCGCAATCAAGATATTTCTTAAATAGGACTTTATTAGGTTTTATTAAGTTTAGGGACACATTTTTCACACAGGGCAATGTAGTTTTGGATTTTGTGTTATCTTTTACTAATAAAAGATATCTGTCTGAAGGTTTGGTTAATTTTATCTTCCATTGAAAAGTTTAATTGATCCAGCAGCACTAGTTGTTTTGCTTTAGCTCACTAGTCTCTTATTTCATGCTATGTAGACTACATTAACATTCCGTTAAGGTGCTTTTTTCCCCTCTCGTTAGGTATTTTCTATTTTTAAGAGGATTTTATTAACTGAGATACAGTATCAAAATGTAATTAGGAGCTGTTTGGTGTCTGTTCATTGTCTAGCAACAACTTAATTCATTAAGTCATTATTATATACCATTAAGTAGCTAATTTTCTGCTGGTCAATACACTGCCTAACTGGAGTACTGGAAGCTTTCACATTTACGCCATTTGGCAGATCCCTTAGCCAGAGAGATTTCCACAATTTATCTCATTTACACAACTGAGCTGCTGAGAGCCTCGCTCAATGGAGCATGGTGGTGCTGGGATTTAAACTCATAATGTTCTGATCAGAAGTCCAACATCTTAACCACTGATATACCAATCGTTGCTAATCTAATCTGCTATTAGCAAAGAAATCATGCTAATTGAGTTGAATAATGCTGAGGATTAGGTCAAATGAACATGATTTATCTCAACATGCATTTCTCAAAGAAAGTGACGTCCAATGTACTTTCCAAGAAGACAAATACTTATATACTAATTTTATTTGCTTACTCAAGTATGTTGAAACACTTTACTAAGGTAGGACTGTGGTGCACTCATTCTGAAGGTTAACACTGCAGTCTGGTGGATTCAATTCACAAGTTCATGATTGCTGTAGCATTACTTACATTGTGTACAATGAGAAGGACGCCAGAGAAGAATAATTCTTAGATTTACAGATTGATGAGAAAATGAGAAGCCAATTGTAGTTTGTAAAAAAGTGAAAATGGAAATGTTAGCATCTTTTTTAGAAATAAGGTTGGGGGGATAAATGGATATTGTGATTTTGTGATATTCAACATTTTGTTGATACGGAAATTTTTTCATGTTTGTTTGTACACATGAAAGAAAAGAACGATTCAATTTTGTCTGCCTTTTTTTTTTTTTTTTTTTTTTTTTTTTTTTTTTTTTTGCTTCTATTTTGTTATACTGAACGCAATGTGCTTCATGCAAGTGACCTTGAGCATTGTGAAAGGATCAGCGAGCCCTGTTTGGAAACGTAATTAAAATAAGTACACGTATTAATTGGACTCGAGCTGAAATATAGCTAAAGAGAAATACACCAGTACATACACAATTACAGCACAGTAAAATAGGAAGCAGGGGTCAGCCATGATACAGTGCCTCTGGAGCAATGAGGGTTAAGGGCCTTGCTCAAGGGCCCAAGATTCTTTAGTAAGTAATCATCATTTTACTTATTTACAGGAAAATTATACCGACAATCTAAACAATATGAATTGTAGTTATTTGCATAGTAATGAAGAACTAGTCATGCGTTATCCACCTCTGTAAACAGATTAGTCATATAGACCACAGCAGCCATGATCAATTGATGATGCAGTGTGGCATAAGCATCATATGTAAATGAAAAGTGCATTTCTTTAGAAGCCTAGGTTAATCACTTCATACCAAAAATAACATGTACTACAAAAATAGGATAGAAAATTCCAATCAACATTTACAGGAAGTGAGTCTGCCTTTTTTAAAACCTGATCTCCACTGTGATTCTCCTGCATGTGTTTCTAAAATCCAGGGAAGACACCACTGTGAGTTCAGGTCTCATGCTGCTGGAGGATTAGGACACAAATGTCCATCCTCATATCTTTGGCATCATTGTCATCCTCATTGCAGGTTCTTCTGTGTGATCTTCCTGATCCTTCACTTGACTCCTTTCTCGATCTCTCTATTACAGAGCTCTAATAAATGCAGATAACATGGAGAAGAGTGAAAGGTGATCATATGTAGGTCTGCTTCGGCACGTTTTCTATGTTGCACTGGATAAATATATCGACTTCCCTGTGAAAAATGTGACTGTGTAACAACTCCTGGACACGCATGCTGTACATATCGTGAGCAAAAACCAGGAATTTGGAATGGAAGTGTATTCTGAATTTGTTTATACTTTTAACGAAGGATAAAATCCCTGTTTTTGGAAAATGTACTATATCGGTAATCAGATGCAGGCTAATGAAGTCAGAAATTGTCCCCTTGAGGTATAATATCATAAATCTTACTGAGCTTAGATTTAAAAATAAATGTCACTTTTCCTATTTACCATGAAAACAAAACATAAACAAACAAACAAACAAACAAATACTGTATATAAATAGATACATGAGTTTTGAATTACATTCATGATGTAATCACAAAACTGCCAAATTATTAAATTTTATTTATTAAAAAAGCACCGTAAGTTCGAAATCATGTGTGTGTGTGTGTGTGTGTGTGTGTGTGTGTGTGTGTGTGTGTGTTTGTGTGTGTTGATCTTTCATTATGAAAAAATAAATACACAAATTTCTGAATCTCAACCGAGCTGACAGGTTCACTAACTTCTTTAACAGAGATGAGACTTCTGGGAAACTGCAGTGTGTGTGTGTGTGTGTGTGTGTGTGTGTGTGATTTTTAGACAAGGCCCTGCAGGACTCTTTTGCGCTGAAGCTCATTTGCACGACGCCACTTAATTGGCTACAACAATTAATTAATGTGTTGGAAAGTTGGCAGGAAAAGTTCATTTTAAAAGCGTTTTAATAAGCAATTAGGAGGAAAACAACCGAGGGGGTGGGTTATAATGATAATTATAATAATAATAATAATGGTAAAATTAATACTAGTAGTAATAGTAATAATTATAGTAATAGTAATAATAATAGTGATAATAAATATATATGTGCAGCACTATTAGTGAAGTATTTTGGAAAAGAAATTTGAAGGTTAAAATTAAATATCGTATACAAGAAATCCGTTTATTTCGAGTGTTTTGACAAACATTTAAGCTAAAGAATACTGTCTTTCATAACATTTTACTTTCACATTACATCCATAAAATGTACCCTATTTTAAAGAATTTCATAAAGAATGTTCTAATCAATAAGAAATAAAATAATGCTTAACAAGTGAAAGCAACAAAATTTATTTTAACCTAATTTTAATTAAGGAAAAATAGATTTTCTTACAAACCACTCGTCAATAAATAAGGAAAGAAAAGAAATGTACATTAATTGAGTCATTAGTTATTAGTTACTAGTAATTCAAAACTAATAATAAAAATAAAATCAATTATAAAAAATAAAACAGGTACCTTTTAAAAAATGCAAACACACACACACACAAACACACACACACACACACACACACACACATACACACACACACATTTTCGCTTAACGTGAAAGTTTAGAGTTCTTTTTCCTCTATCTCTCTCCACTTCCTTGTCTTCTCTCTCTCTCTCTCTCTCTCTCTCTCTCTCTCTCTCTCTCTCTCTCTCTCTCACACACACACACACACACACACACACACACACACACACACACACACACACACATTGCGTATGAAATATTGCATGACTAATGAGGAAAGCAGGTTGGGATCCTGGGGAAGATGTCCTTGGAAGACGAATGCATTTTCAGCAGAATAATTAACTTAATTAACAAATTCGCATGCATATTCATCAGCCCATTAATGTGTGTTCTGTGTGGGGGGGCACCTCATTAACATATACACCACACATACACACACACACACACTAACGGATTACTGAGAGAAAGAGAGGGAGAGACAGAGAGAGACGGAGCGATACAGAGGCGGAGCGAGAGTAAACGAGAGAAAGACTGGGGGAGAGCTGGGAAAAGATTGATTGAAAAAAAGACGACAGAAGGAAACGAAGGAAAATGGAACAAGGAAGGCAAGGATTGAAAACATAACGAGAAAAAAACAAACAACAACAACAAAAAAACAAAACAAGAGGAAGCAGAAAAGAAAAATACAGGCCAGAAGGAGATCCTCAAAAGAAGTTTAATGAAGGCACTCAGAATTTTTCAGTGAGGATAAACAGACATTTGGCTGTGCACCAGAAATAAATAGGAAATCTCTTAAATTCTTGTTTAACACAGGGTGTTGCTCTGATAGCAGGTTGCCAGATTGCACCGAATAACCGGACAAAAGTGTCGAAGACTTGCCACACACACACGCTTTACCTGTATGTGCTAGTAATAAGGATGGGGTGGCGAGGTCATGCTCATAGGCTGCCCCAACATGTCTGTAGGGTTATTTGAATTAGAAGGATAATCGGTAACACCTTCATAAGAAAGGTCGGGATGTTTGTTTCCTCAGCGCAGTATTGAACAGTAAGCAATAGTCTATGACTATAGAAGCCTTAATCCCACTTCAGGAAAGTGCATCCTCTACAAGGTCTTCCTACGAAGGTGTACCCCAATAGACTTGGCGAGGAAGGCAGTAGTACTGATTAAGGCATTGGATACAAAGGTTGTGAGTTCAAATCCTGGCCACGAAAAACTACCACTCCTTAGCCCCTGAGCTAAGCCTTTAACCCCAAAGCTGCTCAGTTGTATGTATGAGATAAATAGAAGTTTCTCTGGAAAATGGCATCTTCCAAATGACACTAATGTAATGATAAGCAACTTGATAGTTTCATTGATTTAAGAAAGGAGAGATTTCTTCAAATCTGTGTCTCAGCATTGATCACTGGTATGGCAGATCAGTGCTGATTTAATTGACACCAAAACTGTGGTCTGCATGTTGAGGTGAGTGGTTGGGCCAGCTTCTTCAAACTTGTGTCCTAAGTAATTTGATTGCAGGAATACTTTGTGAATACTACCATCCTATATACATCAGCGAGAGTCTGATTTTCTTCAAAACTTTTATATCAGAAGAAATCCTTTGAAAGACAAGGATTAAATTTGATGTACACCGATCAGGTAAAACCTTATGGCATATTAACATTATGAATTATGAAGTAAATAACATTCATTATCTCTTCATCATAGCACCTGTTAGTGGGAGGGATATATTAGGTGGCATTTGGGCCTCAAAATCTTTGTGTTAAAAGCAGGAAAAATGGGTAAGCATCAGAATTTGAGATTTGTTTGATGAGGGCCAAATTGTGATGTCTAGACGACTGGGTCAGAGGATCTCCAAAACTGCAGGTCTTGTGTCCTGTTCCCGATCTGCAGTGGTCAATATCACCAGTGGTGAATGGTATTGGCGGTCATGGGCGGCCGAGGCTCATTGATGCATGTGTGGAGCGAAGGCTGGTCCGTGTGGTCTGATCCAACAGACGAGCTCCTGTATGCTCAACGGGTCAGGACTGCTTCAGCAGCAAAAGGGAGACCAACACAATATAAGGCAGGTGGCCATAATGTTATGCCTGATTGGTGGTCATAAAGTTTTGCCTAGTCAATGTATCTTGGTC
Organism: Silurus asotus; assembly: GCA_024362625.1. Taxonomy (NCBI): domain Eukaryota; kingdom Metazoa; phylum Chordata; class Actinopteri; order Siluriformes; family Siluridae; genus Silurus; species Silurus asotus. The sequence goes on from MU551697.1 coordinate 13,684,773, forward strand.
ACTTGGTGGACATAAACTCTGACCATTCCTTAAAGAGTATTACAATTGCCTAGTCTAGAGGTTAATACGGTGATGCTAATACAATATTATTGTACTGTTTTGTCCATCACAACTCACAGATTTGAGGGTCTTGTTGGTTTTGTTATTACTGTAACGTTTAGCATTGTAATCCTCCTAATTATAGAGGATGATGCTAAATTGCACCAAACTGGAATGAGACACATGCAGGATCCTACATTAGAAGTTCTTAAAACACTGCCCTGACTATAGAAACGAACACTTGAACACAACCCTGTTCTTTGTCATTGTGGTGCACCATGTGGTAAGGGATAAACCAGGACTCAGCAATCTGTTCTGTCTCTTGGAGTGATATTTCCAGCACATAACTAGTCTCCACTAATTTTTGAATTTCACGGCAATAAACTTCTGCACCGAATGAGGTCTTTAGGTCTCTGTTCTGGGCTAGGACTGTTTGCCAGCACTGCTTCCTTGGGAGCTATTAGCTTCATATTGTCTGAGCCAAAGCCAGCATCGATTCTTGTGGTGTTTGTCAGAAGGCGAATCAGTGCATGCTGGTACTGTTTGGAATGCATTGCATAGAATGTGTTTTTACTCACATTAGGATGATTGGCTATATAATATAGTTAATAGATGAGGGCACTAGTGTGTTCTGCATGCCTAGGTTGTATGGCCATGAGTAGATAGAGCATGTCTGATGGCTTTGGTCACTTGTGAGAAAAGCATAGACCAAAGAAACAGGGAATTCCAAAAGATTGTGAAGACCTGCTACTGAATGGATGTGCGGCCCTGTATAACTGCAGCCGACGTGGTGCAATATGTTTCACCCCATTACGATGCAATACCCCTATAACAATAAACTTTTCACAAAGCACAACTTGATACACATATGAATCAATGGAAAAAATAGGATTCTATGCGATTCAATATGGTACAGATACAGGACTTTGTGGTGCAAAAATAAAAGATAAAAGATTAAATAAAACCAGATGTTCTTTTCCTGTTCTGCCTCTAGGAAGATGCAGCTCTACCTCTGCTGTGTTAATATCTGATCAATGTGACTCTCAGGACACGCCTCACGGTCTCAGTAGTGTTGTGATACGCCCATCAGGTTAAGCCTAATTCTTCTCAGTTATAGCTGTACTTTCTGGTGGAAGTCACTCTAGGCTGAAATTTGCCAAAGGAATGTCATCCCCAAAAGCTTTCCACTTTATGAGGTCTTAAGATATTAAATTCATGACATGTTCTTTACTATGAAAATACAGGGAATATTCTTATATGTCCTACCTTACATAATATTATGGGACAAATACAGAAGTGAAGCAGATCCTTCTGATGGGCACGAATTCTTCTTGGCAGTTTGTCATAACCAGACAAGTTGAATGAGGTGCTCAAGAGAGTTCCTCCTACTGACTCAACAGTGGCCCCTGAGCAACTTCAAGACTCATGTTGGGAATTCAAAACTCAAAACTCATGTTGGGATTTTTAATATGTACTGAACATGGGAAAATTGCAAAAGTAGAAAAGTGCATGTAAAACTTTTGCACAGAAAAAGACTCTTGTGAAACTGAAGGTTGACTCTTGTGAAACTGAAGGTTGACTCTTGTGAAACTGAAGGTTGACTCTTGTGAACCTTCAGTTGGCAACAAACACAGAATTACAATTTCTGAAAATGGATGAAGGTGAAATTCTAGATGGCGGTATGAAAAGAAAGTGTTGCCATTTTTCTTAGTTGCTTTGGAGCATTTTTCGAATCATCCCTAATATTTGAAACCAGTGAATATATTTCCTAAAAACAATTTGTACAAATTTCTTGTAAAAGCGTGAACTTTTCTCCAAATCCTTTTTCACAAGATTCACCTTTGACCTGTTTTAGAGAACTAGTTGATCATTGGTTGATCTGATGCCGTTCACTAGCCTTTACAGTTTTTCGCAGTCCCTTTGGAGCGTTTCTCAGATCGGAATTCTCAAAACTAGTTGTTCAACATCCACATCATTTAGTCACTTGTGCTCGCCATAAGAACATTTCATGTGGTTTCGATCAAATTACGAACGCTTTTGTACATAATTTATTGTATTTTTATACAAGTGAACGACATCAGATCAACCAATGATCAACCGGTTCTCTAAAACAGGTCAAAGGTGACTCTTGTGAACCTTCAGTTTACAACAAACACAGAATTACAATTACTGAAAATGGATGAACAACTAAGAAACAAAGACACTGTTACAGTACAGTAAAAGTCGCCACGGCTTGCTAATCAGGGACAAATACACACCATTCACCTTAACTGTTGATTTGTGTAAAGCTGCTTTGAGACAATGTCTGTTGTGAAAAGCGCTATACAAATAAACCTGACTTGACTTGACTTGACTAAAAGTGTGAATCCTGTTCAGTCTCTTGTAATCAATATAAATCAAATATGCAACCAAATAAATACATTTGTGGTGCTGAAACTCCTAGATGCCGTACAGAACAATTGTGCATTTTCAGTCACTGTGATCCAAACCGTAGTTTATATCAAGATAATCTGTATAATCCTGTAATTGTGCGCCATAATACTGATACATAACACGACTAAACATTTAGACGAATGTACTTTTCATTCCGATGAGAATGAGATGTTCATTAACACAAAAACCTACTTTTGAGAGACGAACTAAAGATTTTAAGAAAAGTAAAGGCTTTTACAAGAAATCCAATGTATAAAAATTGTTTTGTAAAATGCACTTACTGGTTTGCAAATATTAAAGATTCATCTGCACAATTCATCAATTCAAAACACATTTACAAAACAAAAAAGTTTGGTAATCGACATGATATAACTGATAATGTAGGAAATAGCAGACACTTGTACACAACCTGTAAAATGAATGTACCAAAGCAATTTGTTCAAAGCAACAAGAAATGTCCACAAAAACATTGTGGAGGTTGAACAAGTAGTTTTGAGAATTTCATTTCTGATCTGAGAAACGCTCCAAAAGCAACTGAGAAAAACTGTAGGGGCCTTTCGCAAGAGCTCAGTAGAGGAAGATTTGTGGTGCTGGGATTTGAACTCATGACCTTTTGTTCAACATTCTACATCTTAGCTGAGCTCTCAACTTAACCCCATCATATAGACCCAAAAATCATATGCAGGAAAGACTGAAAGGAATCTCCAGACTGACGATGGGGTGTAGGATCTGTATCTCTATAAACAATGTTTATTGTAGCAGCTTAAAGTGCCTTCAAAAAATACTTGAATTTAGAGTATACAGACGTTTTCACAATTGTTGGTTCTTCAATAAGAAAGTTGTAAAATTGGACCACATCAGTCTCCTTCTGAACTGGAAATGGCTTTTTAGTTTTAGTTCAATTCGCTTCTCTGAGGATTCTCTGGCTTTGGCCACTTCTTCTACCTGCAGCGTCCTGTTCTAAGTGACATCTAGGTCCAGTGTATTGCATTGCAGCATGAATATCTGAGAGATCTTGTCTTAAAATCCTGTGTGAATCCTGCAGTGGGATTGGGAACTGGT
>MU551697.1:13695806-13708309 GCA_024362625.1 Silurus asotus
TCTCCAGAACAGATCAGTCTACTGAACAGCTCAATCTTCTAAACATGTTAGTTTCATGAACAAATCAAGCATCTAAACAGCGCAGACTCCCGAACAGTTTTCCATCCTGAACAATTTTGACTCCTAAATAGCTCAGGCTCTTAAACAGCTCAGCCTCCTAAACAGCTCAAACTCCCAAACACCCCAGTCTCCTGAAAGCTCTAAATCCTAAAAAGCTCAGACTTCCAAACACCCCAGTCTTCTGTACAGCTCAGTGTCCTGAACAGCTCAGAATCCTAAACAGCTAGGACTCCTGGACACCTCAGTCTATTGAACAGCTCAGTCTCCTGAACAGCAAATGAGTTTTAATGATGCTGTTTAACAAGAAGTGATATTTTGGCTCGTGGATGTGACTTATTCACTAGTAGATTCTTTGGTTTTCAGTTCCATTTCTTTTCAACACAGCAAACGGCAATGGCATTTGTTTGTAATGAGTCAAGTGAGTCATCTGTGTGTTCAGTCTGTCTGTGTTTTTATTTCAGTTTGGCTCTAAAATGCACATGAATCTGAAAAAAGAAACCCGAGTGAGTGAACCTTTAATGAATAGAAATGTGAACAATTGCAAAAATGTTTCCCTTAATATACTAGTAGTGTTTTTTGTGCAACAAAAAAAACCTATCTTTTTTTAAAAATTCAATTCACACTGTGTTGTTTTTAACAATTCATAAGTTTAAACAATAAGCAAATACCTTTGTGCAGAGAATAGGGTTGAAGTAGAACATAAGAGTTTAAGGTGTAGAATGTAGTGTGTAGGTTGTGTAAGGTGGTAGGTTTTAGAGGGTGCTGTATAGATTTCAAGTGTAGAGTGTAGGGTGTAAGGTGTTGTGTGTAGGTTTTAAGGTGAAGGGTGTAGGATTTAAATGATATGGTTTAGGACATAGAGTTTTAGGGTGTAGTGTGTAAAGATTAAGTAGTTCAGAGTAGGGTTTAAGGTGTAGAGTATAAAGTTTAAGGTGTACAATGTAGTGCTTAAGTTGTAGGAGATGTGGGAGGTTTTAGCTTAGTGGTTAAGACATTGACTTTGTCTCTGAAGATTGCAATTTTAAATCCCAGCCACACAAAGCTGCCACTCCTGGGCCCCAGAGCAAGGCCCTTAACCCCATTGCCATTCAGTTGCCATCTGTTTTTCACTGCTGCTACAATGTACTCATTTCACTTAATACATACTTTAATATAAATTTTCTTTGTTTAATTTTTACCTACATTTTTACTTTGATCTTTTACTATGAGTAACTGCAACCAAATAATTTCCATTTAGGATCAATCAAATATTTGGATTCTGATAAGACGTAGAGGTTTAGAGTGTAGTGTGTAAAGTTTGATTGGTACAGAATAGGATTTAAGGTATAGAGTATAAGGTGAAGGTGTACAGTGCCGGGTTTAAGATGTGAGTGTAGAGTTTATAATGTAGGTGTTAAAGTGTAGAGGGTAGGGTATATAGTGTAGGTGTTATGGTGCTGAGTGTAGGATTTAAGAGGTAGAGTGTAGGGTTTATGGTGTACAATGTAATGTATAGAAGGATTTAGGTGTAGGTGAAGTGCCGAACCATAAAGCCACTTAGTGACATTAGTTCATGAACAATGAGCATGGATTCTTTTATTTGCCTCCATCTGTGCCTGAGGGTGAAACCCTGCAGATGTAACTTAATTTGCTAATTTAGCTACCTGGCAAACCTGCTAGCAAAATTGTGTCAATTCCATTTCAATAAAGGTATATTCACAAGGGGGTCATTACACGTCACATGTGATAAAATTGATCTTGATAACTAGTGAGCTGAAATGTGAAAAAGTAGCTTACAAATACCCCCAAACTTTTCCTTCAGTTTATATGTACTTGTGTTTAAAGACTGGGAGAAAAAAATCTCGGAAGCTTCTCTCGAAAGCTGCCAACCTCAATGGCGTTAAACTTCCAGAAACTTCCAGAATCATGAATGCTTAAGACTAGCTTTGACTAGTATTTATTTTTTTTTGTTGCCTTTATGAGTTTCAGAAGTGAGGAATTAGTAATTGAGGAAGTTTGAAGAGTTTAACTTATAGAAGTGCGAGGACTTTGCGCCATTTGGACTGTGAAACTGTACCACGATCTCACCTCCCATGCTCTCGCAGCTTTTTAACGCTTGTGAAATCTCAACTGTGTGTGTTTCTGTACGTGTGTATGTGTGTGTGTGTGTGAAAATTAAATAAGCAATTCAAATAACTGGTTGCGTCTTCCATAAATGTAATCACTCAATAGCAATTCCTACATATATATTTATTTTTTTTGTTTTTGTATTCTTTCTTATAATTGAACAATTATATATGTATAGGAAGTCTTGCATAAAATTTCTCTCTTCACATGAACTAGGAGACCCGAATCGGTTCCAGCAAGACAATGCCCCTGTGCACAAAGCCAGATCCACATTGGTTGGAGTGGAAGAACTTCTGATATAGAGTTCTGACCCTCAAACTTAGTGAACATCCTTGGGATTAATGTAAATGCTGACTTTTCACCTCACCATCACTTTTGGCCAAATGAGCACAAATCTTGAAAAAGTAGAGGTTATTATAACAGCAAATGGAGACAAAATATGGAATTAGATGTTCAGAAAGAATATACAGATCTTATGGTTAGGTGTCCACAAACTTTTGCTAATATAGTTTATTTTTATAATAAATTTGCTACAATCTAACAATTGATCACCTATAACACACAATTAACCATTTACAACTTACAATTTACATTTTCAATCTGTAATTACAGTTTCTCAGCTGCTTTGGAGCGTTTTCTCAAATCAGTCTTGATATTCGCAAACCAATAGGTTAATTTCTCAAAACAACACATTGGATTTCTTGTAAAAGCCTGTACTTTTCTCATAATCCTCAGTTCATCTCTCAAAAGTAAATTTTTGTGTCAATGAACATCTCATTCTCATCAGAATGAAAAGTACCTTAGACAATGTTCACAAACACGATCGGCACAATGTTAAGTTGTGTTGTCAGTATTATGGCGCACAATTACAGGATTTCTTAATAAAAACTACGGTTTGGATCACAGTGACTGAAAATGCACAATTGTTCTGTACGGCATCTATGAGTTTCAGCACCACAGATGTATTTATTTGGTTGCATATTTGATTTATATTGATTACAAGAGACTGAACAGGATTCACACTTTTACTCTACTGTAATATTGTCTATTTGTTTATTAGTTGTTCAACCATTTTCAGAAATTGTAATTCTGTGTTTGTTGCCAGTTGAAGGTTCACAGATTCACCTTTGACCTGTTTTAGAGAACCGGTTGATCATTGGTTGATCTGTTCACGCCTTCATTAGTGACATTCAAGATTCATCAAGATTCAACACATTTACAACAAAAAAAGTTGAATAACCATTTTGCATTTTGCTCAACTACAATGAACTGATGCTGAGATGTTTTGGGGGTTAAAACTATTCAGTATAATATATTTTGATCGACATAAAGATAAAGAACTACTAACGTAGAAAACAGCAGTCACTTGTACACAATCGATTATACGAATGTACCAACGCTTTCGTAATTTGATCAAAGCAACGAGAAATGTTTTTATGATGTGCACAAGTGACTAAATGACATAAAGGTTGAACATGTCGTTTGAAGAATTTCATTTCTGCTCCGAGATACAAATTACAACCTACAATTATACCATACAGACCACAATTAAACATTTTCTATGAATCATACAAATACCTATGATGAATTACCACCTAGAACTTGCGACCCACAATTTACGAACAACGGAAAACTTCAAAGCTACAATTTCTAACGTACCGCATTCATTTCACAGCCTACAGTTTCAAATGTACACCTTAAACTGCTCCGTTACATCCTTTAACATACAACCTACGAAGCCTCGGTGTGGGTGTAAACGTGTGAATCTCCATGCAGTCTGATTCCATGCTTCTTCACATCTTCTTTATTTATTCCCTTGTTTTTGTATCCCTGTGTTTCTCCACACACCTTCACACCCGCATGCCTCCAAACCCCTTTACCATGGGACCAAGGGACCAAGAAACCTTAAACCGTTCGAGAATTTCCACCAAAGACATCTTGGGTTCAAGTGTCTTCCCCTGAAAGATATCCGTCCACAACCGATTATCAGAAAAATCAAACAAACAAACACATAAACAAGAAGCAAATCCAAAAATAAACAAGTAAATAAATCTTTCTAATGATCAGGATCTGCGTCGCGAGTGCGTTCCGGAAGTAACCATGACAACAGGAATGGCACTACAGTTCCCTGGAGTTTTGTCAACACACACACGCACACACACACACGCACACACACACACACACACACATGCAAGGACAGATGCTGAAATAATGATGTGCTTGTAGTTTGAGTAAGATGAAGCAACGCAATGAAATTCAGAAGCAATGCAAAAAGATTCTTGAAAAACTATACAAACATTTTAATACTGTTTATAGTAGTAGTTTATAGTAGTATAGTAGTAATATATATATATATATATATATATATGCATTAATAGATTTTGTTTGGTGATTGATCACAATCACAATCACAATCAATCACCAAACAAAATCTATTATACAGAAATGTCCAGTGTTCAGTGGAAGCCAGTATAGGATTTTGCAGTTTGTTCTCAGGTGCTTTTTTATTTATAATAGTTTCACACAGTGGTTATTTAAATTACCGTCAGCTTGAATCAGTCTGGCCATTCCCTTCTGTCCTCTCTCTCCTGTTTTTTTGTTGTTTTTTTTTTACTTCGGATCTGCTGGATTCATTCCAACACCCAACATCTGAATGGAGTTCTTTTCAATTCAAGACCACTCTGTGCAGTTAGGGATGGTTCCATACCAACAGCCTAAAGATCTTTTTCATTATTGAGTAACACAAGAAATTTAAGGATGGATTTGGACTGTAATTAATATCAACAGTCGACTACAATGGCTCAGGACCACTGGTTGCATTTAAACACTGAACACCTTAACCATGACGGGTTCCTTTCGGAGACTGGTTCCTATAAAGATTCCTTCCTTATACCATCAATATCGTCAATAGAAACATATTTACAGTTATAAGGAACTAGGCAACTAACGATTATTTTGATAACCGATTAATCGAACGATTATTTTCCGATTAATCGTATTTAAAAAAAAAAAAAAAAAAACATTAAATAGGCTTTTTGCTTATTAGAACTACATGGGACCCTAATTCAGTGTATTTATGTATAAAAGTTTACTTAAAAAATGCAAAAGCCAGAGATTGAATTTAATTATCTATTTAACATTTTAAAGCTTATAGTGGCTGCTTGTTGAGGAGTGAATGGGGGATTTCTCCTTCAACAAATTCACTCATGCTGGGTTTGTTTCTTTCTGTAGAAAAAATAATATTTTGAGTATGAAAGGTGTAAAATGTGTAAATCAACATTTGTATTGCTTTTAATGATAATTGCAGATGGCAAGTTGACAACCATGCTTTAAAAAAAAACATTTATATTCTAGAATATAAATAATGAAATTTTGTATAATAATTAAATGATATGTGCATTAAATAAATATACAAGCGTTAGTAAAGCCGCAGCAAATCACCATTTAAAACAGATTAGTTTACTGTAACAGTGACTAAAAAAATTTATTGTTTATTGCGGTTATTTGTTGCTTTTAAGTTGTTTGTTCGCACCATTTGAATTGAATATGTCGCGAGCGAGCCGATTGTGCAACCTGGTGATCGCGAGTCGCGACAGAACAGATCCAGTGTGACGTTTACAGTTGACACAATAGCACTTCATTTAATTAAACCACTGTTACATGATGAGGATGATACAGTTTTTGCTCACCGTGCTGTTGTTTCGCCTTCACGCGTGACTCCAGTGTGTTTTCTTTGTCCTTTTTTGCACGCTGGTGTGTTATCTTGCCGTCATGCTAACCCGCAATTTCAGCAGCCCAACTAATCGATTCAGTTTTCGTTGACAACGAATTTCAATATCGATTAATATTGATTTGATTGATTGATTGTTGCAGCCCTATAAGGAACACACACATTCTTTTGAGACATTGTCTATTGTGAAAAGCGCTATACAAATAAAAAATAAAAAAAATGCATGAATGAATGAAGGAATGAATGAATAGAGATATCCCAGGAGAGCAGCAGTTTCTGAAACTCTCAAACCAAGCCTCTGGCAAAAACACGCATCTCTCATTTCCAATGTTTGATCTAAACAATTAAAGCTTCTGACTTGTACAGAAATAATTGTATATTTGATTGGCCGATTTGGCAATGTGCAGAAGAACAAGTGGCTGGTGAGTGTGTCAGTGTGTATCTCTGCACTTGTGCTATTTGAGGTATATTATTATTATTATTGATATTATTATTATTATTATTATTATTATTATTATTATTATTATTATTATTACACATTGTATATAGTAAATGTTAAGAGACATGTAACAAATACCCGGAAACAGTAGTGTATCTATTATTCTGCAAGGGGGCACTTATTTATGTTGCCAGCATGGTTTGGCTCTACTTGTCTCCCTTAAGTGTCACTGCCTATCACTTCTGCAGTCCCCTTCATCCTACAACGAAATGTCTCTATGCTAATGGGCGTGGCCTTTTTGAGGGTCACCAACCTCCACATGTGGACTTTTTAAAAAGAAAATGTTGTTTTACTAAAAGAAAAAATTTCATAAATATATTTTTTTGTGTTAAGAATTCATTTTTGTTTTATTTCTTAATATATAACCGGTTTATGTATTATATTTTTATAGTGTCATCATAAATATATTTTTCTGTGTTTAGAGTTCATTTTTATTTTCATTTCTCAATATATAACTAGTTTGTGTATTATATTTTTATAGTGTCCCCAATTATTTATATATTTATTTCAAATTTTTAAAACAATGCATGCTCGGTGGCGTTTCCATAGTTTCCAGTCTGTTGGAGGAGGAGGAGGCAGTTGGCACGGTTGGCATCACAGTGCCGGGCGAAATGAGACGCCACATGGCACGCTGGTACCCGGGACATCTGGGGTAAAAATCGGAGGTGGGGGGAAGGAGGCAGGGGGCAGATGTGATGGGTGATGGAGAGGGAAAACTGCATCTGAAATTCCACAGCATCTGTTCGGTGGCACGACAAAAACTTGCATCTGTGATTTAACCAGCATACGGTTCTTATAATTTTTTATCAGCAGGGTAAAAGTTTTATCTTTAAAAACATAGCTGAGATTGCCCCTTTGTCTTTTTTAAATTACTGTGGCTTTGTCCTTTTGTTCATGTTTATAAATAACAGTGTGTTACACAGTGTTCTCAAATCCGATTGACAGACTAAACACAATGCCACCTGAGAAGACAATACATCATTAAAAAATGGCGAAAGTAAAAAACCGTAAGACATGTAAAGTCTAAAACATAAAACCTTTGCTATTGACACACACACACACAAAAAAAAAAACACTCTACACCTGCACATCCCAGATATTTGAAGAATCCTACCAACTTTGTGCCAACTAGAGAAAATAACTTTCTTAACTACGTTTACAGCAACATGAAGGGTATTTGCATGGTACAGTCGTCCCCCGTCGCGGGGGACGACTTGTCGCGGTCGGTCTTGCCACGTACCTACCGCACTAAATGGGGGTCGACTGTACCATGAGTTTCCGCGATAAATTAATGCCACCCCAAAAATGCTTATTTTATTATAGTTAAGCCATAAATCATCCTCCCACAATCTTTAAACACACACAGAAACCATTTGCAAGAATACAGTGAGATGAATTTTGTGTAAATCCATAGAAATATCACATTTACAGTACGGTACTGTAGCGTAGCTTATGCATAATTTCTCTGCTTGTTTATTGGTTGAAGTGTCCTATGATGTCAAAAAAGTGGCTGAGTTACTGAATACATGTCACTGAATTCTTTTTATTTTCATTGGCTAAATCTAGTGATGTAATGTCTTCAATTTCGCCCTTTTTTTTTACATCAGTGGATACTACAACTAAAAAATACTACTCATTTCTTATGATGAACTAAAATCGGTACCATTTGCGAAACAAAATAGCCAAATTGAAATTTGCGATAAAGTGGAACCAAGAGATTTGAACCGCGATAAATGGAGGGACGACTGTACTGCCCTGCCCTGCCCCCACTTTGGACAATAAATCTTCCAGTTCCTATAGCTTGCAAACTGAAGCGAAAAGACAATACAGGGTGTAGCTGGATTGGTATTATAGCTCTGTTGACACCCAGGTCATGTAGCATGACCTGCAAAGACATCACAGATTATAAAAGGAGGAGGACACATCCGCAACACACTGCCAGATTACCTGATGGAATTCTGTGCCCAATTTCAGGCCTCAACACTGAGCCACAAAAAAAGGTTATGGAATAGAAGAGCCCACCAAACCCTCCATTCATGACCTCATTGTCTGATGTGGGCAAGACTCACTCTCAAGAAAAGAATAAACCCCACAAAAACTACTCTATTGGAAACCATCCTTGGGGCAACATGACCCAGTTCAATTGGTGGACATATTTAACCTGTATCTAGCACAAGCTTTAAAATCATTCTTTCTGAAGACAACTATAAATGTAGACCTACCAAAGATGAGAACAGTGCCTTTATTTAATGAATACTGACCAGTTACAGACTCCAATTGTGAGGAAGTGTTTCAAAAGGCTTGCCTTGTCAAGCAGTTGCACGGACACTTCCAGGGTCGCCACTTCCACTTCCAGATCAGTGCCATTTTGCCGTCAGTTGAGCCAGCACAGTGGCCATCTTTCATTTGTTCAAATAGACTCTGACTGCATGCCCTTTTTCAGCTCTGTGCTTCATTGAGTCCTTCCAGCCTTTCTTTTCCTCTAATGGAAGTTAATTCTTAGGTTAATGGAAAGTAAATTTTTTAGTTCCGGCTCTCTACCTCTGACTGTTTTGGACTGCTCTTTTTTTTCACTCCTGCCCCTGCTTCATGCTCCCAGCATTTTAGACTATCGGGATTAACCCTGTGTGTGCCAGGACCTAGTGTTCATTAGTATTTGACAGTTTTTCCTCTGCCTGTGTTTTTCCTTTTGGGACTCTTTTCTTTCCAGAAAGAAAATAGAGTACTTTTGGTTACTTCCTGCCAGCCAGCCCTGACAGAACAATCCGGTGATCTATGGATCCCATGGACGTTCCTAGTCTTCAGTCCAATGCCCTGGACCAGGTCTCTGCCACCAATCAGCAGCAGGTCTAGGAAATAATCACAGCTCTTCAGCAGCTCATGCAATGCTTTGAAGGTTTTCGGTTCATCCACTTCTCGGCAGGACGCCGTTCGCTCGCTGTCTGCTTGGGAACTCCCACCTGGCCACCTGGATTGACTGGCAAATACGGGAATGCTGCTCATGGCTTCTCCCCAGCCACCCGGAGCCCACTTATCACCCCTTTCCAGCCTGCCACCTGGCCACCTGGATTGACTGGCAAATACAGGAATGCTGCTCATGACTTCTCCCCAGCCACCCGGAGCACACTTATTAGCCCTTTCCAGCCTGCCACTGTATAACCCCCACCTACCCATGATTAGCATCCATTCAGGGGGCCCAGAATTCATGAATTAGGACCTTGCCCACCAGTTGAACTGGAAAGGAGGCTCAGGCCTCCACTGGCACCCCCCAAGATCCGGGCCTTGAATGGACTTCCACCAAGACAGCGCCACTTGTTGTACCAAGCCCCTACTAGTCACCATTGAAAAGCGACACCAGAAGTGGTTCACCTTTTTGGTGATCTCGCCGCCCCATGCCTCATGCTAAGCTTCCCCTGGCTTCGCAAGCACAACCCTAACTGGTCCAGCACCTGGGTACGTGAGTGGGGAACTAATTGCCAGTCCCTCTGTCTCTCTCCATCTTTCCGAATTCAAGTCTTATTCTTCCCAGAGACTCCTTCCAACCTCTGTTCTGTCCTGCCAGCCTACTATGACCTCGTGCCTTGTGTTCAGTAAAGCCAGGGCATCTTCTTTGCACCCCACTGACCCTACAATTGCGCAATCAATCATTTGCCCAGAATTATGCCTTCCCATTGACAGCTCTATTATTTTTTGGCATTTGAGCAGACACCCATGACCCAAACATTCAGGACTCCCTCGATGCCAGCATCATTTGCTTTTCCTCTTCCATAGAAAATGCTAGAATCTGTCCAGGCAACAACTATTCGGGTTTGAATGCCATCAAGTTCAAGATACATTACCCGTTGCTACTGATGTTCTCTGCTTTTTGAATCTCTCCAAGGCTCCACTATCTTCACCAAAGTGGACCTCCGAAATACTTATGGGATAGGTGGAAAACGGCCTTCAACGAGTACCTGGTCATGCTATTCTGTTTGGCCTCACTAATGCGCCAGTGGTATTCCTGGCGTTGGTGAACGACGTGCTTCGGGACATGTTAAATCATTGCGTGCTCATCTACCATCTACCAAGAGTCTATTTACCTCTGTCCAGGCCTTTTAGGCTTCTTCTCGCCAATTTGTGGTAGAGGTGGATGCATCTGACCAGGAGGTTGGTGTTGTTCTCTTTCAGAGAGATGCCCGGAACAACTGGCTGTTCGCCTTTTTTTCTAGCCATCTTAGTCCAGCTAAACAGAACTACCCTATCGGTAAATGACATTGTCTCTGATCAGAAGCCCTAGTGCTCCACCTAATTTTGGAAGAAATTCAGTCATCTCCTGGGCATTTCCTTCAGCCTCTCCTCAGGCGTCTATTCTCAAACCAATTGCCAGACAGAAAGGATTAACCAGGAACAATTGACTAGTTACCGCAACCTTTGCGCCCAATGGTTTTCCATCTGGTTCAAAAAACTATAATACCCTGCTCACTGTGATCACCGGCCTCTCGCCCTTTTAGGTTGTGTATGGTTGCCAACCCCCACAGCCTTTCTTTTCCCCTCATGGAAAATGTATTTTCAGTTTCAGTTTTCTCTGCTTTTCTGACTTGGTTTAGTTTCTTCCTGATTGCTCCTGATTGATACCTCTGACTGTTTCGGACTGCTCTCTCTCTCTCACTGCTGCCCCCTGCTTCGTGATCTCAAAGTCTTTGACTATTGGGATTAACCCCTTGTGTATCAGGACCTACTGTCCATAGGTATCTGGACAGAGTATTTTCCTCTGTCAGTGTTTTTCTTTTTTTGGACTCTATTTGCTTTCTGGCTTTTGGGTCCTTCCTGACAGCCAGCCCTGACACGCCCTGACCTTTATACATTTCAGTTTGCAGAGGTGAAAAGTAACAAATTGCATTCACTTAACCACTGTAATTGAGCAATTCCTTTGTGCATTTCTACTTTTTAAAGCAGTTTTTAAAAGCTGTAATTTTACTTTTAGTAAAGCATGTTTTGTTTGAAGTGTTGTACCTTACTACATTTTAAATCTTATCTGTTACTAAGTACAAAAATATAAAAAATAAAAACAATGCAAGAGAAATAAATTGCACCCTGAAAACTACCGCACTGATTGATTGATGGGTGGAGAACAAACACACAAAAAAGTGACAAAAAAGAAAGATGGAGATGGACAAGACAAACACCAGCAATACAGACCCAGCTAAAAGAAAAATGCAGTTGAATCAAAAGTTGGTTAATGCATGTGCTCACTGGCCTAACTTACATTAGACTCGAGTCCTGGACTGTAGTGGTTTTTTTTTTTTGTGTGTGTGTGTTCAGTGAAAACAGTTACTTCTTAGATAGATAGATAGATAGATAGATAGATAGATAGATAGATAGATAGATAGATAGATAGATAGATAGATAGTGTAGGACAAATACACATCAACACCCTGGTGAAGAAGGCCCGGCAGCGTCTGTACCATCTGAGACGCTTAAGGGACTTTAAACTACCCTCTCAGGTGCTTAAGACTTTTTACACCTGCACCATCGAGAGCGTTCTGACGGGTAGCATCACTTCCTGGTTCGGGAACAGCACCATGCAGGACAGACGAGCCCTCCAGAGGGTGGTGCGTTCAGCCGAACGTACCATCCACACCGAGCTCCCTGACCTGCAGGACATCTACAGCACAAGGTGCAGGACCAGAGCCAGGAAAATTGTGAAGGACCTCAGCCATCCCAACAATGGACTCTTTTCTCTGTTGCGTTCGGGGAAACGCTTCCGCTCCCTGAAGGCGAACACAGAGAGAATGAGGAGGAGCTTCTTCCCGCAGGCCATTCGGAGTTTAAACCAGGAAACACCCAGGATCTAAAAACTGGCCCACTCTCTCCATCATCACCATTTTTAATTTTTTTCCCCTGCACAATCACACTTTTCGTGCTACGGCACATTATACACTGGACTTGCACAGCACAGTGCACTTTACATTCATTTCATTTTCATATTTTCTTTTTCATATTTATTTCATAAATTTTTTATTATATTCCCTTTTTTTTACCACACCATCCCGCACAAGGACACTTTACACCACACCTCACTGCACACGGACACTTTACACCACACCTTACTGCACACGGACACTTTAC
>MU551697.1:13708329-13718558 GCA_024362625.1 Silurus asotus
TTTTTCTTTAAATTTTGTTATTATATTTATATTTTTTATTCTCCTTTTTTACCCTATTTTATTCCCTCATGCCGGACCGTCGTCAAAAGCATTTCACTGCATGTCGTACCCTGTATGTATGTGTTTGTGACAAATAAAATTTGATTTGAAATAGATCTGCCAGTAAACCTACTGTATATTAGTCATTTTGCATATCACTAAAACATGTCCACACAAGATGCTGTCAACATTTTAATCCATAGAACTTATTTGCATTAAGAGCAACAACACCTATATTAGGATTTTGTGATTACAGCTCAGCGTTCAATACACCCTGAGGTCTATTCCCTGTAGTTGTCTCCTGGTCTTTCTAACAGACAGACTTCAGTCAGTCAGCTACACCTCCAGCATATTCACTATAACCATAGGGACCCCCACCAGGTGCTGTGTATTAATCCCCATGCTGTACATTCTCTTTCCATATGATTGATGTGTGCATCCCAAAATAGCACCAGTATCATCAAACTACCATCACTGGTGGTTGACGAGACAGCCTA
Organism: Silurus asotus; assembly: GCA_024362625.1. NCBI lineage: Eukaryota > Metazoa > Chordata > Actinopteri > Siluriformes > Siluridae > Silurus > Silurus asotus. The sequence goes on from MU551697.1 coordinate 13,708,866, forward strand.
CATAAGGAATGTGGCTGTTCTGGTGGCATGATGCCAGAACAACAATCTTGCAAAGGAGGAAGGAATAGAAAGCACCAGTGCACACGCCTAAAACCAAGGTGGAGGGGGTGAACAACTTCAGATTTCTTGGTGTTCACATTAGTGAAGATCTGGCCTGGTTCCACAACATAACACATCTAATAAGGAAGTCACAGGAATGTCTGTACTTCCTGAGAAGCATAAAGAAATGTGGTACGCTAGCCAAGATCTTTAGCAACTTCCACACTGGTAGCATTGAGAGCATTCACACCAGCAGCATCGCAGTCTGGTACAAAAGTTGCTTTGTTTTGCGTGCGATTCGAACTTCTCAAATCTGCAGCTTACCCACAGGTCGCTATTAGAGCCCACAATATTATCATGGACAGAACCAATGGTTTTGAATCCTTAAATCAGGTTGTTCAGGGTAAAGTAAAAAAAAAAATTAAAACTAAGTAATTGTTTTTAATCCACATACTGTTTAGTTTGGCACTGATTCTTACCCAGTGCTCCTTCAAACAACATTTTCAATGAACTCTGTCAGTCATGTCTTAATGCTATTTACCCCCATCCTCTGTTATTACTTGTACTATTTTCCTTTGTACAAATACATGAAGGGTAATTGGCAAATGCCCTTTTTCAGAGCAACTTACATTCATCTCATTCATACAACTGAGCAGTTAAGGGGTTATGGATTTAGACTGTACATAATGTCAACAGTCTGTTACAGCGGCTCAGGACCACAGATTGGTTTCCTTCAGAGCCTGGATTCTTTCAAAGTTTCCTCCTCATGCCATCTGAGGGAAGTATTCCTTCCATCAGTCACCACTGGCTAGTTCATTTTGGACAAACTTACAATTATAAGGAACAAACTTATGTCCACATTATCCGTGTAAAGCTGCTTTGAGACAATGTCCATCGATAAAACTGCTATACAAATAAAAATTTATTCAATTGTACCTGACTTTTCCAGCCACATGTGGCTTTTCTCCAAACTGTTCCCCAAGACTGGAGGGACATTATTGTATATGTTTTTGAATGCAGTTGCATTATTTTTTTTTTCACATGAACTAAGAGTCCCAAACCTGTTCAAGCATGACAATTCCCCTGTGCAGCCAGCTCCATGAACATATGATCCACATGGGTTGGAGTGGAATATCTCCTGCTATAGAACTTGACATTAACCCTATTGAACACATTTGGGATGAGTTGGAATGCTGAATGAACCTTAGGCTTGCTCACCTCACCTACATCAGCACCTGCCTTTACAAACCCACTAGTGGCTGAGGAGCACAAATGTCCACACTCCAAAATCTAGTGGAACACTTACCCAGAAGAATGAAGGTTACTATGATAGCAAATGGGAAGTAAATGTTGAATAGTATTTTAACAAAAGCACATACCAATCTTATGGAATTGTTTCTAATTAACACTAACATACTAGGAAACTGTAACACACACTACTGCACACAAATACTCAACAATTCACACTAATACTCTTTCACACTAACATACTAACAACTGCTACCCAGCTAGCCCTGCCGAATTTATAGCCATGCACACTAACATCCAAACAAACACTAACACACTCTAACAGGCCTTGTCTTACGTGAGCTTTGTGCTAACGAGCTGGTGAATCAGGTGTGTGTAATTAGGGGCAAATCTTCGGCTCTTATTAGGTGCTAAAGTGTTAAAGCCGATAAGCGGGTCGGGTCCCAAATAAACGCCAAAGGATTTCCTGCCAACGCTGCACGGATCATGGAGGATTTGGACAGATCCTCGGAGTGCGCACTTGAGCCGAGTGCGATTTTAACCTCCACCTGTCAAGTCCCACCTGCGCACACATGCACACACTCACACACACACTATCCAACTCTCTCTCTCTGTCTGTCTCTCTGTCTCTTTCACACACACACACACACACACACACACACACACACACACACACACATCTCTCTCTCTCTCTCTCTCTCTCTCTCTCTCTCCCTCTCTCTCTCTCTGTCTGTCTCTTTCTCTCTTTCTGTTTCTCTCTACTTCTGTTATACTCTCAGTAGTACACACAGCAGTGGTGTTAGCTAGATAAGCCACATCAAAGCTTTCACAGTCCACACACTCAGGCTGGGAATGCACACTTAGCACAGGACACAAGCATGTGGCCCATGACATATAATAAGGCTGGAACACACACTTAGAATGGGTAAAACACACTTAATGCAGTACACACACTCAAATCAGGCCACACTCAAAACAGGACATGCACTTGGGTGGAGAGGGAACACCTGACACCCACAGTCAGCCCAAGACATAAACTCATGCGAGGACACACATTCATCTAAGGATACACAAAATCATAAAATCATGCATGGACTCAGCTTAGATGACACACATACACATGTTGTGACACACTCATACACACTTAGGCTGGGACCTACAGTCAGCCCAGGACTAAACTAAACGTGGGACACACACCCAAGCTGGAAACACACATTCAGTCTGGGACACACTCATCCTCAAGCTGTGCCAGGACATAAATTTAGCCCAGAACATACATTTAGCCTGGGACACACCCTCATCCCACGATGCACTTTCAGGCTGGGACACACTCAGCCCAGAACAAATGATCAGCCTTGGACACACACTCAGCCCAGGTAAAACACTCAGACTAGGACATACACTTATCCTGGAAAAAACACTCAGCCCAGTACACACACACTCAGCCCAGGACACACACTCATCTTGGAACAAACACTCAGCCCAGGACACACACTTGACTCAGAACAAACACTCAGCCCAGGACACACACTCATCCTGGAACAAACACTCAGCCCAGGATATACACTCAGCCTAGGACACACACACTCATCTTGGAACAAACACTCAGACCAGGACACACACTTATCTTGGAACAAACACTCAGCCCAGGACACACACTCGACTCAGAACAAACACTCAGCCCAGGACACACACTCATCCTGGAACACACATTTTGGACCAGTGACCTCTGTGATCTCAGATTCCTGTTCTTGGCTAACAAAAGGGGAACCTGATGTGGTCTTCTGCTGGCATAGAGAATTTAACTTGAGGGTTTGATGTGTTGTTTTATGTGCTTTTCGGCTCAGAGTTGCATAGAGTGGATATCTGAGTTGCTGTGGACTTTTTTCCCCAAATCCTGAACTTCAAAATCAAAAACTTGAAAATCTTGAAAACCCACAATGACCAGATCAGCAGCTTCTGAAAAATACTCAACACAGATATCAATCACGGCATTGTCTGTGTCACCCAGAGGTGTAAAGTTCTCTGAAGCTCCTTATGGGTTAATTGTAGGAACGTGTACGGGAATATTTCATGCAAATGTCCTCCATCAAGGAACGTGGTGGGAGATTGACAAAGCAGTATTTAGAATGGTTGATGATGTAACCAAAATGCAATTTACCGAATGCGTGTGTGTGTGTGTGTGTGTGTAAGGCTCAAGGGAATAAAGTGTGTTAATTACTAATTTTGTATGTATGTGTTTATGTTGGTACATTCCATAAATAAGCGTATGTAAGTATTTATATGAGAGTGTGTGTGTGTGTGTGTGTGTGTTTGGGTGGTGTGTGGAATATATGTGTATGAAGTGTGTGTTATGTGTGTGCACATATGTGGTGTGTGTGTGTGTGTGTGTGTGTGTGTGTGTGTTTGTTTGTGTGTGTGCGCATGTGATGCAGCCATGAGAGCGTGTTTTAATTCAGGAACAGATGTTCATCTGCAGAGACCAGCGGCATTCGCTCTCAAGGTGTGTGTGTGTGTGTGTGTGTGTGTGTGTGTGTGTGTGTGTGTGTGTGTATGTGCGTGTGTGCAGAATCAAATAGTATTTTTACTGAATTGTGGTTTTCTCTGTTCATATGTCATGGCCATACTGTTTAAAATCATTTTATATTTATTAAAGAATAATACTTTTCATCTTTTTAAAGTTAAATTCAGGTTGCAGAAAACATTTCCATAACCTGACAGGAGGTGCAATTTACAAAGATTAGCAACTAATTCTCTGAATTAATTCAGAGATAAATGATTGTTTTCTTTCATTTCAGCCTACAGAAATTGACAGCGTTGTTTTGGACACTGCTAATTCATTGCTAAGTCAATGCTAAATCACTTCTGATTCATCGTTAAATCTACCTGTAAAAATCACAGCAAAGTTACTGCTAATTCACCAATAAATCACATTTTACTCACTACTAAATCATGGAGAAATTCAGCTAATTCAATAGTAAATCACAGGGAATTTACTACTAATTTGCCACTAATGCAGTAATAAATGGGCACAAATTCACATAAATGCTAATCCCTTCTGCATCGTCATGTACATGAATATATGTGTGTGTGTGTATATATATATATATATATATATATATATATATACTATAGGTAGCGCGGTGTCACTGTGGCCACTCTGTACCAGAAATACGATTTGTAGTGCACCAAAATACGAGTTGTTGTGCGTTTTTTTTTTTTGTGCGCTAACCGCTAGCAATATGGATTCATTATTATTTTTGTACAACTTTAAGCATTTCTTTTAAATGGAGGAAAATCTGAATATTGAGGGAGTGAATGAATGAAGGGAATTGTTAAAGTATGCTGAAATAAGAAGAACAACGAAGTAGAAACAAGAAAATGAAATATTAAATGTAAACATTTTGATACAAATTTTCCATCAATTTAAATTTAATCGTTTATTCAATTAAATTATTATAATAAAAATGCGGTTGCATTCATTTGATTTATTTCTTCTTTCTTATTTGTATAAATTTTCTAAAAAAAAACAAACAACAAGCAATTTTATGTTTGGCATTTCTTCCCCTTAACCGTAAAGAAATTGTACTGAACCGTGACCTAAAAACCGAGGTACCTATCAAACCGTGAATTCTGTGTACTGTTACACCCCTAATATACACCCATGAAAAGAGTAAATAAATCACAGCAAATTACTACTAATTCATCACTAATTAATAAAAAATCACTGCTATTTTATTTGCTAATTAAACAATAAATTGCATCTGACCTGAAATAGGAGACCCAAACTTTCCAGCATGACAATACGCATGTATACAAAGCCAGATCCATGAAGTTCTGCTTTACCTGCATTGGAGTGAAAGATCTCCTGCTATAGAGAACTGACCCTCAACACTATTAAACACTTTTGGGATGAATTAAAACTCTGACTGCACCCCAGACCTCCTCATCTCATTTACATCAGTTCCTGACTTTCCTCACACCCGTGTTGCTGAGTGAGCACAAATCTCCACAAGCACACTCCAATATCTAGTGGAACATCTTCCCAAAAGAGCGAAGGTTATTATAACAGCAAATGGGGACTACATTTAGAATATGGATGTTTAAAAAGCACATATGAATCTCATGGTCAGGTCGTATAATGTCTGTTTATATGTAATACATCATATAGAATAGAAAAGAAAAGTAATGTGTTGAATTTAATTTATGAAAAAAATATGTTTCATGACCACAATTATATCTTATACACAGTATATTTGAAAGAGAGAAAGAGAGAGAGAGAGAGAGAGAGAGAGAGAGAGAGAGAGAGAGAGCACGGAGTGTGAAGGAAAAATAAGCTGGTGCAGTAGCAAAACAGATGGAGGTAAAAAGGATTGATAAAGGGATAAAGATATAGATAACACAAAAGAAAGAATCATATAGAAAGAGAAGAGGAAGAAAAAGAGCATACAAAAAGTATAAAAGATAAAGAAAAGTTTGGAAAAGAAAGGAAAAAAGAGATGATAAATCAATAAAAAGGGAAATGTAGAGATTGTGAAAAGAAAAGGGAAAGAAAGAGAGAAACGAGAGGTGTCAAGGTGAACAAGAAAGAATGAGGAAGACTGAAAAAGAAGGGAAGGCAAAAGAACGAAGGAGAGATTTGACATGAGCAGGATGTGTGTTAAAAAAGAGAGAGAGAGAAAAGAGAAGAAAGAAATGAATAATGTAATAGAGAGAGAGAGAAAATGATGGGAACAAAAAAAGAAGGGGAAAATGTGGCAGGATTAGTAGGCATTAAGCTGGACAACACAGCAAACGGAATAAAAGAGGGATGAAAACATGACGGAAACAGAAAAACGAACAAAGGGACATAAAATGGACTACTGTGGAAGTGGAGAAGATCCGGTGCAGTAAAAACAACTAGACGAAGACGGAGCAGAGGTGAAGAAAACAGAGGGAGGAGATGGAGAGATGAGGTGAAGGGAAAAAAAACGAAACGAGAGGAGAGAAGGAGAGAGGGATGGACGGATGAGAGGGCACCGAGCTGGACGCAATGCCATCTGACAGGTCCAGCTGGGGAAAAAAACCCCGCAAAACCGGGCAATATGGCGCCCAATTACTGATGCCCATGTGACCAACACACACACACACACACACACACACACACACACACACACACACACACACACACACACACACACAAAACAAAACACACCATCTGTGCCACACACACACACACACACACACACACACACACACACACACAAAACAACACACACCATCTGTGCCGACCAGCAACAACCCTGCTGCACTTGCATGCATTTGATGCACAAACACACTCCAGTGCTGTGCAGTCATGCTAGATGTACACACTCACAACTCACACACACTCACAACTCACACACACACACACACACACACACACACACACTTGCAGGAATAATAAACCCAATCAAACAGCTCTCTATGTAGCCACATTTTGAATATTATAACAACCTGAAAGTAACACAATAAAGCAGAGTGACGCCTTACACTTTATTTTTTATCCGTTTAAAGCTACATCGGACACGCTGCTTCTTTTTTTCTATCAATTTTCTCACCTTCTTTTTTTCCTTCTTTTGGTTCGTATAAAAAATACAGCTCGCTTGGCTGTTGCGATGCACAGCGACTCGAAATTCCTTCTCTAAATGTGTAATAATAATAATAATATTGAGAAGAATTACCATCATCATCATCATCATCATCATCAGAAAGCCAATTTTGCAATTGGTTTAATTACATGAATTGTGATAAACATCATATTGTGATGTTTCTTTATTTATTTATTTATTTATTTATTTATTTATTTATTTATTTATTTATCCTTAGTAACTGCCCGGTCAGGTTCTTTAAAAGGCTGCAAGTTCATTCACAAAATATCTACAACAAAAACAAGAACAAGAAGTTGTAAATTTATCGAAGCTAGGACTGGGGGTATACCGCGGTCATTTGGGTCGCAAACCGAACACACCTGCGTACTATAAATATTGGCACCCGGACGATTGAATACAAGCCACGGACTGATCATTGTAGAAACTAATACCGAGTGTGACAGGGCGCGGCCTTGTTTATCGCATCATAGATCAGGACGAATGAATAACATTTCTACATTATATAAATATCTTACTTCGACGTGCTACGCACAGATGTCTGGGGGGAAAAAAGATTTTATATAAAGATTGATATCATTCAGCTTACGGCTCCTTTAAATCTGCTTCTCCTAGAACAGATGCTGTGGAATTTTTTAATAGGTGATGCCAGTCTGTGCCAAGCTCCATGACTGGCACTGCTGGGGCGTGGCTGGCACAAAGAAGAGCTGCAGCATGTGTGTGTGTTTGTGTGTGTGTGTGTGTGTGTGTGTGTGTGTGTGTGTGTGTGTATGAGAGAGAAAGAGATGGTCAGGGCTCCCTGATGGATCAAAGGCCTTGGTTCTTACGTGAGCCTAAATCGAGATCTTCCCTCTTTTTTTTTTTTTTTTGCATATTTAAATCCGCATTGTGAATATTTAATACGTGTGGCCCTGATGCTAATTTGCGCAACAAATCGTGTTACAGAGCATGGAAATCGAAAACATGGGATGATTTTTTTTGCCGAAACGAACAAGGTTTAACAAACAAACAAAAAAAATTTAATTTGATTAGTGACCGGGCGGCTGCTGGGTCCATTTGCGTTTTGGCAACGAGTTCCGGTTCCTCGGTTAAAGCACAAAACTATCAGAAATAAATTACATAAATACATTGCCATAAGCATGCATCTCTTTTGAATAAAGATTTAGATTTGTTTACTTTCCAAAATTTTTTAAAGAATAATAAAGAATGTGAAACATTCGCTATTTAAAAACCATATCCATATTTATGTGAATATATTATTCATATCCGTTTGTACCTATAACAATATGTAAATACATATTAATATATTTATTTATAATTAAATATAATTTATAATTAAGTGATAATATATCAGAGTTACTAATCTCTGTATATAATTTTTTAAACAATAGAAATGTTTAGTAACAAAGTTTCCCTATGCTTATCATGACATTTTGAGTGTGTTTGTGTGTGTGTGTGTGTGTGTCCGGAGTTTTTCTTGCATATCGAGCAGAGTGTCCCGGGGGCTTTACGGCCTCCTGTAGTCTCTCACACACGCGAAACGTGAAGTGTAATGAACAGATGCTGCCGAATTAGAGAAGAAATAGCGAGCTCCACCCAGAAGGCCCTGCTCTGGCCTGCATGTTGGCACCGCGCTGCTGATGCTGAGACATTTAGCGACTTGGCATGAGCCCCCCGGTGCCAGGCGCGCCAGCTTCGGTGCCAGCTTCGGTGCCAGCTTTTGGCCCGACCCCACCGTCGGGGGGATTTTAAGGAGGGAAAGAAGCCCCTCGGCTCTCGTTTGGCCTTTGCCACCTCGGGGGCTGAGTTTCAGCACAAAGAATGGAAATATGAGACATAAATATTATATTAATTCTTAAGTTCCTAATCACAGAAAAGTCGTTTTTATTCTTCATTTATTTATTTTCAATTATTACGATTGCGACAGTTAATTTTTTAAACGTGTTCCTTAATTTCTTTTTTTTTTTTGTGACACTTTCGGGGGTCTCGGCACAACGTTCTTATGTTCCTGTAGTAGAACTTCAGCTGGGATGGTGTACACACATATTTTTTTAATTCAAGCCTTTAATGTTAATGCACAACTCTGCATATGAACGTCGGGCTGCAGGATCAGGAACAGATTTGCTGGTTGAAGCTATTATTGGATAAATAAATATATAAATAAATAAATAAATAAGACTCGTACGTACTTGTAGAAAAAACATGTGGGGCTGAAAGAGAGAGAGAGAGAGAGAGAGAGAGAGAGAGAGAGAGAGAGAGAGTTGTGTTTTATAGGTGTGTAAGCCGGAGTTTTTTTAAATAAAAGATCATCAAACTTTTAATTAACTATTTGCCGGTTCAAATGCAATTATTATTATTATTATTATTATTATTATTATTATTATTATTATTATTATTATTATTATTGTTGTTATTGTTGTTGTTTTTATTATTATTATTATTATTATTATTGTTGTTGTTGTTGTTGTTGTTGTTGTTGCCGATGTTTTTTTAACCAGTAACAAGGACGCAAAAATACATTTCTGATTAAACAAATACAAACGAATAAAAAAACAAATTACAGAATATAATTAATAAATAAATTATGGATAATAAAGTAATAAAAATAATATAATAATAAAGCAAATAACAGATAATTCGTTATAACGAGTATAAAATGACAAATGTGCAATGTGTAATTAGCTTTAATTGGAATTTGCAAGAATGAAGGTCGAACAAAAAAAAAAGAAAAGAAAAAAAAAGAAAAAAGTAAAACACCGCATTACAATATCATGACACA
>MU551697.1:13723848-13811348 GCA_024362625.1 Silurus asotus
ATGTGTGTGTGTGTGTGTGTGTGTGTGTGTGTGTGTGTGTGTGTGTGTGTGTGTGTGTGTGTGTGTGTGTGTAAATGTACATGTATGTGCATTAGGGGTACGCGCGCGCGCGTGAGTGTGTGTGCGTGTGCTAGTCCTTCCCGGGCAGCGCGCGGAGACGGTGTGGCATGGCTCCACGCACGCGAGAGGTTACATACCAGCTCGGATGCCAGGGCCATATGGTGGGCACGTCACTGGCAGGAGCCATCACACGAGGAGCCGGTGATTGACACGCGCGCGCGCTCGCCGAGATCCCGCCTTTCCCCGAGGGAGGAGAGGCCGGCCATCTGTCGCGCACCGCGCACGCACACACATACACACACACACACACACACACACACACACACACACACACACACACACACACACACATAGACTCTCACACAGACTCACACAGACAGATACACAGACGCATACAGATCCACGAGCGCGCACGGCACTAACAAAAAAAAAATTGCGCACGCTTGCACCACCTAGCACGTGCATAATAAAATACAAAAAAAATAGAAGAGTCGAAACTAAAGAAGCGGTCAGTAAAACGTCAACAAATCATCCAATGATTGAGAAATATTTAAGTGGCACAATTAAGGCAGGGATGCATGATCACGCCACGGGGCGTCACAGGGTGCCAGCGCCCTTCCAATAAACTCCGCCATCACCACTGTGACCTGAGATCACATCCACATCCAGCTCAGCTTTACCATCACACAAATCACAAATCAAGCCCAAAAGTGTGACCTTACAATGCATCAAGAAAGAAAGGCATTCTGCAAATGTGACTATTATTATTATTATTATTATTATTATTATTATTATTATTATTATTATTATTATTATTAATATTATTATTACAAAGCTAAACACAAAAAAAACAACCCCCCATTTTTTTTACTTCTATCTATCTATCTATCTATCTATCTATCTATCTATCTATCTATCTATCTATCTATCTATCTGTCTGTCTGTCTGCCTGTCTGTCTGTCTGCCTGCTTGTCTGTCTGTCTGTCTGCACCTGATTTTTCATGCCATATGTGGTTTTACGCCAAACTGTTACCACAAACTTGGAGGCACACTATTATCTAAGACGTCCTCGGATGCAGCAGCATTTAATTTTCCCTTCACATGAACGTCGGAGACCCAAACCTTTCTCCAGCATGACAATGCTCCTGTGCACAATTTTATAAAACATGATATTTTAGTTTGTTTTTAAATGTTTCTAAATGCATTGTCTGTAATAACAATTCTCATATACAAAGCGTTAAAGAAACAAAACAAAACATTTGAAACAAATTCCACTATTTTATTCTGAATGTAGGACACATTTTCTATCACTTCCGGGGGTCATATTTGTGAAAAAAGTGTGGTTGGGTGGTTATACCACTGCAGCAATGATAATTCAACATGAACAATGAGTTATTGTGTAGAATGAAAATAACAATGGATCAAATTCTTTCATCAGCGTATAAAGTTTAAATCCAAGGCGGGCTGTGATTTTGGTACCTGGGCCTTCAGTGTGGACGTACCCAACTTAATCCACCTCTTAATACCACCACTATCACATCACAATTATAGAAACCATCAATACAATAAAAAAATGCAATATAACAACACGTGGCATTACAGAGAGACATTTTACATATGGAGGATGAAAATTATTTTACTAAAGCAACAAACCCAGTTAAGACTCCAAACCTCTACACTACAACCTCAACTGTGTAACTACATCATCTGGAGCAGTTCACAATCAATATTCGTCTAATAACATAAATAAAATTCAACCTATACTCTCCAGAGATGCAGATTCTCTAATTTGCGGTGCTCCTCAGAGGCTGTAATCCAGTGGTACGGCTCGTATTCACTGCTCTGGAAGTGGAGAACAAACCCCTGAGACAAGCTAAATAGCTTCAGGGTTGGACGACCTCCTCATGATGTCTAGCTTTTCTTCACAATGTATTTTTAAGTGTGTCCGTGACCAAATCAATTTCTCTTCCTCCATTGGCATAAAAAACTCTAACTCAGATGTATTAATGTGTGCAGAGCTACACACGTGTTTTACCAGTTAAACTTGGTTGTAACAGTTGACCAACCAATCAGAGGACGGAAAAATGCTGACGCTATACTGGTCCAACGAGCTGCCCTGTGAGGAGAATCTGAAATCTGATTAACGAAATCAGATCCATTTTTTAGAGACTGTGGTAAAAAGGCCAGCAGTTCTGACTCTGAAGGCTCTGGGCAGATTAGATTGACATGGCAGCACATAGAGGCTGAAATCCTATTGGACAAAAAAATCTAACATCCACATACACGTACTGAAGCAGTGCAGCCGAGAGAAACACTACGAAATGAAGAGAATAAACTGTTGGGAATAAAAAAATGAATTAACAATTTCATGGAACAAATATTAGAATTTAGATTGTAAATGAAGGTCAGTGCTTCTGATAGTGTTTAGATCAGCAGAGAAGGAGTTTCCGCCACTGGTTAAATCTATACACAACCTGCTATACTTTAATAGTGTCTCATTTAGATGTGCTTAGCTGCTAACTTCCTGTGTTCCTGTTTATATTTGTTTCTCTTTCTTGGCTACACACATGGACTATTATCTGTGCCAACGTAAGTCAGCAAAATGAAAAACAGCACTCATTCCGGAAAAATCTGTAGAAACTCGACGACTCATTGTCTGTTAATTACAAATTACAACTAAAAGAAGATGTACTGAAAACTTTCTCAATTTATATGTATATATTTAGAAGTGTTTTATTTGGCTGCCTCACTAAATAACTACAGGCATCATTGTCCTGACTTTATTATGTGCGATAAAAAATACTGTACATTTAGCCAGTAAATTCTTTCTTTCTTAACTTGTAAAAAAAAAAAAAATAAATAAAATAAAAAGGACCCGTTTTTCCTCAATGTTACTTTGTGTTGGTTGATACCTGCAATCCACTAGTTGTCCGTTTAAAAAAAAAGTTCTTAAACTTATCGCAACGAGTAATTTACATGGTAAATTATAGGCATGTCTGCCAATATATTGTGGGGGTTTTTGTTAAACCAATGGAAAAATGGTCAAACCTAGTCAATGCCACATTGGTGTCAGCAAAAGGTTCAACCAGCTGGAGCTCCAGCCCCCAAGTCCCTGCACAAGCTAGATAAAGATCTAGGTGGAAAATAGGTTTTTAGTTAAACAGTTTGCAGCCATCCATCTCAACTATACATCAGTGTGCAGTGTTGGACATACGGCATATTCCTAGCCAATTCCACTTGGTTTAGCCAGCTGGGGAAAGTGAGACGTCTACTGAGAGAGATCATCTAGACAGAGATCGTTAAGAAAAGAAAAGAAAAGTGAAGAAGAGGAGAATGATGGTGAGGCTCCTTGGGATCAAAGTACAAAGCGTTAAACCTGCTCAGTTCTTTTCAACAGGGCTAGCCAGTCATGATGGTGGCCAGCTGGCCAGAGAACTGCAGGGGCTGGTAAAGGGAAGTCTCCTACAAGCCTCCTGGTCCAGGATGAAAGTGAGTCACAGAACCAGTGTGTGGTAAACAAGCATACTGTCAAGCCCACTGCAGCCAATGGTGAGCCATACAGAGTGATCAGGAAGCCTGACAAAATGTGGTGTCACCATCATGACCATACAGGTGGTCAGCAGTTGTAGTGCTGACGCAGCTAAGCCTGGTGTTAGAGGGGAAGCTACAGCAGGAGCTGCTGATTTCCCTGAAGCTCAACCTGGCCAGGTGTACCCATTCAAGACAGCTCTACAGCAGAGCGATGGCTGAGTTCCAGCCCCCAAGGCCTGGCACAGATTGAAAAAGATCTAGGTGGAAAATAGGTTAATAGGTAAACAGAGGTTTGCAGAGATCCATCTCAGCTATGCATCAGTGTGCAGAGCTGTTGATAAGATTTAGCGTATCAGGGCAGTGTTTCCAGCAGCATTACCCAGTTTACACTATTAAGCAAACTATGTAACTGGTATCTTAAACCAGTGTTTATTCAGAGTCATTACATTTATATTCAAACATCAGCATAATTTTAGAGCTTGAACGTAACTGTTGAAAGGAAACAGTCATTTCTCTTTTTGAGTAGAGGTTTGTAATATGTTTTGTAATAAAGATCTGACCAGAAAAACATTTACATTGACAATTGCGGCAGTTGGCAGACGCACATTTCCAGAGCAACGTACAAAAGTGCTTTGAGTCCGTATCAATGAATAAATCTACACTTGTACGCTAGATCAGTCTACAACTCTGAGGGTATTTTGGGGTTTTTTTTTAACTCAGATCTGAGTTCAGGGAGGAAATGTATATCAGCGTGTCTGTGCACAGCATTAAAAGTAGACAAAGTAGAATTTCTTTTACCTCGAAATGTGTTACACTGCAAATCCAAAATCAATCAAATAAACATAAATCATAACAGTTACCTTGGTTGTTACCTAAAGGTATCCATGTTCAGTTTTTAATAAAAATCAAATGTCAATGTATCACACACACACACACACACACACACACACACACACAGAGGAAATGTATATCAGCGTGTCTGTGCACAGCATTAAAAGTAGACAAAGTAGAATTTCTTTTACCTCGAAATGTGTTACACTGCAAATCCAAAATCAATCAAATGAACATAAATCATAACAGTTGCCTTGGTTGTTACCTGAAGGTATCCATGTTCAGTTTTTCATAAAAATCAAATGTCAATGTATCACACACACACACACACACACACACACACACACACATACAGAATTAATCTTATTAGCCACACTTTCAGAATTTAGGTGAAGGTTTTCACAAAATTCCAAAAACCCTGCTGGAAAAAACCCAAAACCCTCATAGATTTTGTTTAAGGTTTATAAAGAAAATGTAATTGTTTTAATGGAAACTAAAACTGTGGGTTTTTTATTAAGCACCAAGATTTAAGTCTCTAAAAAGGTTTCTTTAATTCAATGATAATTTAATAATGCATATAAACACAGTGCATTATGGAAACCATTGGGAAATGGAAAAATTAGAAAAACAGTGGATGGTTTGTTACGGTATTTCATCGGAATTCCTGTTATATGTTTTTGTGTATTTTTATCACGGATTTATCTCTGGATTAATCACTTAAAAATCCAATAATCTGTGACAAAAATCGGTAGTTCTGGATGAAGAGCGACGACAATAAAAATAATGATGTGGCTAATAACAAGGGGAGTTTTTCTGCATTCTGCATCTATTCACAACATTCATCAGACCATAGACTTACGTTCATCTCGTTTATACAAGTGAGCAGCTATGGGGTTAAGGGTCTTGCTCAGGGTCCCAGGGGCTTTTTGTGGCTGGGATTTGAACTTACAACCTTAGGACCCAAAATCAATTGCCATAACCGCTAAACTACTGCATTGTGTTTTAGGCGGTCAGTGAAAATGACTAAACTCTTCATCACATTACTTAAACACAGTCTCTTCATTCACTTCACCACCAAGAAAAGTCAAACCTTTCCAACAGCAAAAGAAAGAAAGTCTCCAGGATCCAGAGGGTATTAGTGAGAGCTGGCCAAACCATCACTGGAACAGCCTTTCCAACACTGGAGAGCCTTTACCAAGCCAGAGTCATCAGGAGAGCAATTAATATCATCAAAGACAGTAGTCACCCACAGCACAGCGTTTTCACGCTCCTACCACCAGGCAAACACTACAGGGGTGTTAAAACCAGAACATCAAGGCTGAAAAACAGTTTTTACCCGCAGGTCATGAGGTTTGTGAATGACAACCATCCACTGCCCCCTCCCCCATTACTGCAGACACCCTGAGAAGTTCTATACACACACAACGCAAATATCAACATTGACTTCTTATTATTTGTACATATTTTGCACACACACACACACACACACACACACACACACACACACACACACTACACCAATTTATAATGGAAATAACAACATGAACCCAATCTACAATGCATGCTGCATTACACATGCACATTATCATACATAAGGGTTAAAGGTCCAGCAGTGGCAACTTAGCGGTGGGATTTGAACTCACGACCTTCTGATCAGAAGATCACATCGTAAAACTGTGCACCCCCTCCTTCCGCCACACACTTCTGCTTCTTGCAGTTGCACTACTATAACTTTTTGTAATTGATGTCTTTGGTTTTTGTCCTTAATTTATGTCAAAGGCTGTCTGAAGAATTCACAGAATATAATTTCATTGTATTGTGTAACAGACTGTTTCCTGTACATATCACAATAAACTCTTGAATCTTCAATCAATTATTTTTAACTTCTCCGTGCACTCTGGTAAAATCGGAGACACTGCCCCCTTGTGTCCACATTGTGCAAATATGCTTTACTTGCTGATTGATGTATAGTAGAATCCTTAAGGGTCCCACTGGCCGAACCTGGACTGTGTCAGCACCATGACTACTTAATTTATATTCAGTTCACACACTCTCAAAAAAAAAAAAATCAAGGTTTTCAGTTTTTCTTGGGTCATTGTCTGAGAGAGAGAACAGCCATTCTGTTGACAAAGAAATACCAATGAAAAGAAAAAGTAACATTAAGGTCTCATTTTATACTTCACAATTTATTTATTCATGTTAATCTGCTAATAATTTACTGTCGTGTTTCTATTTCTCCATTGCAACAGTGTTTATTAGATTCCCTGAAATACAGTATCACTGTATGCTGTTGGTATGACTGACTGAAACTACTGATCATGTAAAATAACACAGACATATCACTTTATTAGATTAGATTTATTTTAGTCATTAAAAATAAAAGATATTAATAGAATATATAGCTATAGAGTATACAACAAAGTATATACATATAGAAAGAAGAAACAGAGATGGAGTGTACAGACAGCATGAGGGTGAGATGTGGTAGTGCAAACATCAATAAAGTGAACATTGTAAGCAGCATAGCAGCAGAACAGTGATATTAATAGCAGTGTGTATAGTTATAAACAATGGATGTTTCTAGAGTTCAGATATATGAGATAATAAGACTGGTTCAGTGCAGTGTTGTACAGTGTGACCGAATGAGTCTCCTGCTAAAAGAGCACCACTGGTTCATCAGAAGTTTGCAGAGGGAACGCTATTTATTTTCTCACAATCTGTGAGATTACTGAATTTCAGAAATGTCCAGTGAGAAGCTCAAGACAGAGCCAGCACCCATGATCAGCTTATTGAGCTCTTTTGCATCTCCAGGCCTGGCGCTTCCTTCCCAGAAGTCTGGTAAAAGATCTTCCACATCTTAATGCAAGCGATAAAGGACTTGAGCTTCCTCAGAAAGTTGAATCTGCTCATCCATATATCCTCTGACTTGAACATCCAGTCCAACTTGCTGTCAAGATTAACACCAAGGGATTCATAGATGTAAACCATCCTGACCCACGATGGTAAAGCGGCTGGTTGTGGTCCTCGTTCTCCAGTAGTGCACCACCATCTCCTGGTCTTGGCCACATTAAGAGGAGATTTTTGGCTAGTTTCATTTTCACACTTAAACACAGGCGCATCATTCCAGACATTTTTTTACAATTTTGTTAAATTGTTTTATTTTAAATTGTTTTTATTTTTACTGTGGTTGTTTTGTGTTTATATTATATACACTGTAGAATTTTTAGAAAGCATTTGCAATTTGATCAAAGTTACAAGAAAGTGACTAAATGATATGGAGTTTAAACAAGTAGTTTTAAAAATGTCATTTCTGATCTAAGAAACGCTTCAAAGCGACTGAGAAAAACTGTAAAAGTGATCGAAGACTACCATCTAGTGGCACTATGATCTCACTGCATTGTGAAAGCTTGGGATCCATCACATAATGCGATGCATGCAAAAATCCTAGAAAGATCAATTCCAAGCTACTTTTCTCGAAAGATATTGAAACTTTCTAAAAAATAGGTTTATGATAAATATATTTCCTTGTTTCTACCTCTAGATTTCTAAGTTAAGCTATTAACAATGTAGCAACTAAGACATCAACACCCTGGCAGCGTCTGTACCATCTGAGATTTCCCTCTCAGGGGCTAAGGACTTTCTAAACCTGCATTATAGAGAACATCTTGACAGGGAAGCATTAATTACTGGTTCAGGAATCCGCACCGAGCTCCCTGACCTGCAGGACATCTACAGCACACAGAGCCGAACCAGGAAGATTGTGAAGGACCTCAGCCATCTCAACATTGGACTTTTTCTCTGTTGCGTTCAGGGAAGTGCTTCCAAACCGTGATGAAGGCAAACAAATAGAGAATGAGAAGGAGCTTGTTCCCACAGGACATTCTAAGTTTAAACCAGAAAACACCTAGTACAGAGGACTTCTTTGTCACTTACTGGTTTGAAAATATTAAGGATGATTCGAGAAACACTCTAAAGCAGCTGGGAAAAACTGTAAGCTTGACAGATGATGACAACTGGTTTAACCGTTTTGCATTCAACGACTTATACAATGAATTGATGCTGAAATGTTTTGGGAGTTAAGACTATTTAGGAGAAACCAGTAAAAAACATGAGCACATCACTTCTGTTTTAATCAGTCTACACCGCTCCCAATTAAATCTCGCATTGATTATAAAATATTACTACTGACGTATGAAGCACCCAACGGGTTCGCACCGCAGTATCTGAGTGAACTTCTGTACCAGTATAATCCCCCACTACTACTTAGATCAAAAGGTGCAGGCTATTTGTTGGTACCTTAAATAATGAAGACTACAGCAGGGGGCAGATCTTTCTCTTATAAACCCCACAGTTATGGAACAGCCTTCCAATCAGTGTTCGGGACTCAGACACAGTCTCAGTGCTCAAGTCGAGGTTGAAAACTTATTTATTTATTCAAGTCTTTTATCAGTAGATTTTTTTTTTAGGTAAAGACTCAGATCTGGAGGGAACATGGATATAGAGTGTTTGGTGAACTGGGATATTTGTATGCTGTCGTCCCCTCACATTCACACGTTCACTCGGGTTTGTTGACGGTGGTGTGGTGGGTCGTCTCTTATCCCAGAGATCCCTTATGTCTTGTTACCTTCTGGTTCTCCCTTTTAGTTATGCTGACATAGCAAGTTTCGCTGGAGTCCCCAACTGCAATGTCCTTAACTTTCATACACCAATAAGGACACATAATAATTTATATCTTTCTCCTTGCCACAGTCGCCACTGGCTCGCTCCTCAGGGACAAACTTACACTTATAAAGACCATTCTATTCATTTTTATCACCACAGTATCTGTGTAAAGCTGCTTGAGACAATGTTCATTGTTAAAAGCGCAATACAAAAAAAAAATTGAATTATATCACTCTGTCCTCTACATCTGCCTCTTTCAAACCAACCACCTGCATGTTTTCCTTCATCACATCCAAAAAATCCTTCTTGGTCTTTCTTTTTTTTTACCTCCTTACTGGTGGCTCCATCCTCAGCATTCTTCTACAGATATACCCCATGTCCCTCCTCTGTACATGACCAAACCATCTCAATCACACTTTTCAAAATCAATCACAATCCTGTCCATCCTCATCACTCCTGCATCTTCAACTCTGAGGAAGAAAAGCATACAAAAAGTAAAAAAGATAAAGGGTTGAAAACTAGGAAAAGGATTGTAAGAAAAACCGGTGGCTTAAAAATAAAACTGGTGGGTTTAAGGTCCATAAATTTATACTGCTTTGAATTTTTTTTAAATTGACCTATTTTTCTCAAACTAAAGGAGGTTTATTTCAGAATACAGGTGTTCTGGGCTGTTTAATGTTTGCAGTTTTGTAATAACATTTAAGACTTTAAAAAATAATAAAGTTAACAGTTTGAACATATGGTTTTGAACACAGTGAAGTGAATGTATAACTGATAAACTCATATACATGCAGTTATCCTTTGGCTGCTCCTGTTAGGGGTCGTCATGGCAGATACTTGGTTCTCATGTTTGATTTGGCACAGGTTTTGTGCCAGATGCCCTTCCTGACACAAACCCTCCTATTTTATATGGGCTTTGGGACCGGCACTGAGACCGCCACTAGTTTTGTGCACTCCCAAGTGACTGGGTTGGGTCCCTGCCCAGGAATTAAACTCAGTTCATATACTGAGAGTGTAGGATCCTTTGCTGCTTGAGTACATACAGATACAAAACCAATAGAATAAAAAAAATGGAATTCAATGGTGGATACTTGCATTCACTGCTTTTGCTTCATTAAAGGCTAATATAAGAAGAAATGGTGGTTGTGACATCACTGATATCAAAGGGAGGGACCTTAATGAAGCACTAATCCATTCTGACAGGATGGACAGAGAGGATGGAGGAAAGTGGCATTTTATTTGCTGTTTATGGGGAAATTGTTGTTTATCAAAATTTTCTTAGTGGCATTGAGAAAGATGTACAATGTTGCCCAAAGTAAGAAAATATATAGTCAAATAATGTTCTAATAAAATAACTAAAACAGCATGGCTTTTTTATTATGATTTTTTTAACCATACACCAAAGACATTTATGTTTAAAATCACAAAACAAATGTGTTGACAAACATGTTATTAAAGGTTTTGGACCATGTGACTGACAATATTTCTTGTATGCACTGTTTCTGTTGTTTAAACAATCACCCTCTCTGAATTGGAGTTCTTTTTTTAAAACCTTAATTATTTTGAAAGATTACTTTACCTTTAAACCCAGAATGATGACCAGAGCACTGTCTATGATAGAAACGCAAGCCATTTTAAAGCTGAGGAAAAAAGAAAACTCGATCAGAGCTGAAAAAGAACAAAAAGCAGAAGTTGATTTTCCAAAATCCCAAATATTAATTGAATGGCTGCTGCATATCTAAAATCCTTTGTAGGATAAAAGCTTTGCCCCCTGTCCTAACATTCATTATTTAAGGTCCTAACAAACAACCTGCATCTTTCATTAAAGGTAAAGGGGTAAATGGGCTTTATACTTGTCACATGTATCTTACAGCACAGTGATCTTTCATTATACAAAGATTCTGGAGCACAGAGGGTTAAGGGCCTTGCTTAAGGGCACAAGAGTGGCAGTTTGGATATACTGAGGCTTGAACCCACATTCATTGTTTTATAAGTCATTAATGGTATATTACAATCAATGCAAAATTGTAATGGTACAATGTGGGAAAGATAAAGAGTATATAGTACAGTCCTGGACAAAAGTCTTGTTGCTTGTGTACAAATTGACCTGAAGTGCCGCTGAAATATATTTCTAATTAAAATTTTTTTACAAGAAATGCCTCATTTTAATTCCAACAGCTTTTGTAATAATGTTTCAGTGCAAAACAAAACTGTCAAAAAGTATTCTAATATTCACAGCTTGGTAAAGCACATTGAGTCAATTTTTGCAAAGACATAAGTGTTGTCGCCTTGTCATATGAGCTTCACCTGTGACTAATAATGGATCAATGAGGTCTCCCAGAACACTAGACCTTCACATCAACTGCAACTAGGCCTCTGCAAACATGCCTAAGATTCACCCTGAGACTAAAGTTTGATTATCAAGAGGCTGAAGACCAGATCCACTGCGGAAGAGACTGGAGAAGTTTTTGACAAGCCCAGGTCAGGCAGACCCTGCAAGACAACTGCTCGAGAGGACTGTTTGTTGGCTCAAAAATCCAAGGCCAGCGTATTTTCCACTGCAGCAGAGCTCCACGAGACCTGGTCACCTGAAGTCCCGGTGTCAACCAGAACAGTTTGTCGGATTCTGTCTCGAAATGGCCTCCATGGTCGAATCAGTACCCAGAAGCCAGCACTAAACAAAAGACAATTGAAAAACCATGTGGCATTTGCCAAGGCCCACAGCCTGCTTAAAGGATGGAGGCTGGAAAAATCTTTCTGTCTTGAATAAATTATAAATCTTTTTTCAGTAAAACTAATTTTATTTCAGTGCATTAAACATCATTTGGGAGGGTTTAAGCTTTTCATATGAGCTGTTTCTAACACCAATTGATTAATTAAAAGTCAGGTTAATAGCAGATGTTTCTACAAAATAGATAATCGACAAGACTTTTGTCAGGGACTGTATTATATTCTGGTTCTAGTAAGGACTCTGTCTGCTGCATACTGGACTAAGTATAAGAGTTTTTTTATGCACCTACTGAACATCCAACTGAGAAGAGGGTGTTTTTGAGTAGCTTGAGCTCCGTGGTAGTCTATAATGCTGTTAATTAAAATATTGAATGGGCAAAGTAGAGTTGAGCCAACCAGGAGTCAAACTTTGAATCTGAAGGATAAACTCAGAATCTGAAATCAGAATCCAAACATAGAATCTAAACTCACTCATGCGAGCAAGTGAGTTAATTAAACTTTTGCCAGTGGTAAACTTTCACCAATGTTTGCGTTAACATATAGTTTTGTTCAATACAATGAATGGTTTAAAAGTAATCACATTCTTCAATGTACCACTAGCCGATCTATGGTTTGCTAAAGTCACATTTCATTATTTCACAAAAAAGAGCTGCTGGTTACAAGTCATGTCCCAACCCAGTAGCAAAAAATGTATACAGAAAATCCATGTCGAAACAAATATGAGCACAGGTGGTCCCTGAGTTACAATGGTTCGACTTACGATTTTTCTATCTTACGATTCTATAGCGATGCGACAAAATTGTAAAAATATGTAACATTTCGGCGCAACAGGAACAGGCAGCAGCAGAGAATGTACGATGCGTTGGACGTGCAGCTGAGATGAGCGTATCTCTTGCCCTGTGAGATGCCCCACTCTCGCTAGCGGTCCACGGAGTAAAGTTGTCTCAGTGTGAATTTTTTTCTGTTTCAAACATTTAAAACACCAATTTTAGTGTTAAAAGCGTGTCTCCCAAGTGCCTAAGTATGTCTCCTGTTGGTAGGGAAAACAAAAAAGAGGAAAGCCATCAGTTTAGAGCAGAAAATTATAAATCAGCATGAAGCAGGAAAGGCTGTCACAGTCATAGCACTATCTTCGACTTATGATATTTTTGACTTAGGATGGGGTCGTCATAATGTATCTCCATCGTAAGTAGAGGACCACTTGTACTACCCACATCATGGCTTTTGACACTTTGGTTGCAACTGCCACCTAAAATCTGCGATGTATAAAAAGATTGTAGGCTAATTTTAACTAAGGTGATAGAATACAGATAATTACCCATAAGACTTATCTTTGTTCTGGAAGATCCTCAGTAGTTATGCGCCTACTTCTATAGGAATATTATTTATAGAATGTATCAATGACGATTTATGGTCAAAGTGGGAAATGGCCTGTTACTGGATTTTGATCAGGACTGTGTATTATTGCTTTAGCTTGTTCTGGGTGCAGCTTTTGACACCACTGATCATAATATTCTTTACTATGTTTTAAGTTTTAAGCTAAGTTTTGTGGTTTTCAAAAATCTGTCATAAGCCAAATGCTTTTGTTTATATTTCTTTCTTTCTATGCTGCTATGCTGATGATACACAGTTGTATGTCTCAGCTAAGCTAAATGAGAGACATCAGCTTAATTTTATAGTATTTCTATTTAGTCTTTCTGTCTCATCATATACAGCAATAAAAGACATCAGTGTGATTATTGACTCTAGTCTAGAAATATGATGCTTTTGTTACATCTAGATTGTAAAATTTTAATGTCTTTCTGTCCGGATGTTGTAGTAAATATATAAGTAAACCTCAGTACAGAATGCTGCAGCAAGTGTCTTTGCCAGAACCAGAAAATATCATATCATACCTCATCTACGTTGGCTCTATATTAAATCTTGCATCGATTTCAAAATACTAATACTGATGTATAAAGCACTGAATGGTCTTGCGTCTCAGGCTATTTGTTGGTACCTCAAATAATAAAGACTACAGCAGGGGGCAGAGCTTTCTCTTACAAAGCCCCACAGTTATTGAACAGTCTTTCAATTAGTTTTCAGGGCTCTCAGACAGTCTCAGTGTTCAAGTCCAGGCAGAAAACAATAAATTATTCAAGTCATTTTTAAGTAAAGTAGCAGACCAGGAGGAATCATGGATATAAAGTGTTTATGTCCTTTTCTTCTTTTGTGGATCTGCCTGATTCATCTGGATGCCTTACCTCTGGAGTTCTCTTCAAATGGAGACTCTGTGCAGATGAAGATGCTTTCCAACAGCCAAAAGATCCATGATGTTACTGAGCAACTCAAGAACTGGACTGTAATTAACATAAACTGTCTGCTACAATAGCTTAGGACTACAGTTTACATCTCTCGTCTCTCCGAGTCTCTCTCTCCCGAGGCTCCCTTCTCTCACTCCTCTTATCCTTTTCCCCTGCTCACTGCAAAAGAGAAAATTTTTTAGACAAATTTCCAACAGGTGTGTGATTCTCACTGCTTGTCTCGTACGGCCTCGCCCTCCATTTACAAACCGGCACTCGGCCACGCCCCTGCTGCCACACACCCCCACCAAACCTCAGGAGTGGGAGCCATCCGGCCTGCAACCAACTCCCCCCTGGCATGAGAGGATATCAGCCACAGCCATCTGCGCCCTCGAATTTAAACAGCTGAAGTGCCAGATACCACTGAGTGAGCCGCACATTGGTATTTTTCATGCGATAAAGCCATTGGAGCAGGGCGTGGTCAGAACAGAGAATAAAGGCCTGTCCTAATAGATTGTATCAGACGGTGAGGACCACCCACTTGATGGCCATGCACTCCTTCTTTGTGGTACTGTACTGGCCCTCCAGCACTGATAGATTACAATTGATGTACAGCATGGGCTGCTCCTCCCCCTCCACCACCTGGGACAACATGGACCCCAGCCACCTTGTTGAACTCGTCTGTCTGCAAAACAAAGGAGAGAGAAGTCAGGAGAATGTAAAAGCAGTCCACCACAGAGTGTCGCTTTCAACCAAGTGAAAGCCTGCTGGCATGACATTTTAGTGAGATCAGTCAGCAGGCTGGTGACATCCGAATAACTAGATACAAACCTCTGATAATAGCCAGCCAGCACCAGGAACTGTCTTACTGGTCTTGGGTCTTGGGCAGGCTGCAATCGCTGCTGTCTTATCAATTTGGGGACGCACCTGTCCATGACCCAAGTGGAAACTTAGATACCGTTCTTCTTTGGGTTTGCTGCGAGTCCCGTCTGCCTCAAGGTACTCAGAACCGCTCTGAGGGGTTTTAAATACACGTTATGGGGTCGGAGGATTCGGTCCATGAGGCGTTAAAACGTCAATAAGGCCCCCGAACAAGCAAGTGTGACAAACTGGTGTAAAATGAATGTAGTGGAAAATGTCGTTTTTTCACTAGACATTGGCGTCAAGGGGATCTGCCAATATCCCTTGGTTAAATCCAGTGTAGAATAAAAGCCAATCGAGCAGTTTATTGATGCAAGACATTGGAGGCGCATAAAACATAGACACCACGTTTACTTTTCGATAGTCCACACAGGATTAAGCACGCAAAAAAACCCTACCTCAACACCAGGAATTCAGGTAACTGGAAGGGAGGCGGTATCAATGGACCTTCCTGTGCTTTCTTCCTGGGTAATGTTTAAATACTACAACCAATTGGACATCCAATTAACCACCTGTTAAGCAATACAGCGTCAACACGCAGGAAGGGGCCATTCTACTTGTCACACTTTGCATACAAATGTTTGAGAATCTCTGTTGTAAATATTAAACGATTGGTATTAACCTGCTGGCAATAAATGTTTTGCATTATACTGTGTAAACTGGAACAGTGTGTCACCACAATAATGTCATCAAGGGACAGTAATAAAGTAAATGTAATTCGTAACTGTACTTAAATAGCTTTTTTACGTATCTGTACGTTAGTGAAGTATTTCCATTTGGGGATACTATTAGTTTAACTTCACTACATTTTAAAGTCAAATATCTTACATTTTACTTAACTACATTTTGAGAAATCAGTTTAATCTTTTTATTTATGAGCAGACAAAAACGTAACTGTTCAAACATGCAGCGATTCACCAATCAGGGTAGAGCGCTAGATCTGTTTTCAACTTGTTTTGATTGCGGCTTGGTGTATCTACTGATCACCAACATACAGTTTACCATCAATTTAGCAGCAAGTAGAACATTTAGAGAGGAATAAATGCTGAAGAAACTCCAGACTCGAAGTCGCCACAACACAACACAACACAACACAACACAACACACGTGTCCTTATTTACACAATTCTTTTCAAGTAACTGAAAATTTTGGGCTCATGGTAATTTTAATAGTGATCACTGTAATCAGTGTTTGACTCATAAATATTATTTTATTAAGAGATAACTCAACTACATGGTTCACTTCGTCCACCACTGCCAGGTAAACAGCTTTTATTAAAGACAATCAGAACATTCATGATTTTATAAATCATTACATGTATTCAGTGTGCAACAATATATATAAGCCTATGCTAAACAATTCAATTCAGTAAGATATATTTATATAGCGCTTTTAACAATGCAGCTTTACAAGAATAAATAAATTACAAATATACATTTTAATGAATAAATTAATCTCTAATTAGATCCATAAGTTTATCATAATGAGCAAAGGAACTAAACTATCTATGCAATATGCAATTCAGCTATTCCTCTCTTGCTTTGTGGTCATTTTCATAGTAGAAATAAATAAACTGGAATTGTAAATTAGATTCTTTCGTTCATTCAACAATCTGTAGTTAAATATTTCCGATTCAAAGTTGACTGAAAAAAAAAAGAAAAAATTGTATATTTTGCAGAATTTCCCATTTTTTTCTTGTTGTTGTATAACAATTACTATTATTATAAATGTATTATTTCAAATTAATTTGAACTTATTTAGATCTGCGTCACTTTGGGCCCACTGTAAGACATGTCCATAATTGTGCAACATTCTAAAGATATTTATTATGTGCATATTTATTTCATTCATTTTATCTACACCATTGTCTCCATTTGCTAAGACAATCTGTTTGTTTTTCATTTGTGCTCAGACATCTAATATTTTACAAAAAACCCTATGTAAACCTATGTATGCTAGCTTAGAGGACAATTTCAGGTAAAGCGTAAGCATTAAACATCATTTCATAGCCTATATAAATAACAAAAAACTAAATAAGAACAATATAAATTAATGTATATATATATATATATATATATATACATTATATTGATAATTATTATAGATAATATACATAATTTGGAGCCTGTGTGACTTCAAAGGAAAAAGTGAAAACTAAGATATCATAGCATCATTGTCATTGGAATAAAAACTTTGCATAAATAAACACAGCATGCATAATGAAATGAGCTTAAAATCCATGCCGGCACACGCACATTGAGCGTCCCATCTTTCTAACAGCAGCCGCCTGAAACCATGGTAAGGACAAGGACAATTTTCTGATTTCATTTCAAGAATATGTACAGATAAATCTACACTCTAAAAGCTATTATCTAGTAAACTAGTTCACAGTGTCATTAGATACGTTATCATATTTCCAGGTTAGATTGATTTGATTTTTAGGTAAAGAAGTGTAATTATTTTCCATACATTGCTTTTGCTTTTAATACATTTATGTTAATGATTTAATTCCAATTGTTAATACACTCAAAGCAACCACCACACAACATTTAGGCCATTAATGCAAGTAAATTAAAACATCAGTTATGTACCAAAGAGTACACTTTTATTATCTCTTTTTTTGAACTTGATGCAATTTAATGTATTGGATTTAGAACTTGATATTTCAATGAATTAGACATTTTAAAACAAAGTATTTCATTAGCATTTTTGGAGGTGGGACTTGAAAATTGAAAAGTGAGAAAAAGTGTAACCACTGAGTTAATAGTTATGTTCAAGATCTTCTTTTTTATGGAGACACAGAATTTGTATACTTTTTGTAAGAACCTTACGTGTGTATGAATGTATTTAACAGCATGATTGTGATGCACAGCACTAAACACTCATTATGATAATTTAAGGGAAGGATGACAAACGTGTTTCTATTATAAAACCTGATTTGCATTACACTACATTTGCACTACAGACCAATACTTTACATAACGTCAGATGACAGGGTATGATATACATCTAGTCAAATAGAAAAAGTAAAATAAAAAATTAAGCTCCTTTTCAACAGCCACAAACTCAGTGCAGTAATATCCTAGTCTAAAGATTCTCCAAGTTGCTGGCTATGTTCGCAAAATCGATCGTGTGCACTCACCATGGTACTTTTGCAACAAAAAAGTCCTAAAATACTTTTAAAGTTGAAGCAAACTTATTGTTAGCAACTACAAAATATGATGTGTGGGCTTTTGAACACAGCTGTTAAACACTGAAATCAAACCCTTGGAATGAATTGCCAATTTAGCCACAATTTAAAGAATTAACATCGCCTGGGTAAAGTTCAGAGGTATACTTGCCGTCATACGTTCGGTTATTACCTCAATAATAAAAATTAAAAAACAATCATATTAGTGTGAATTAATCTGTAACTCATTCATCTTAAATCAACTGCATTCAGTAGTTTCATGATTCACCTTATTCTCCATCCAAATCTCTCCAGCCCCTAGTGGTGCCCGCAGAACACTACAAGTAGCTACGTAGCTTCGGTTACACCCTCTGCCTTCAGTTTATGCAATTGCACAATGCATAAAATCATACCAGAACAGGTCAGGAGCTTCATGTAATGTTCACATTAAACATTAGGATGGTGATAAAACACGTTCTTAGTGATTTCAAATGTGGCTGTTGGTGCTAGACTTGCTACTTTAAATAGTTTAGAAACAGCAGCAATAAACAAGAACATGAGACTGAGACTATCAGGGGCACCAAGTAAAAAAAAAAAGTTAACAGATGAATACTGAAACATGACCAGGCCATTTTTTCCTAATCTATACCAGACCAGTGAGTCTTTGCTCATCTTAAGATTCTTGTCCTCAGTTGACAGGAGTGGAACCTGAAATGGTCTTCTGGTGTTGCTTGAATTACATTTTTTTTCCTGGGAGCTCAGAACAAGCTCTTAATACTAACAGAACTGTTCATCACTTGTTTTTTTTGCGGTACTAAATCTGACATAAAACTTGACATTTTATAATCTCTTGATTTCTACAAAGCTTCTTTGTGACAATGTTCATTGTTAAAGCACTATAAAAAATAGTTCCCCAGTGAAGGGTGGGCTGCTCCAGTGAGAGTTTAAGCAGGTTATTTTGAGAAGTAGCAACGTCTAGTCATTGAAGAAATTTGAAATCCTAATGGAATCTTAATGGAACCCCAGTAGAAATTGTTAAGAGTTTTGATTGATGAGGATGTGCTACAAGTTAGAGCAATAAAGGATGGAGATGGAAATGTGTTGACTAGTGATGAGAGTGTGTTGAGGACTATGGACTATGATGTTTGAAGATGATATTGTTATTTGTGGTGAGAGTAGGGAGCAGGTTGAGAAGAGCCTGGAAAGGTGGAGGTACACGCTGGAGAAAAGGAGAATGAAAGTCAGTAGGAGTGAGACAAAGTACATGTGTGTAAATGAGAGGGAGGGCAGTGGAGGGGTGCGGTTGCAAAGAGAAGAGGTGGAGAAGGTGGTGGAGTTCAGGTACCTGTGGTCAACAGTGCAAAGTAATGGCAAGTGTGTTAGAGAAGTGAGGAAAAGAGTGCAGGCAGGGTGGAGTGGGTGGAGAAGAGTGATAGCAGGAGTGATTTGTGATAGAAGAGTATCTGTGAGAGTGGAAGGGAAAGTTTATAGGACTGTGGTGAGACCTGAGATGTTGTATGGTTTAGAGACAGTGGCATTGAGTAAAAGACAGGAGGTGGAGCTGGAGGTAGCAGAGCTGAAGATGTTGAGGTTTTGATGAGGGAGTGATGAGGATGGACAGGATTAGAAATGAGATCATTAGAGGGACAGTGCATGTAGGACGTTGTGGAGACAATGTGAGGGAGGGGAGATTGAGATGGTTTGGACAAGTGCAGAGGAGGGACATGGGGTATATCAGTAGGAGAATGCTGAAGATGGAGCCACCAGGAAGGAGGAAAAGAGGAAGACCAAGGAGGAGGTTTATGGATGTGGTGAGGGAAGACATGCAGGTAGTTGGTGTGAAAGAGGCAGATATAGAGGACAGGGGGGTATGGAGACAGATGATCCTCTGTGGCGCCCCCTAATGGAAGCAGCCAAAAGAAGAAGAAGAAGAAAAAGAAGAAGAAGAAGAAGAAGTCAACGTAATGAAGAATATAATGCATTTAAATAGCTGCAAATGTTTCTCATGCTTCACATTCATAGTGCCACAATTAGCTGTTGTGCGTGATAAACATACATGTGCATTCATTTAAAACCATCTGCTTTAAAATTATATCTTGATTATGTGAAGTAATAATAAGTGGATATGTGATAATCTGTCTAACTGCAGGCATCCAACTGTACTGATATCAACAGTCTACTCCACAAAAACTACCTCTCCCCCATGTATGCTGTAGAGTCTGTCATTGGCTTCCTCTGCAACCTGTTTGTGATCCTGGTCTACATATTCTGTCTGCCTTCTTGGAAATCTTCAAATGTGTACGTGTTTAATTTGGCAATTTCCGACCTCATCTGCATGGCCACCTTAGCTGCACTGTCCTACAACTACAGTAATAACCTAAAATTACCCTCTAATGCATGTGTGGTTGTTCGCTACATCCGTCATGTTAACCTGTACGCTAGTATTGTCTTCATGCTGTGGGTGGGTGTGGACCGATTATTCCTGATGTGGTACCCACAACGCAGCCACTTCCTTTTGACTTTAAAGGGCTCATTGCTCGTCAGCTTCCTGAACTGGATTTGGGTGACAATCGAGCTCGTTCCTCTTATTTACTTTGTAATTGATGACTTAAATTACAACAACAGGACCACGTGTAATGATTTTGGCAGCTTGCACCAAACCATGCCTGTCCTACTTTACAGCTTGTTGCTTGGCGCCTTTGCATATGTGCTGCCACTGCTGGCCTTGTATCTGTTATCCAGTAGGATGGTTTCTCTGCTAAAGAAGAGACAGGAAGTGCTCGGGACATCCTTCGAAAGGCCAATAAACATCGTGAAGGCTGCGGCGGTCATGCTGCTTGTGCTCTACTTGCCATTTCATGTAATGAGAAGCATGCGCCTCGTATCACAGCTTCCTCAGTTGGAAATGTCACTGTGTACGAAGACCTACATCGAGACGGTATACATAATAGTACGGCCAATTGGATTTTCCCACAGTGTCATAAACCCTGTGTTTTATGTCCTAATGACAGACAGGTTTAAAGAGATGCTACAGGACAAGTGGAAGCAGATTAAAAGTTTCACCTAGAAGTCAAAAGCAAATCTTAATAAGCAGAAAATTGGACTTTATTATCTACTTATTTTAATGCAAGCTATGTTGTATTTTATGCATGATATACAGGTGGTTGCAGTCTTATGACCACAATTGGGACCGACAAATCGGTCGTAACACAAATTTGGTCGTATGTAGAGTAGGCTATATGTAGAGTACTGTGAAATGATGCCGGAAGCTGGTACGCACTGTCGTACGCCCCGGCTAGTGATTGTGGTCGCAAGTTGCATAGGTCGTAAGTCGACGACTACCTGTAATATTATAGAAGATAATTTATATATATATATAAACTACTTCTTTCAATTCAACTGGTTTACATTTATCTTCTGTCTTGTATTGAGATTTATGATGTTTTCTATTGATTTGTTGATTTGTTTTTTCAGTCATTTATAATCATTTACATTTTTTAATTGACGTTAAGTAGTTTCTATATCCAGTTTCTTATGCTCTATTTTATGACATTGTAGCTTAATTCCACTTGTAGATCAGTGGTTTAACGGAAAAAAATGGATAAGAATGTGCTTTTAAATTTATCTAAAATAAAATTATGTTTAATGTCAACCTTTGGCTATTCAGTGGGGAAAAACTGTTAGATGAACTTCAGCAATGGACAAAAGTTTATGGACACCAGACCATCAGATTGTATAATTTTTTTAATTGTTTTAGAATAATTCCACAAACTGAAGGTATTTCAGATCATTAACTTATCTTTTATAAAATCTGCCTCAGTTATAACATACGTACCTCGTCACGTTACAATGCTAAACGTACATTCATGTCATCTACTGTAGCGAGTTTTATCAATGCCCTCCAGAAGTTATCAACATTGATTTGTCGCAGTGCTCAACCGGGCTACTAAATGTCATTCAATCTTCTAAAATCATTACACTTCACACAAGTAAAACATTGCACTGTAACTGGGGTTAAAATAAGTTGACAGCTTTTCAAATAGCAAGGAAGGAGAACCTTCTGAGTTATAGAAAAAAACCCAGAGCTGCTAGATCAGCATATTTCTCTACCCTCATAGAAGAAAACAAGTAATAATGTGCACACCATCAGTATTCAGTGATGATTTCAACTTTTTTAATAATAAAGTTACAAACATCAGGCAAAATATCCAGACTATTCATTTAAACCCAAGCTATTTTATAAATGAGCCTGTAGACAGCACTGTAATTATTACAGATCATCAATTACAAATTTTGATTTGAATTATTTTTTTTTCTGCATTAAAATAAACTTGTGTTCTGGATCCTTTACCTACATCACTCTACTGAACTCTACACTACACCATTAGATCACTGTATAAAACACTGTATATAACTTCTGTACAATTATACATACAATGTACATATTACATATTACGTATTGTTTTATACCCTTCATTCTCTTGTGCCTTACATACATTTTCACTACTATTTTATTTATATATATATATATACCAAACTGTACATCCTGCCTAATACTTCACATTCATATATATATATATATATATATATATATATAAAATGCTGTACAATATTAAATATTTTTCTGCACTTGCCAATTTACACAATTGCTATTTTTTTGCACTTTTGGTAGATGCTAAACTGCATTTCGTTGCTGTGTACCGGTATTTGCAATGACAATAAAGTTCTGTTTGTCTGTCTGTCTGTCTGTCTGTCTGTCTGTCTGTCTGTCTATCTATCTATCTATCTATCTATCTATCTATCTATCTATCTATCTATCTATCTATCTATCTTCAGAAGCAATTAAACCTGTTCTGAACATAATCAATCCTTCCATTAGCACTGGTTATGGGCCTAAATCTTTTAAACTGGCTATTATCAAGGCTCTAATTTAATTTAATTCAATTCAATTTAATTACAGTTTTTCTCAGTCGCTTTGGAACGTTTCTCAGATCAGAAATGAAATTCTCAAAACTACTTGTTCAAACTCCACATCATTTAGTCACTTGTGCTCATCATACGAACATTTCTCGTTGCTTTTTTTTTCGTTGCTCGTTGCATTTAATTGATTGTGTACAAGTGTCTGCGTTTTCATACATTATCAGTTGCTTATGTCATGTTGTTCAAAATATATTACTAGTTTCACCTAAATGGTTTTAACCCCCAAAACATTTAGGCATCAGTTCATTGCATAAGTCATTGAGTGCAAAATGGTTAAACCAGTTGTCAAAATGTCATAAAAAGCCTGTTTTCTGCTCAAAATCCTTAGTACTTTTCTCAAAAGTAAGTATTTGTGTCAATGAACACATCATTGCCATCAAAATAACAAGTCCTTTTATCATTGTCTACGAGCAAGATAGTCAAAATCTTTAGTCATTTTTTTCAATATGACAAGGCTTTATTTTAGAATTTCCTGATGTAAACTATGTTTTGGATTTCAAATATTGAAAATGCATCATACATTTTTTGTTGTTGAAATTCACAGTTGCCAATTCAGCATTGGCAACTGTGAATTTCAACAACACAAATTTATGATTGTAAGAGACTGGACAGGATTCACACTTTTTTGTTTTTCTTTACTAGTGGACTGACTAAAAAAATTACAATATAATGTCATTGTGATAGAAAATAAAAAGACACAAATTAAAATTCCAAAAGATAAACATAGGAAACACTCCTTAGGCAGAACTGCTCATGCCGCACTATACAGTGTAATCTGTCTCTACCCCCTGACGTCCCAGTCTGTCGGGCCACAGATTTTCATCCACATCACAACAGATATCATACCTTGCAATACCATTGCGAGGTCATGACTAACAACATGGTCCACACTAGTGGCTCTAATTTCATCTGAAATGTGTCTAAGTCTCAGGCCTCGTCTACCTCTATTTTGCCTCCTGACCCTTCCAGCTGAATCCTTATTCTTGGCTCTCGACCATGTTCGTTTCCTAGTTGTTCATCCATTTCCAACAATTGTTAGTCTGTGTTTTGCTCTTTTTATATACACTCGCCAGTTACAGTAAAGGTTCACGAGATTCAGCCTTGACCTATTTTAGAGAACTAGTTGATCATTGGTTAATCTGAATGTGAACACAAACCTTCATTAGTGACATTCAAGGTTCATCTGCACAATTCATCAAGACACATTTACCAAAAAAGTGTAATTGAAGAGCTTGACAAATTTTGACAACTGGTTTAACCATTTTGCACTCGACTTATGCAATGAACCGGTTCTTAAATGTTTTGGGGGTTAAAACCATTTGGGTGAAACTAGTATAATATATTTTGAACAACATGACATAAACAACTGATAATGTAGGAAAAAGCAGACACTTGTACACAATCGATTAAATGATGTACAAAAGCATTCGCAATTTGATCAAAGCAACGAGAAATGTGCGTATGATGAGCACAAGTGACTAAATGATGTGGAGTTTGAACTAGTAGTTTTGAGAATTTCATTTCTGATCTGAGAAACGCTCCAAAGCGACTGAGAATAACTGTAAAATGGTAAATGACCTGCTATTGGATGATCTGAGCTGTGTCTCTATGCTTGTGTTGCTTGATCTTAAAGCAGCTTTTTTATTCAATTAAAGTAAAGAAGCTTCCATTGTCATTTCAACCATATATACCTGATGCAATACACAGTGAAATGAGACAGAGCCCTGGTGCTACATAAAACAACATGGCGCTTCATCACACAACATAGAGTTACATAACAGGACACAGAGAAGACTAAATTAAGTGACCTTGCCACATAAAGTGCATCGTGTGCAACTGAGTGCAAACAGTGCAGACAAAATATACACAAGTACAGTGTAGGACAGATACACAAAACACAAAATAGTGCCACCAGTGTAATTTGTTACACAGTACAATGTACAAAAGATGACTGTATGCAAGTCTTTGTAAATGAACACAAAATGTAAACACAAAAGTTTGTGCAAAACAGCAACAGCAGCAATCAATTAGATTTGCAAAACAGCATGTAAATAGTTTTGTAGTTATTTATAATGGTTGAACACCACTGATCATAATCTCCTCCTTGCTAGACTAGAGAATGTTGTTGGAATAAAGGGAACAGTTCTCTTCTGGCTCGGATCTTATTTGACTTTTTGCTAATGTAATGTAAATGGTGAGATCTTCACAATCTCTGAGGTAAAGTTTGGTTTTCCACAAGGATCTGTCTTAGGCCCACTCTCTTTTCTCTTCTCTATATATTAGCTGCTGCCTGTATACGTAAACATGGCTTTAGCTTTCATTGCTGCTCTGATAATACACAGTTGTATGTTTCAGCAAAGCCAGATAAGAGAGATCAGCTTAACAATATTGAGGAGTGTGTAAAGGACATTAGACAACGGATGCTTAGGAAAATAATTTAGCTTAATTTGGATAAAAACGAAGTACTTTCACAAGGACCACATGCAGCTAGAAGTAAGGAAATGGCTTATATAGCATCTCTGGATAGTCTTTTTGTCTCAGCTTGTACAGAAGTCAACAACCTTGGTGTGATTATTGATTCGAATCTTTCCTTTTAGGCACATGTGAATTTTTCCAGGATCAACTTTTTTCAACTTAGAAATGTTTCAAAATGAGAAATATGATGTTAGTTGAAGTTAGTTTATGCTTTGTTACCTCTAGATTAGACTACTGTAACGCTTTATTGTCTGGGTGTTTAAGTAAGTGCATAAATAAGCTTCAGTTAGAACACAATGCAACAGCAAGAGTCCTTACCAGAACCAGTAAATATGACGATATCACCCCTTTTTAATCAGTCTTCACTGCTCCCAATTAATTGCACACACGCTTACTTAGTTCAAAAAGTGCAGGCTATTTGTTGGTACCTCAACTAAGGGAAACTACAGCAGGGGGCAGATTTTTCGCCTCCAAAGCCCCACAGTCATGAAACAGCCTTCCAATTAGTTTTCAGAACTCAGACAACGTTTTTGTTAAAGATTTGGACTGTATTTAATGTAAACAGTCTGCTACAATGGCTCAAGGCCACAGGTTGCATTTGATCACCATCAGTGCCCACAATGTTAATTGTAATAAATGGACATTCGGGGCAGATGAGGATGGGTTTCCTCTTGAGCTTGGTTCCCCTCAATGTTTTCAACCTTATGCCATCTCATGGAGTTTTTCCTAGACCCAGTCGCCACCGGCTCGCTCATTAGGGACAAACTTACAATTATAAGGAACAAACATATATTTTCTTAATTAGCGCACATCTGTGTACAGATGATTCGAGGCAATGTCTATTTTTAAAAGTGCACTACGAAATAGAAATTTATTGGAATTAATTTAGTGGAATTAATTTAGTGAACGATCTCCTGCTATAGAGCTCTTTGGGATGGTTTGAAACACTGCCTGAACACCAGGCCTCTTCACCTCACCTACATCAGTTGCTGACTTTCCTAAAATTCATGTAGCACACTCCAGTATCTAGTGGAATATCTTTCCAGTTGGTCTTAACAGCAAATGGGGACTAAAATTAAAGTGGTATGTTCAAAAAGCACATACAAAGCTTATGTTCAGGTGTCCACAAACACATAAATATATAGTGTATGTCTATGCATGTATATGTAATGCTTTTAGAATAGAGCAAGGAACTGAATGTTACTTATGAGCAAAAAATGTTCCATGACCACAGTTATATGTTATATACAGTAGCATGGTCAGGTGTCCATAGATCTTTGTCCATATAGTCCATATATATATTGGTGTGAGAGGGGAAGGTACAGCAGAAGCTGGTTGATTTCCATAAAGCAAAACCTGGGCAAGTGTACCCATTTAATGACAGCTCTACAGCAGAGCTATGGCTGAGTTCCAGCCCCCAAGGCTCAGCAGAGATTGAAAAAGATCTTAGTGGAAAATAGGTTAATAGGTAAACAGAGGTTTGCAGAGATCCATTTCAACTATGCATCAGTGTGCAGTGCTGTACAAAAGGTTTTGCTGATCAGGGCAATTTTTTTTAGCAGCATGACCCAGTTTACACCATTAAGCATACTATGTAACTGGTATCTCACTTCAGTGTCATTAAAAGGTAGGATTTGTATACAAACATCAGCATAATTTGAAAGATTGAATGTAACTGTTGAAAGGAAACAGTAATTCTGTGTGAAAGTAGAGGTTTGTTATATTTATTTGTAATAAAGATTTGACCAAAGAAACCAAAGAAACACACACCCCCACCACCCCCAAGTCGAAATTCCATATCCTGAAATTCCAAATCCTCAGGGATGGAATTCATGCCTGTGCACAGCATCAAAAGCAAACAAATCCTTCTAATATTTGCAATCATTTAAAGTTTAGAATGAAAATGTTTATTGTTTTAATAGAAACTAAATTGTGTTGCCTTCTATTGCTGCCATGTTGTTTATCAATTGTCCATTAACACTTCTAGATCACATGTTGGTGTCTGTTGGACACTAAATAAACATCCAGATTCTACAAAGGTTTCTGTCATTTGAGTACAGTGATTTAATGATGTATACATTGTGGGAAATGGTTTAAATCAGGGGTCTTCAACATGTTTCAGTTCAAGGACCCATTAGGCGATAGAGACATGGGGCAGGGACCCCTGATACAAAATGTGTCAAAAATAGGCACTAATATAAAAATAATCCAATCATATTATGCTAGTTACATTCTGTTAGGACAGTTAGAACTGTGTTGTTGTTGTAGTACAAGCATCATTGTCTGTATATTTCAAATCCATTAAAAAGATTTCTGCATCATAACAAACATATTTTTTGAAAATAAACTCAGATTAAGTTTATGAAGTTGTTCACTGTTGTCTTTTATTTTGATAGATTTGCAGTTTCATACATTTTCCTTTTACTATTAAATGGATTCTTAAACATCTCCATGAAATTTAGCTTATATTTCAATTAAACTTAACTTAATTTTACTGTCAGGTGGACAATTATACAGTGGAACCCGGTTATGTCGATGTCCTAGTGCAGGGGTGGCCAACCAGTCAGAGACCGAGAGCCACATTTTTAACTGCGTTACCGCAAAGAGCCACATCATACACATGGGCACACATGAACATCACCCATCCCTTTCTCTTACACACACACACACACACACACACACACACACACACACACACACACACACACACACACACACCTACCTCTGCTCATCCAGATTTATTGTAAATGTCACGCACCAACATAATGACAGAAATTGACTCCTACAGTTCTAAGACCACAGGACAGTCATTTTCAACAATGAACACTGTGTGCAATGTCTCACACACACACAAACTCTGTTTAACCAAGTCCACAAACAAAAATATAACAATTTACAATAGCGTTTTTCTTTTACTATGCATGTTTCTTACATGTTTGCAATTAATTTTTACAAGGGGCCACATGAGAAAGCTGAATTGTGTCAGAGGGCCACACCAACGATAATATTTTAGGGATGCACCGAAATGAAAATTCAATTCAAATGGCAATGTAATCCATAATTTTTTGTGTTATGCCTTTACATGTTTGCAATAAATTTTTACAAGGGGCCACATGAGAAAGCTGAATTGTGTCAGAGGGCCACACCAACGATAATATTTTAGGGATGCACCGAAATGAAAATTCAATTCAAATGGCAATGTAATCCATAATTTTTTGTGTTATGCCTTTTGCCTTGGCACCATCACTGGAAAACTTTCCTGTCTTTTCCAAAACGTCTCTACAGACTCTAAACCCGACTTGGAGAAACTCTTTGCAGATACACCACATCTTGAAATTTCAGCATTGCATGTTTTCCACATCGCTCTCCACACACCGCAGACATGTTGCTCTTATCCAGATAACCGTGTGCTGCTGCGCTTTTTTATTGCGTCATTACATTTGTGTTTCTGCTGTGGTGTTTCGGTGATTTAGGTATTTATGAAAATTCTCGGTGCATCCCTGTAATTTATGATTGGCCTCATGTCAAGGTCTAAAATAACGCAAAGTTTCCCAGTAGGGGCACAAGCTCATTTAAGTCTTAAAAATACCGTATTAAACTTAAACAATGCGAACACGCACATTAAAAATCAAACACACAAAAATCGATATGAACGTAAGAGTCGCATGAAACCAGCCAAACAGCCGCATGCGGCTCGCGAGCCGCGGGTTGGCCACCCCTGTCCTAGGGGGTCGCCAAAAAGCATCGAGGTAACCGATGATCGAGATAAACGAAAATCAAAATACTTGAAATTTCTTTATGTACATGATGTGCGTTAATAAATGAGAATGTGCATGCACGTGTTTTTTAAGGGGTTTTTTACACAACAGCATTGCTGCGATTTGTTTGATGAAGGCATGCTATAAAAATACATACAGTACATGTTTATCTGTCAGGAATCCACCTGCCACGCCCTCTTCGGCCCGCTTCAGAGCGGCAGGTTCTTTCTCCGCGAGTTCTTCTGCGGCTGCACCGAGATAACCGACGTTAAATGGCAAATTTTTCCCCCCTTGTGCTCGAGATATTAGGGTTCGGCGACATAAAAACATGTTTTATCGACATAACCGATAAAAAATGCTTAGAAAAAGCGAGAATTTGGCGGTTCCACTACAAAAAACGTCGACTTAATAGGGTTGTCGAGGTAACCGAGGGCGAGATAAGCGGATTCCACTGTATATTTACATGACCATCAGCCTTAAGTTTAGTAGAACTTTAATGTAATAATTATAATATTTTTATATATATAGTTTATCTTAAATGTTGTTACCAGTGGTGGGCTGTGCATTTGGTACCTGGGCCGTCAGTGGGGACGTACCCAACTTAACCCACCTCTTAATACCATCACTATCAAGCTGCAATTATAGAAACCATCAATACTTTACAAAAAAGTCTAACTCTGATGTATTAATTTTTGCAGAGCTACACACGTGTTTCTCCAGTCGAACTCGGCTGTAACAGTTTCCCTCTGACCAACCAATCAGAGGACTGAAAATGCTGACGCTATTCTGGGCCAGCGAGCTGCCCTGTGAGGCCAATATGAAACCTGATTGGTTAAAGAAACAGACCTATTGCTAATATAGACTAAGGTACATCAGCCAGCACTACAGACTTTGAAGGCCCTGGGCAGATTAGATGGACATGGCAGCACATAAAGACTTAAATCTGATTTGACATAAAATCTAACATCCACAAGAGAAACGCTGCTAAATGAAGAGAATAAGCTGTAGGGAATAAAGTAATACAATTTCCTGAAACAAAAATTAGAATATGCATATAAATAAACAGTTCACAGAAAGGTGACGAGAACATGAGAACAATGGAGATATTATACTCAGGTGCCATGATGAAGAGATAATGAATTTTTGAATTTCACATTTACATTATTTTGCAGATGCTCTTATCCAGAGCACCAGTACTCAGCCTTGGCAGCTTAGTGGTGGGATTTGTACTCACAACCTTCTGATCAGAAGTCCAACATGTTAACTACGGAGCTTCCTCTTCCACACAGACTACTGTTTTTTGCAGTACTACTGCTTAAAGGATTTACAGAGTAAGAGTAATTTTATTAGATGGTGTAACAGTTTCCTGTAAACACACGTCAATAAAATTTTTTTTACCTTGTGCCTACACGCTGATAAAACTGGAGTCCCCTCGTGGCCACATTGTGTAACTACGCTTTTTAATCAAGTGGTTTTACTTTAACTTTACTGCATGTCTTACTTTCTTTTCTACTCAACTAAATTGTGCAGAATCAGTCGTTCCTTTTTATTTAAGAGCGGCTGAAAACTTTTATTAATAGTGTATGGAGTGAAGTTTTAAGTCAAATCAAATCAAATCAAATCAAATTTTATTTGTCACATACACATACATACAGGGTACGACATGCAGTAAAATGCTTTTGACGACGGTCTGGCATGAGGGAATAAAATAGGGTAAAAAAGGAGAATAAAAATATAAATATAATAACAAAATTTAAAGAAAAATATAATAAGAAAAGAAGGCAGATAAATAAGATGTAAAGATATATACATATATATACATATATATACACATACACTGAAAATGTACACAGAAAAATGTACACAGAAAATGTTTATGGCAGTGTGCAGTTAGCCAGTAAACAACAGTAAACAAGTTAGGCATGATTTTGATTGTCCATGAGTGTCCGTGTGCAGTGAGGTGTGGTGTAAAGTGTCCTTGTGCGGGATGGTGTGGTATAAAAAAAGAGAATATAAAAAAATATGAAATAAATATGTGCTGTGCAAGTCCAGTGTATAATGTG
This sequence comes from Silurus asotus, assembly GCA_024362625.1. Taxonomy (NCBI): domain Eukaryota; kingdom Metazoa; phylum Chordata; class Actinopteri; order Siluriformes; family Siluridae; genus Silurus; species Silurus asotus. Next base: position 13,755,311 of record MU551697.1, read on the forward strand.
CCGTAGCACGAAAAGTGTGGTTGTGCAGGTGAAAAAAATTGTGATAATGGAGAGAGTGGGCCAGTTTTTAGATCCTGGGTGTTTCCTGGTTTAAACTCCGAATGGCCTGCGGGAAGAAGCTCCTCCTCATTCTCTCTGTGTTCGCCTTCAGGGAGCGGAAGCGTTTCCCCGAACGTAACAGAGAAAAGAGTCCATTGTTGGGATGGCTGAGGTCCTTCACAATTTTCCTGGCTCTGGTCCTGCACCGTGTGCTGTAGATGTCCTGCAGGTCAGGGAGCTCGGTGTGGATGGTACGTTCAGCTGAACGCACCACCCTCTGGAGGGCTCGTCTGTCCTGCATGGTGCTGTTCCCGAACCAGGAAGTGATGCTACCCGTCAGAACGCTCTCGATGGTGCAGGTGTAAAAAGTCTTAAGCACCTGAGAGGGTAGTTTAAAGTCCCTTAAGCGTCTCAGATGGTACAGACGCTGCCGGGCCTTCTTCACCAGGGTGTTGATGTGACAGGACCAAGACAGGTCCTGTGTGATGTGAACACCCAGGTACCGGAAACTGTCCACTCTTTCCACTGGAGTCCCGCAGATGTTTAGCGGTTGGTATGACCGCTCCTGCTTCGTGCTGAAGTCCACGATCAACTCCTTAGTCTTGCTGACGTTCAGGAGAAGGTTGTTCTCCTGGCACCATCTCTCCAGGTTTTTAACTTCCTGTAGGTAGGCCGTCTCGTCGTTGTTGGAGATCAGGCCCACCACAACGGTGTCGTCAGCAAACTTGATGATGGTTGTGGAGTTGGAAGTGGCCACACAGTCATGTGTGTACAGTGAGTACAGCAGGGGGCTCAGAACACAACCCTGGGGAGCTCCAGTGCTGAGGGTGAGGGTGGATGAGGTGTGTTTTCCCACCCGTACAGCTTGTGGTCTGTCCGTCAGAAAGTTCGAGATCCATTGACACAGCGGCAGGCTGAGTCCCAGGACCTCCAACTTAGAGGTGAGTGTGGAGGGAATTATGGTGTTGAACGCTGAACTGTAGTCCACGAACAACATCTTTGTGTAATTCCCATTTCTTTGGTCCAGGTGGCTGTTTGTAGTGTGGAGAAGATGTGCAATTGCGTCCTCAGTCGAACGGTTCTGACGGTACGCAAACTGTAATGGGTCCAGTGTGTCCGGTAGTGAGGCAGTGATGAAGTCTCTGACCAGTCTCTCAAAGCACTTCATCACTACTGAGGTCAGAGCTACAGGGCGGTAGTCGTTGAGGCAGGCAGGCTGGGGTTTCTTTGGGACAGGGACAATAGTGGACTGTTTGAAGCATGAGGGGACAACAGCCTGTTCCAGAGAGAGGTTGAATATCTCAGTGAACACCGGTGCTAGCTGGTCAGCGCAGGCTTTCAGAACCCGACCTGTGATTCCATCTGGTCCTGCTGCCTTCCTGGTATTCACTCTCTTGAATGCCCTCCTCACGTCATGCTCCGAGATGGTGAATGTGTTTACCTCTCCGGCTCTCTCGGCGTGCACGCTGGTTGTGCCGCTAGCGCCGCTAGCATGGTTAGCAGCAGCCTTGAAACGAGCGTAGAAGGTGTTTAGCTCATCTGCCAGAGAAGCGTCCGCATTCACCATTCTGGAAGATGGTGTTTTATAGTCCGTTATTGTCCTTAGTCCCTGCCACAGGCTTCTAGAGCCACCTTGTTGGAACTGTGACTCTAGTTTACTCCCGTAGCGCCGCTTTGCATCCTTCACCGCTCTGCGAACACTGTAAGACGCAGCCTTGTATTCATCCATGTCCCCGGTGGCGAGCCCCGTGTTGTAGGCCGCGGAGCGGGATCTTAGAGCGTCGCGGATAGTTTTATCCACCCACGGCTTCTGGTTGGGAAACGTTCGGATAGTTATATATATATATATATATATACATACATAAATATTTTGTAAGAATTTCTACATGATGACATCATAAAAACACTCTGTGCCTCTGACTTTTGCCTACTCAGTATTTTGCTCAGACTTAAGACCAGAACAGAAATAATATTAAATATTTGATTGCCAAAAATGTTTCTCTCATTGAATTAGCTGTTTAGCAGGATCATGATTTTGCACACCACTGCATGAATGACTGACTGACACATAATATATTATTATATTTATGATTAACAATCAAATAATCAGTTAGTTACTAGTTTCTATGAATGCAGGTGCCATCAGTCGCCTTCTTATAAATGACTTGTTTAACATTGATTAAGTGTTGCTGAGGAAAAGTCGCCCTACTTTACCAAACTCCAAGTAACTAAATTAGGATACAATAATGATTCGTTCACAAACTGTTCAACATGAAACTGTTGGTTACTTTAAAACTCACCTTCATCTGGGGGATCACAGCGATTATGTATGTAAATATTTGACCTGTTAACTGGTTTTCTATGTCAGATTTATTGCTTGTTAAAGAACACACCTGTTTTGTGTATATTGTCCACCAGTGCAACTGAATTTTCTTTCCTGGTCTAAATCACACACACACACACACACACACACACAAACACACACAATAGTGTGTCAGAGCACGTCATATCTTCTACAATTTAATAAAACAAAACATAAATATTTAAAATTCTATTTAAAAAAAAAACTTTTATATAAATATAAACATTTATAAATATATGATATAATGTGTGTGTGTGTGTGTGTGTGTGTGTGTGTGTGTGTGTGTGTGTGTGTGTGTGTGTGTGNNNNTGTGTGTGTGTGTGTGTGTGTGTGTGTGTGTGTGTGTGTGTGTGTGTGTGTGTGTGTATATGTGTACTTGGTGACGTTTGGCGGGGAATTTATTAAAAGTGATACGAGACTACCATCTAGTGGTACAATGATCTCACTGCATCAGAGCTTGTGAGCAAATTTAAAGGGGAATATGACAAAGATCCATCACATAGGATGAGATGCGTGTAAAAAAATCATAGAAATATAAATTCCATGAGACTTTTTTATAAAGTTTTTTTTATAAAGGACACAACAAGAAACAAAACAACATCTGACCTGCAGCTACAGTTTTAAAGGAAATCAACCAAAATAAAACAGATGTTTAAACTTCTCCAGAAACAGCATTACCACCTTCAATTATTACAGTTTGACTTTATTTCTGTCAAATATCTACAAAATATTCTTTAAGACTTAACAGAGGTTTATATATATGATAGAAAATGTCTCGTATAATTCACCATTATGGAGATCAGTGGTTGCTTTAGTTGGGCTCAAAACCCCTGACTCTTAAACATGTGTTTTCTCTGCATGTTATAACTCTCTCTCTCTCTCTCTCTCTCTCTCTCTCTCTCTCTCTGAAGATGCAGATAATGATGGCGACATGTGTGTGTGTGTGTGTGTGTGTGTGTGTGTGTGTGTGTGTGTGTGTTCCTAATAATTTATAATAATGTTGGTGATTCTCTAAGAGAAGTTCACAAACTAATATTTTAAAAGCGTTTTATGCACTTGAAACTCAACAACGATGACAAATTTGGAGTTCATGCTGCAATGCATTCTGGGTGCTTGTGTAGTACTAAACTGCCAGGATGCATTGCAGCGTGAATACATTCTGCAGCTGAATGTTCTTATATTTGCTTTTGTTTTGAAAGTTTTGATTTGTGATGTTTCAGTCGACTGTTTTGTGATTTTTCAGGGTTGATTTTTCTTTTCCCTCAGTTTTTGATTGAGATTCAGACGCTGATTGTTGGTGTCTGTGTTCATTTGTGTTCATTCAGTTCATACATTTGTGTTCAGCACAATTTCACAGTGATAAATTGGTGTAGTATCAGTGATGTAATTGCACATTAAGTGTTGCGTGAATGCTGTGAAATTGATAAGTTCATGAGGATTTGAACTTCACACACATGTAAACAGACTCACCTGAACCTAAATTCTTTCTGCTTTTCTTGCTATGTGCACCGATATTAATACACTGATATTCTTACACCGATATTATTACACCGATATTATTACACCGATATTAATACACTGATATTCTTACACCGATATTATTACACCGATATTATTACACCGATATTAATACACCGATATTATTACACCGATATTAATACACCGATTTTATTACACCGATATTAATACACCGATATTATTACACCGATATTAATACACCGATTTTATTACACCGATATTATTACACCGATATTATTACACCGATATTAATACACCGATATTATTACACCGATATTAATACACCGATATTATTACACCGATATTAATACACCGATTTTATTACACCGATATTAATACACCGATATTATTACATTGATATTAATACACCGATATTATTACACCGATATTATTACACCGATATTAATACACCGATATTATTACACCGTTATTAATACACCGATATTATTACACCGATATTATTACACCGATATTAATACACAGATTTTATTACACCGATATTAATACACCGATATTATTACACCGATATTATTACACCGATATTAATACACCGATTTTATTACACCGATATTAATACACCGATATTATTACACCGATATTATTACATTGATATTAATACACCGATATTATTACACCGATATTATTACACCGATATTAATACACCGATATTATTACACCGTTATTAATACACCGATATTATTACACCGATATTATTACACCGATATTAATACACCGATATTATTACACTGATATTAATACACCGATATTATTACACCGATATTAATACACCGATTTTATTACAACGATATTAATACACCGATATTATTACACCGATATTATTACACCGATATTATTACACCGATATTATTACACCGATATTGATACACCGATATTATTACACCGATATTGATACACCGATATTATTACACCGATATTAATACACAGATTTTATTACACCGATATTATTACACCGATATTGATACACCGATATTATTACACCGATATTAATACACAGATTTTATTACACCGATATTATTACACCGATATTGATACACCGATATTATTACACCGATATTGATACACCGATATTAAGCTGGTAATGCTGTTTTGGGGGGTTGTTTAATCATCTTCTTCTGATATCTTGAGAGATTTAATGTGTTTAATTTTCAGGTTTTTTTTATCTTTGGCTGTAGCAGTAAATTGTGTTTCTCTGCTCTTGATTTTCTTTCCTTCAGTGATTCTGCTCGTTCACAGGTCCACAGGTTGTCTCATGAACTTCATCACCGCTTCAGTGATGCTTCAACACTCTGTAGTGTGGACACATATGTGCTCTCTGAAATATATTTTAACAGAAATATGAAATTATATTACTGAATATTAATGTTTTACTTAACATTATTAAGTATAACCAATCACACATTTTTGTTGAGAATGCAGTGTCCAATCAAAGTCTTCCATTTAAAGTCACCACAATGGTGATCAGAGTTTGCTGTTCTTGGGCTCTTAACCATTTAAAAATGAGTTTTTCTGTCATGAAGTGTAATTAAATGTAAATGAAACACACATGCTATCAGTGTATGAATGCTGAGCTTGATGACAATAAAACAAATTCAATCCTGAAACTCACAACAAACCAAACAGCACTAAAATAAAAGCAAATAAAGAGAATAGTAAGAACATTCAACTGCATCATTTATTCACGCTGCAATGCATCCTGGCAGTTTTCTACCACACAAGCACCCAGCATGCATTGCGGCATGAACTCCTTTTTTTTTACTCACCATTGTTGAGTTTTATGTGATGATTCCTGTGTCTAAATTGTGCTCCTAAATGTTTTGTACAAAAATTATTAAAAAATTATTCATAAAGGTTTGTGAAGCTTCTTTTAGAGAATCACTTTAAATTAATTAGAAATCATCCAGAAACATTGATTTGGATCAAGAAACAAATTACAATTAAGAGTGAACAGAACTATTTATTGTTGTTTGTAATGACTGGAATCAAACACACACACACACACACACACACACACACACACACACACACACAAACACACACACACACACACCACAGTTATAACAGGCAGAGAACACACATATTCAGTCCAGAATCCATCTGCAAGTGGAGGTGCAGATACCCAGTGCACTGAGCTTAGTGATTTTGTCCACAGATTTTTGCCACCGTTCACTTTATCTTGGTTGCTGCTATCTGTTTAAATTGCACAATATTGTTTACAGTTTTCTACTACAGTGCACCTTAAACAGGTTTACTGGCAGAGCTATTTTGTGTATTGTGTGTTGTGTTTTGTGTTTTGTGTGTTGTGTGTTGTGTTTATTCCCCTCAGGGAAATAAATGACAATGATGCCATGACATCTGTCTGTTTCCTTTTTCCTGACTTTATTTCTCTCATAAATGAGAGAATAAATCTATATTATCTACTGTCTATTAACTATATGTATTATTTATATTTATCTGTATGCAGCAGACGGTTGAAAATGATCTATTGTTTACATTCAAACTGATATTTTTAATGGTTTTATTTGTTTTTTCTTTTCTGTTTTTTAATTACTATGTATCTCAAATGGATGCACTCCAGAATACAATGATCTCAAATTCAGTTACAGCCGTTGGTTTCCTTTATAAAATACTAGATGCCTGAGCACAAAGAAAGAAGAATGAATAAGGACAGAAAGGATCAAGATCATACATATTTGGGATGTTTTTAAATGAAACATACAATGGAAATTGGGTTTTGGTAAGTTTGTTTGAATTCTCACAGAGTCTTTATTGGAGGTTAGAGATCGATTATTGTGCTTATTATAAATGAATGCTTATTATTATAATACCCTGTTAATAGGGAAGGTTAAAAAAAAAAAAATAAAAATATATATATATATATACAGTACAGACCAAAAGTTTGGACACACCTGCTCATTCAAAGAGTTTTCTTTATTTTCATGACTATAAAAAATTGTAGAGTCACACTGAAGGCATCAAAACTATGAATACTTCTTCAAAGTAGGCATCAAGAGAATGCCAAGAGTGTGCAAAGCAGTAATCTAAACAAAAGGTGGCTACTTTGAAGAACCTACAATATGACATATTTTCAGTACACTTTTTTGTTATGTATAAAATTCCACGTGTTAATTCATAGTTTTGATGCCTTCAGTGTGAATCTACAATTTTTTATAGTCATGAAAATAAAGAAAACTCTTTGAATGAGCAGGTGTGTCCAAACTTTTGGTCTGTACTGTATATATATATATATATTTTTATTTTTTTTTTTTTAACCTTCCCTATTAACAGGGTATTATAATAATAAGCATTCATTTATAATAAGCACAATAATCGATCTCTAACCTCCAATAAAGACTCTGTGAGAATTCAAACAAACTTACCAAAACCCAATTTCCATTGTATGTTTCATTTAAAAACATCCCAAATATGTATGATCTTGATCCTTTCTGTCCTTATTCATTCTTCTTTCTTTGTGCTCAGGCATCTAGTATTTTATAAAGGAAACCAACGGCTGTAACTGAATTTGAGATCATTGTATTCTGGAGTGCATCCATTTGAGATACATAGTAATTAAAAAACAGAAAAGAAAAAACAAATAAAACCATTAAAAATATCAGTTTGAATGTAAACAATAGATCATTTTCAACCGTCTGCTGCATACAGATAAATATAAATAATACATATAGTTAATAGACAGTAGATAATATAGATTTATTCTCTCATTTATGAGAGAAATAAAGTCAGGAAAAAGGAAACAGACAGATGTCATGGCATCATTGTCATTTATTCCCCTCAGGGAAATAAATGACAATGATGCCATGACATCTGTCTGTTTCCTTTTTCCTGACTTTATTTCTCTCATAAATGAGAGAATAAATCTATATTATCTACTGTCTATTAACTATATGTATTATTTATATTTATCTGTATGCAGCAGACGGTTGAAAATGATCTATTGTTTACATTCAAACTGATATTTTTAATGGTTTTATTTGTTTTTTCTTTTCTGTTTTTTAATTACTATGTATCTCAAATGGATGCACTCCAGAATACAATGATCTCAAATTCAGTTACAGCCGTTGGTTTCCTTTATAAAATACTAGATGCCTGAGCACAAAGAAAGAAGAATGAATAAGGACAGAAAGGATCAAGATCATACATATTTGGGATGTTTTTAAATGAAACATACAATGGAAATTGGGTTTTGGTAAGTTTGTTTGAATTCTCACAGAGTCTTTATTGGAGGTTAGAGATCGATTATTGTGCTTATTATAAATGAATGCTTATTATTATAATACCCTGTTAATAGGGAAGGTTAAAAAAAAAAAAATAAAAATATATATATATATATACAGTACAGACCAAAAGTTTGGACACACCTGCTCATTCAAAGAGTTTTCTTTATTTTCATGACTATAAAAAATTGTAGAGTCACACTGAAGGCATCAAAACTATGAATACTTCTTCAAAGTAGGCATCAAGAGAATGCCAAGAGTGTGCAAAGCAGTAATCTAAACAAAAGGTGGCTACTTTGAAGAACCTACAATATGACATATTTTCAGTACACTTTTTTGTTATGTATAAAATTCCACGTGTTAATTCATAGTTTTGATGCCTTCAGTGTGAATCTACAATTTTTTATAGTCATGAAAATAAAGAAAACTCTTTGAATGAGCAGGTGTGTCCAAACTTTTGGTCTGTACTGTATATATATATATATATTTTTATTTTTTTTTTTTTAACCTTCCCTATTAACAGGGTATTATAATAATAAGCATTCATTTATAATAAGCACAATAATCGATCTCTAACCTCCAATAAAGACTCTGTGAGAATTCAAACAAACTTACCAAAACCCAATTTCCATTGTATGTTTCATTTAAAAACATCCCAAATATGTATGATCTTGATCCTTTCTGTCCTTATTCATTCTTCTTTCTTTGTGCTCAGGCATCTAGTATTTTATAAAGGAAACCAACGGCTGTAACTGAATTTGAGATCATTGTATTCTGGAGTGCATCCATTTGAGATACATAGTAATTAAAAAACAGAAAAGAAAAAACAAATAAAACCATTAAAAATATCAGTTTGAATGTAAACAATAGATCATTTTCAACCGTCTGCTGCATACAGATAAATATAAATAATACATATAGTTAATAGACAGTAGATAATATAGATTTATTCTCTCATTTATGAGAGAAATAAAGTCAGGAAAAAGGAAACAGACAGATGTCATGGCATCATTGTCATTTATTCCCCTCAGGGAAATAAATGACAATGATGCCATGACATCTGTCTGTTTCCTTTTTCCTGACTTTATTTCTCTCATAAATGAGAGAATAAATCTATATTATCTACTGTCTATTAACTATATGTATTATTTATATTTATCTGTATGCAGCAGACGGTTGAAAATGATCTATTGTTTACATTCAAACTGATATTTTTAATGGTTTTATTTGTTTTTTCTTTTCTGTTTTTTAATTACTATGTATCTCAAATGGATGCACTCCAGAATACAATGATCTCAAATTCAGTTACAGCCGTTGGTTTCCTTTATAAAATACTAGATGCCTGAGCACAAAGAAAGAAGAATGAATAAGGACAGAAAGGATCAAGATCATACATATTTGGGATGTTTTTAAATGAAACATACAATGGAAATTGGGTTTTGGTAAGTTTGTTTGAATTCTCACAGAGTCTTTATTGGAGGTTAGAGATCGATTATTGTGCTTATTATAAATGAATGCTTATTATTATAATACCCTGTTAATAGGGAAGGTTAAAAAAAAAAAAATAAAAATATATATATATATATACAGTACAGACCAAAAGTTTGGACACACCTGCTCATTCAAAGAGTTTTCTTTATTTTCATGACTATAAAAAATTGTAGAGTCACACTGAAGGCATCAAAACTATGAATACTTCTTCAAAGTAGGCATCAAGAGAATGCCAAGAGTGTGCAAAGCAGTAATCTAAACAAAAGGTGGCTACTTTGAAGAACCTACAATATGACATATTTTCAGTACACTTTTTTGTTATGTATAAAATTCCACGTGTTAATTCATAGTTTTGATGCCTTCAGTGTGAATCTACAATTTTTTATAGTCATGAAAATAAAGAAAACTCTTTGAATGAGCAGGTGTGTCCAAACTTTTGGTCTGTACTGTATATATATATATATATTTTTATTTTTTTTTTTTTAACCTTCCCTATTAACAGGGTATTATAATAATAAGCATTCATTTATAATAAGCACAATAATCGATCTCTAACCTCCAATAAAGACTCTGTGAGAATTCAAACAAACTTACCAAAACCCAATTTCCATTGTATGTTTCATTTAAAAACATCCCAAATATGTATGATCTTGATCCTTTCTGTCCTTATTCATTCTTCTTTCTTTGTGCTCAGGCATCTAGTATTTTATAAAGGAAACCAACGGCTGTAACTGAATTTGAGATCATTGTATTCTGGAGTGCATCCATTTGAGATACATAGTAATTAAAAAACAGAAAAGAAAAAACAAATAAAACCATTAAAAATATCAGTTTGAATGTAAACAATAGATCATTTTCAACCGTCTGCTGCATACAGATAAATATAAATAATACATATAGTTAATAGACAGTAGATAATATAGATTTATTCTCTCATTTATGAGAGAAATAAAGTCAGGAAAAAGGAAACAGACAGATGTCATGGCATCATTGTCATTTATTCCCCTCAGGGAAATAAATGACAATGATGCCATGACATCTGTCTGTTTCCTTTTTCCTGACTTTATTTCTCTCATAAATGAGAGAATAAATCTATATTATCTACTGTCTATTAACTATATGTATTATTTATATTTATCTGTATGCAGCAGACGGTTGAAAATGATCTATTGTTTACATTCAAACTGATATTTTTAATGGTTTTATTTGTTTTTTCTTTTCTGTTTTTTAATTACTATGTATCTCAAATGGATGCACTCCAGAATACAATGATCTCAAATTCAGTTACAGCCGTTGGTTTCCTTTATAAAATACTAGATGCCTGAGCACAAAGAAAGAAGAATGAATAAGGACAGAAAGGATCAAGATCATACATATTTGGGATGTTTTTAAATGAAACATACAATGGAAATTGGGTTTTGGTAAGTTTGTTTGAATTCTCACAGAGTCTTTATTGGAGGTTAGAGATCGATTATTGTGCTTATTATAAATGAATGCTTATTATTATAATACCCTGTTAATAGGGAAGGTTAAAAAAAAAAAAATAAAAATATATATATATATATACAGTACAGACCAAAAGTTTGGACACACCTGCTCATTCAAAGAGTTTTCTTTATTTTCATGACTATAAAAAATTGTAGAGTCACACTGAAGGCATCAAAACTATGAATACTTCTTCAAAGTAGGCATCAAGAGAATGCCAAGAGTGTGCAAAGCAGTAATCTAAACAAAAGGTGGCTACTTTGAAGAACCTACAATATGACATATTTTCAGTACACTTTTTTGTTATGTATAAAATTCCACGTGTTAATTCATAGTTTTGATGCCTTCAGTGTGAATCTACAATTTTTTATAGTCATGAAAATAAAGAAAACTCTTTGAATGAGCAGGTGTGTCCAAACTTTTGGTCTGTACTGTATATATATATATATATTTTTATTTTTTTTTTTTTAACCTTCCCTATTAACAGGGTATTATAATAATAAGCATTCATTTATAATAAGCACAATAATCGATCTCTAACCTCCAATAAAGACTCTGTGAGAATTCAAACAAACTTACCAAAACCCAATTTCCATTGTATGTTTCATTTAAAAACATCCCAAATATGTATGATCTTGATCCTTTCTGTCCTTATTCATTCTTCTTTCTTTGTGCTCAGGCATCTAGTATTTTATAAAGGAAACCAACGGCTGTAACTGAATTTGAGATCATTGTATTCTGGAGTGCATCCATTTGAGATACATAGTAATTAAAAAACAGAAAAGAAAAAACAAATAAAACCATTAAAAATATCAGTTTGAATGTAAACAATAGATCATTTTCAACCGTCTGCTGCATACAGATAAATATAAATAATACATATAGTTAATAGACAGTAGATAATATAGATTTATTCTCTCATTTATGAGAGAAATAAAGTCAGGAAAAAGGAAACAGACAGATGTCATGGCATCATTGTCATTTATTCCCCTCAGGGAAATAAATGACAATGATGCCATGACATCTGTCTGTTTCCTTTTTCCTGACTTTATTTCTCTCATAAATGAGAGAATAAATCTATATTATCTACTGTCTATTAACTATATGTATTATTTATATTTATCTGTATGCAGCAGACGGTTGAAAATGATCTATTGTTTACATTCAAACTGATATTTTTAATGGTTTTATTTGTTTTTTCTTTTCTGTTTTTTAATTACTATGTATCTCAAATGGATGCACTCCAGAATACAATGATCTCAAATTCAGTTACAGCCGTTGGTTTCCTTTATAAAATACTAGATGCCTGAGCACAAAGAAAGAAGAATGAATAAGGACAGAAAGGATCAAGATCATACATATTTGGGATGTTTTTAAATGAAACATACAATGGAAATTGGGTTTTGGTAAGTTTGTTTGAATTCTCACAGAGTCTTTATTGGAGGTTAGAGATCGATTATTGTGCTTATTATAAATGAATGCTTATTATTATAATACCCTGTTAATAGGGAAGGTTAAAAAAAAAAAAATAAAAATATATATATATATATACAGTACAGACCAAAAGTTTGGACACACCTGCTCATTCAAAGAGTTTTCTTTATTTTCATGACTATAAAAAATTGTAGAGTCACACTGAAGGCATCAAAACTATGAATACTTCTTCAAAGTAGGCATCAAGAGAATGCCAAGAGTGTGCAAAGCAGTAATCTAAACAAAAGGTGGCTACTTTGAAGAACCTACAATATGACATATTTTCAGTACACTTTTTTGTTATGTATAAAATTCCACGTGTTAATTCATAGTTTTGATGCCTTCAGTGTGAATCTACAATTTTTTATAGTCATGAAAATAAAGAAAACTCTTTGAATGAGCAGGTGTGTCCAAACTTTTGGTCTGTACTGTATATATATATATATATTTTTATTTTTTTTTTTTTAACCTTCCCTATTAACAGGGTATTATAATAATAAGCATTCATTTATAATAAGCACAATAATCGATCTCTAACCTCCAATAAAGACTCTGTGAGAATTCAAACAAACTTACCAAAACCCAATTTCCATTGTATGTTTCATTTAAAAACATCCCAAATATGTATGATCTTGATCCTTTCTGTCCTTATTCATTCTTCTTTCTTTGTGCTCAGGCATCTAGTATTTTATAAAGGAAACCAACGGCTGTAACTGAATTTGAGATCATTGTATTCTGGAGTGCATCCATTTGAGATACATAGTAATTAAAAAACAGAAAAGAAAAAACAAATAAAACCATTAAAAATATCAGTTTGAATGTAAACAATAGATCATTTTCAACCGTCTGCTGCATACAGATAAATATAAATAATACATATAGTTAATAGACAGTAGATAATATAGATTTATTCTCTCATTTATGAGAGAAATAAAGTCAGGAAAAAGGAAACAGACAGATGTCATGGCATCATTGTCATTTATTCCCCTCAGGGAAATAAATGACAATGATGCCATGACATCTGTCTGTTTCCTTTTTCCTGACTTTATTTCTCTCATAAATGAGAGAATAAATCTATATTATCTACTGTCTATTAACTATATGTATTATTTATATTTATCTGTATGCAGCAGACGGTTGAAAATGATCTATTGTTTACATTCAAACTGATATTTTTAATGGTTTTATTTGTTTTTTCTTTTCTGTTTTTTAATTACTATGTATCTCAAATGGATGCACTCCAGAATACAATGATCTCAAATTCAGTTACAGCCGTTGGTTTCCTTTATAAAATACTAGATGCCTGAGCACAAAGAAAGAAGAATGAATAAGGACAGAAAGGATCAAGATCATACATATTTGGGATGTTTTTAAATGAAACATACAATGGAAATTGGGTTTTGGTAAGTTTGTTTGAATTCTCACAGAGTCTTTATTGGAGGTTAGAGATCGATTATTGTGCTTATTATAAATGAATGCTTATTATTATAATACCCTGTTAATAGGGAAGGTTAAAAAAAAAAAAATAAAAATATATATATATATATACAGTACAGACCAAAAGTTTGGACACACCTGCTCATTCAAAGAGTTTTCTTTATTTTCATGACTATAAAAAATTGTAGAGTCACACTGAAGGCATCAAAACTATGAATACTTCTTCAAAGTAGGCATCAAGAGAATGCCAAGAGTGTGCAAAGCAGTAATCTAAACAAAAGGTGGCTACTTTGAAGAACCTACAATATGACATATTTTCAGTACACTTTTTTGTTATGTATAAAATTCCACGTGTTAATTCATAGTTTTGATGCCTTCAGTGTGAATCTACAATTTTTTATAGTCATGAAAATAAAGAAAACTCTTTGAATGAGCAGGTGTGTCCAAACTTTTGGTCTGTACTGTATATATATATATATATTTTTATTTTTTTTTTTTTAACCTTCCCTATTAACAGGGTATTATAATAATAAGCATTCATTTATAATAAGCACAATAATCGATCTCTAACCTCCAATAAAGACTCTGTGAGAATTCAAACAAACTTACCAAAACCCAATTTCCATTGTATGTTTCATTTAAAAACATCCCAAATATGTATGATCTTGATCCTTTCTGTCCTTATTCATTCTTCTTTCTTTGTGCTCAGGCATCTAGTATTTTATAAAGGAAACCAACGGCTGTAACTGAATTTGAGATCATTGTATTCTGGAGTGCATCCATTTGAGATACATAGTAATTAAAAAACAGAAAAGAAAAAACAAATAAAACCATTAAAAATATCAGTTTGAATGTAAACAATAGATCATTTTCAACCGTCTGCTGCATACAGATAAATATAAATAATACATATAGTTAATAGACAGTAGATAATATAGATTTATTCTCTCATTTATGAGAGAAATAAAGTCAGGAAAAAGGAAACAGACAGATGTCATGGCATCATTGTCATTTATTTCCCTGAGGGGAATAAATGACAATGATGCCATGACATCATTGTCATTTATTTGCATATATAAAAAGCACAGTGTTTATACAGTGATATACATGCGAACACACACACACACTCACACAAACACACACACACACACACAAACACACACACACAAACACACACACACACACACACACACACACACATTAAGCATCACATCTTTCTAACAGCTTGCTGAAATCACAAATGGTAAGGACAATTAATTTTTTCTGATTTAATTTCAAAAATATGTGCAGGTAAAGTTTAGATATATTATGTCGTACACAATGTCAATATTGAATGATTTGATCTTTAGGTATAAAATTCTAATTTTATTTCATATTTTGCTATCGTTTTTAATAAGTGCTTGTTAAATTATTCAGTTTAAATTGTTTACAAGTTTAGATATTAAACCAGAATGTTGGATTTGTTTTGTTTGATTGGATTTGTTTGATTCATTGGTGTGAATAATATACATATCCTCTCAACATTGAATGATATATCGTCTTTAATATTAACGTCCAAGATCTCGTTTTTTGTTTTTTTTTGAGAGACACAGTATTTGTCTACTCTTTATATGATCTCTATGTGTGTATGCATGCATTTAACAGCATGATTGTGACATTACACACTTATTATAATAATTAGATTTATGTAAAAGATGGAAAACATGAAGTCTGTAGAAACTTGGTTTGCATTTTTAGACTGATAAAAGCCACAGAGAAATATTTTTGCATAAATTAAGATTACATGGCATGATATAGATCTAGTAAATGAAAATATAATCAATAAAATAATAATAAGTGTTTATAAAAAAAATCTACACACACTTGGTAAAATTGCAGGGTTTTAAACACACGGAACCCCTTTATGTCAGGTCCGATATTTTCCACCTTAATTTTTACAAGTGAAAACTAAATTATTTGGAGGGAAAAAAGAAAGAAGTAAGTAAAAAAAAAACTTACAATTACCTGAGGACATGAGAATGTATTTAAAATGGAGCATGTAATTGTGCTTGGAAGTAATAAATAAAGCTCAGCTATTTCTGTAGGATTTTCTTGATCTCTTTATGTTCTCTCTGGACGATCCATCAAGGGTGGGATTACAAAAGGCAGTCATTAACAAATGAAGCACATGGGGTACCGCAGCGACATTATCAAGAACAGGACGTCCTTCCAAAATAGACACAAGGACATGACACTTACTGTATACATTTTCCAAAAGACCTGCAGTCTATAAACATCATAAAGGCATTCTAAATAACAACAAAAACAATGTGGCAACATCAATGTAATTTTAAATGTAATTTGATTACATTGATGTTGTAGAAAAATGTAGGACTTTTTGGCAAAGGCGGATCTACCGGGGTGACACGGGGTGGCAACTGCATTCCTAAGATAAAGCATTGCCACCCCGGTGTGCTTCAATATGATGACAAAAAAGTTTAATGCTTAACTATTTTTAAAAGTATGTTGTTCAGTAGCTCTCATCTTCAGAACTGACAAGTGAAGTCACATGACAACAGCGGGTTTGGTGGTGTCCGTCGATGTGCTGATTTAAATGTTGTTTCTGTGTATTCATTGTGTTTTTGACTTAAGTAAACCAATATTTGATCAATTGAGGCTTTTTTACCTATATATAATGTGTATTGTTTGTCATCGCACAGACTTAAACTTGTTACAGGATTGCGTAGAACTTAAGACTTGTAAAGTTAAAGCATACAAATTGTTAGTAACAATGAATGAGATGTTTGTTTATTTGAACAAAATTGTTGAACACTGAAATTAATGCCTTAGAAGGAATTGGTGATTCTCCCACAACTTGAAAAAACAGAATACCTGGGTCAAGTTCAAAGGAATCAAAGACATCATATATCATGTTCTTAGATCAGCTATTTTTAAAAAACTGATTAGTGTGAAATAACCTGTAACTTGTTCATCTGAAGTCAAATGCAGTGAGTAGTTCCATTCCATTAGCAGTTCCATTCTTATTCCCCATTCGGGAATTTCGAGCTGCGTCGCTTTGGGAATGTCCCCGCATTGTCCACGCTCTGAACCATGTGTGAAATCTGGCCAATAGGCAAGACGTGGCGTCATCGGCGGGCGATGTCACATAAAACAGGAAACTACAAAATGGCTGTGAGGTGGTAGCCACATTAGCTTCTGCTTGTTTAGGTAAGCGCTTTGTGTGAGTATCTGGGAGGGTTGTGCACGCAGCAGATGTGTTGTTTGTTTAACTTAGGAGCATGCTTAATCGGCTCTCGAGGAGTCAGCTATTAGCATTTTAGCCGTGTGGCTATGCGCTCCCGAGCTCCTGTTCCCCGGGAGAGCACTCGTTCGGTGATTCCATCTTCCAGTGCAGGCAGTGTGGCGTTACATATTTGAGATGATAGACGCTAGCGAGGTCTAATGACGCAGACGGTGTCCAAGCTCAAGCTAGCTTGGCCGGTCGAGAAGCAGAAGCAGTATGCACCCAGTATGCTGGATGAGCGCTTCCTCCGGCCCGTGTCACAGCCTCAATGGCTTTCCCGAACTACACACTGAGGGGTCCAGGTCCTGGGAGGCCCAGTATGCGGCGCATGCTTTTTTCCAATGAACCCTGCTGTACGCAAATGTGGTTGGGGCTAAGGAGTGTGGCTATGGGGCGATGCCACGTGTGGAAGAGACACGAGCAAGCTATCTCCCCCCAGGTGGTGCATTGTTTAAGGATTTGGTATGCTTATGAAAGCCGATTTGACTCTAGTAGGTAGGGCTAGGCGGCAGGTCAGGCTGCGGGTTGCCTCCACACGATGAGTGTGTTGCAGGCATACCAGGCTGACCTGCAATGAGAGATGGGATTCAGCTCTGGTGCTGACGATTAGGAGTTATGTCACGCTGTGGCCTGACACTGACCGTTGGTCGATTAAGGCAGCCCTGGTAGCCACAGAAGGGCTTCTGTGGCTCACCCTGTGCGCAGAGACTCCTGACAGGGACAGGGCTTTCCTTCTGGCTTTCCTTCAGGAGACCATGGCGGCGTTTTGGTGGTACTTCCCTTCTGCTCCCATGGGGCTGCTCGGTGGCAGCCTCAACCTGGTACGTCCAGGCACCGCTAAGGCCAGAAAGAGGGCATTGCCACCCAGTCCCCGTGGGGAGGTCCTAAGGTCCCCTGGCGATGCTCTCAGGCTGTAAAACAGAAGTAGCTGGTCAACCTGACAGCTTACATCTTGGATGGCGGTGTACCACCGGGAGGCCAGGCCTTTTGCTCTGCCACAAAATGTGCTCCAGAACACGGCCCCCCTCCAGTGGGTTTACTCCCCCTATTGCACCTGAAAGATTGCTGTAGATGGGGGAGGTTCGCCGCCTCTTAGGAGGCGCTAACGGCCACAGTATGCTGCTCCAGCCGTTCGGGTAGAGGAGGCCGGTCTGCTAGCCCTGCCACGGGATGTGTTTCAGGGCGCAACCTCCCTCCAGCGGGTCACTTCCTCTATTTCCGCCCGAAAGATCGCTGCAGATGGAGGAGACTCGCCGCCTCTCAGGAGGCTCCCTCTGAGTGGGTCAGACGC
This sequence comes from Silurus asotus, assembly GCA_024362625.1. Lineage (NCBI taxonomy): Eukaryota > Metazoa > Chordata > Actinopteri > Siluriformes > Siluridae > Silurus > Silurus asotus. Next base: position 13,773,943 of record MU551697.1, read on the forward strand.
CAACCCTGAGGGGAACAGGACGTGCGTGCTCTCTTGAGGATAGGGGCCATCAAGGTGGGTTCCCCTCAGGTCAAAGGGTCAGGCTTCTACAGCCTGTTTTTCCGAATAAAGATGGCGGGATTGCGTCCGATTCTAGATCTCCGCTCCTTGAACCACTCACTTAGGAGGCTCAGGTTTAGGATGCTCACTCTTAAAGAGGTAATGTCTCAGGTCAAGTCCAAGCTCATTACGGCACCCCACAGGGTGGGTAGTGGATGCTATTTCATCATCTAATAAGTCCTCTGGTCTCCCCGCTCTGCTCGGGTTCAAGGCTCACTCCATGCGGAGTGTGGCAGCCTCTACGGCCTGGTCCGCTGGAGTTCCACTCCAGGACATCTGCAACGCTGCAGGCTAGTCCACCGTGCTGAACTTTGTTGGGTTTTATGACCTCAACCTTAAAAGCCACTACAGGCTCCTCTGGCTTGCATGCAGGTGCTGAGGCCCCTTACACATTAGGCAGGGTCTGGTCAGTGTGGTGTGATTGGATATCTCGTTCTCAAAGTAAAAAAATCTTTCAGGCTCAAGGTTCACGAAAGGGGAACGTCTTTAGGTTACGTATGAAAACCTAGTTCCCTGAGGGAACGAGAAGCTGTGTTCCCATGCCACACTCCCTGAATCCCTGCGGTGCTTACCTTCTCTCTTCTGCAAAAGCTAATGTTGCTACCACCGCACAGCCATGTTGTAGCTTCCTGGTTTGTGCAATGTCGCACACCGATGACGTCACGTCTTGCCTATTGGATTTCATACAAGATTCAGAGCGTGGACATAGCGTTGCGATACAGCATCTCGTTTCCTTGGAGAACTAGGGTTACAAACGTAACCTAGAGACATTTCATAGCAACAACCATGACATGATTTAATGATATTTTACTGCAACATGATTGGCTGATTGGATATGCAAATGTTTATAATACAGTGTCACTGGGCTGTGTTGAGAATGGATTCAGTCCATGGTGATATTATGGGATTTCCTGGCAACCCCAGTGTTGCAAATGTCTTTCAGTGAAGGGTAGGCTGCTCCTGTGAGAAAATATACAGTTAATTTAGAGAAGTACATTTTGTAAAAGTGAGCTAGTCAGTGAAGAACTTTGGAATCCTGGGATGCGCTTTTCAAAATCCTGCTTAAAATTGTTGGGAATTTTGGCTCTCAATATAATGTCCAATTTAATGCATGCAAATCAGGATTCATATTACAATAATAGTATCCAAATGTTCCTCATGCTACACATTCATCTTTATTATCATAGTGTGCGTGATAAACATACATGTGCATTCATCTAAAACATACAAATTTATCTGCTTTAAAATTATATCTTGATTATGTGAAGTAATAATAAGTGGATATGTGATAATTTGTCTAACTGCAGGCATCCAACTGTACTGATATCAACAGTCTACTTCACATGAACTACCTCTCCACCATGTATGCTGTAGAGTCTGTCATTGGCTCCCTCTGCAACCTGTTTGTGATCCTGGTCTACATATTCTGTCTGCCTTCTTGGAAATCTACAAATGTGTATATGTTTAATCTGGCAATTTCCGACCTCATCTGCATGGCCACCTTAGCTGCACTGTCCTACAACTACAAGAATAATCTAAAATTACCCTCTAATCCATGTGTGGTTGTTCGCTACATCCTTCATGTTAACCTGTACGCCAGTATTGTGTTCATGCTGTGGGTGGGTGTGGACCGATTATTCCTGATGTGGTACCCACAACGCACCCACTTTCTTTTAACTTTAAAGGGCTCATTGCTCGTCAGCTTCCTGAACTGGATTTGGGTGACAATCGAGCTCGTTCCTCTTATTTACTTTGTTATTGATGACTTAAAGTATAACAACTGGACCACGTGTAATGATTTTGGCAGCTTGTACCAAACCATCCCTGTCCTACTTTACAGCTTGTTGCTTAGCGCATTTGCATATGTGCTGCCACTGCTGGCCTTGTATCTGTTATCCAGTAGGATGGTTTCTCTGCTGAAAATGAGACAGGAAGTGCTCGGGACATCCTTCGAAAGGCCAATGAACATCGTAAAGGCTGCGGCGGTCATGCTGCTTGTGCTCTACTTGCCATTTCACATCATGAGAAACTTGCGCATCATATCACAGCTTCCTCAGTTGGAAATGTCACTGTGCACGAAGACCTACATCGAGACGGCATACATAATAGTACGGCCAATTGGATTTTTTCACAGTGTCATAAACCCTGTGTTTTATGTCCTAATGACAGACAGGTTTAAAGAGATCTTACAGGACAAGTGGAAGAAGATTAAAAGATTCACCTAGAAGTAAATGTTAATAAGCAGAAAATTTTACTTATTTTGATGCATATTACACTTGTAGCTATGTTGTATTTTATGCATGGTTTAAAATTATTTATTTTATTCAATCCTTTAAAAAGTATTAAATTAATTCAATCCTCTATACATCCTTTTGTGTCCAGGGGTATTTTATGCTGGAAAGGTGTGGATCTCATAGTTCAAATAAAATGAAAATGTAATGCTACCAAATCCACAAAGACCCTACACAACTGTGTGCCTCCTATTTTCGTAAAGACCCATATACGGCTGGAAATAGGAAGCGTCCCAATACTTTGTACATATAGTGTTTTGAGTCTTGTAAAAAAAAAATATGAGGCAGAATATTTCAAGTTGTTTATTACATTGTAACACAGAAAAATAAAATGCTTATGTGCTGAAGATTTGCACCACAACAACATGAACATGGACATGGGAACTGAAATCCCCTATCAACTTCCCTAGAGACCAATAAAAAGGAAAGTCAGCAAATGATATATATAAATAAATAAATAATAATATTTCCCATTCTCATCAGCAGGTGTTTTCTGACCACACTTTTCATTTTTATACAGCACAGTTGGGTCTATTCAAAATAACACACAATGGAACTGCATTTAACAATCACAAAAGTGAGCTTTTATGGTTGGAAATATCCAGAGAAATAGTATGTTATAATAAAACATTTCTCCATACACAAATACAATATATTTATTGGTAAAGAAACGATTCATTATTTATTTTTAAAAAAATGATTATACTTTTTATTTATTAATATCTAATAAATGAATTAATTAGTTGGAAATATTTAAAATCAGCATTTCTTACATTAAATATTTATTATTTAATATTATTTATTAATAGATCAGTTTTATGTATTTTTTTGTCTACAAATGTATTTTTACATACAGCTATTTTTTGAAGGAGCACTTTTTCTTATACCATTTTACATTTCTTTTTTTTACTCTGCTTCGTCTTTACATTGTATATCAAGGGGTCCACAAACTACAGCCAGTGGGCTGAATACTGAATTTGAAACGGCCCTCTGAACGACTGAACTAGTGCATGATTTTCCAAAATATAAATTTAAATATGTTTTACTCATATTTGTGTTTTATATGATTATTAACTTGATTATAACTATCCCTAAATTTTTAATAGATCTCAAGTCAATGATAGTCACTATGGAACTAGCTGGTATCGGCAAAAATCCATACAGATAGTTTTTCCAGATTTCAGTCTTCCTCTGCCACATGTAGTTGTTTTTTTTTACACGTGAGATGGTGCGCTGCATAGAGAGCTATATTGGTTAGTTATAATTTATTATTTATAAAATCATGTGTATTAATGAATATATTCAGATTTATTTTCATGATTCAGTGCTATTTTTATTTTTTAAATAAAGTTCAGTACCATTTAAAACAGATTGTTTTGTATGTTTGTTATTTTTATCCAGTTTCTATTAAAAAAAACTATTGGTTGATTAATCGGTCATCGGTATCGGCAATATCCACTATTGTTTAGTTATTAACGTAGCCTAATTGTTTGTTAGATTCACCCACCAAATATGCATATGTAAGTAAAGGTTTTGATTTCAATACCAATGAATATGAAAAATGTCATTACACTATAAAATGGAGATTGGGGGTTAAAATATATGTAAAATTTGGGTTCAATTTAAACAAATAAATAAGATTGCAGGTAGTTTAAAACAGAATTAAGCTTAATTCAGCAAATTGAACAAATGTCTCAGCAGCAATATTGGTCCTAATGCAATTTTTCAGACTGACGTTAAATTTACTGCACACGGACGGCAGAAGTTAAAAGCTAACATCATAAACAAGTGCTTGAAGTAACTTGAAGTTAGAGAAGTCATGTTCACAGAAAAGTTCACTTATAGGTTGAATTATACCTTAATTCATGAAAAACGTCTTCATTGCCAGTTGCAATTGCCAATAATTTACTGTTAATTTTACAATTCATTACCATTATCTTTTATAGCATGTTACAGTAAAAACACCATCAGATTTAATCTCAAGTGAACTCATTTTATTTGCAGAAACCGACTTCACTTAAATTAACCAACTGCCCTTTACTAATATTTATAATGTTTAAGTAAAGTGAGTATATTAGTACTAAAAAAAAATGTATTCCCAGAAGAAAAACATATTGAATTATGCAAAATCATTAAAAGCATTAATTCAAGTCAACTCTCTTGCAGATAACAGCAGCACACATTCATGTGCGATTGAAATTAGCGACGAGATTCAACTCTTGTGAACAAGTAGAATCACTGAGAAACAAAAGCAGAGAAACACAACTTACAGCCAAAGCCAAAGACGAATCAACTGAAATTAAATCTCCTATGATCTCAGCAGAAGATGAATAAACTAAACAAAAAACAGCATCACCAGCTTCAATTATTACAAACCAGTGTGACTTTATTTCTGTCATGTGTGTACAAAAGGTTCAACTGAAAAATGTTGGTATTGTACTTTCATGTGAAACAGCATAATGGTGATCGGTGTTTGCTGTAGTTGGATTCTTGAACATTGAGATTTTAAAGATTGTTTTTGTTTGTTTTTCCATGGTGAGATCACTCACGACATGTTTGCATTGTCAAAATTCTCATTAACAAACCCACATCTGATATATATAGGTTTTTTTTTTTTTTAACCACACAGAGACATCAACATTTAGCTTGTGAATCTCAACATTGGTGGCTTAAAAAAAAACATAAAAGCATGGTGAGATCACTCACGACATGTTTGCATTGTCAAAATTCTCATTAACAAACCCACATCTGATATATATAGGTTTTTTTTTTTTTTAACCACACAGAGACATCAACATTTAGCTTGTGAATCTCAACATTGGTGGATTAAAAAAAAAAACATAAAAGATCGACGAGGAAAAAATCAACCCTGAACATCACAAAACAGTCTTCTGAAAAGTCACAACACAAACAACCCAAAAAGAGATATAGAAAATAGTAAAAACATTCAAATTGTATGCATTTTGCAATGCATGCTGGGAGTTTTGTACCACACTTGCACCCAGCATGCATTGTGGCATGACTTTTTTTTCTTCTTTTGTTAATAATTAGTCACCATTGTTGAGTTTTAGATGCTGATTCCCGATGTCTGTGTGTGTGTCTTTCTGTAGTGTGCGTTTGTATAGTGCTGTAGTTCTCATGGTTTGTGTGATATTTCCATTAGACAGTATTAATATTAATTTATTTAGTCAACTTAAATAATTTATACTTAAAGATTGAATACATTTGAATTAGATTTAATTAGATGTTTGGTAAATAGCAATTATATGAATGTATTTAGTAAATATTCATTACATTTATCGAAATTATTAGTAAATCTAAATTAATTTCAGCCAGGATAATAAACATGTTGAAAGATTATTTTATTAATATTTTCTGTTTCCAAAAATTAGTAATTAGATCAACTAAAAGATGCACTATTATTATGAGCAAATTTTTACTCATGCTTTTATCCTAATAGACTTAATGTTTTTAAATACATTTAAATAATGTTTTTAATCCATTTTACTCAAACCTTCAAGACTTAAAATCTATTTATTATGTTATGTATCACTTGGTTCCCCTGAATGGTCTATTTTTTAGATGTATGATACTAATAATGTTTTTTAATAGGCTAATCTTCTTCTTCTTCTTCTTCTTCTTCATCTTCTTCTTCTTCTTCTTCTTCTTTCGGCTGCTCCTATTAGGGGTCTTCACAGCGGATCATCCGTCTCCATTCCCCCCTGTCCTCTACATCTGCCTCTTTCACACCATCTACCTGCATGTCTTCCCTCACCACATCCATGAACCTCCTCCTTGGCCTTCCTCTTTTCCTCCTCCCTGGTGGCTCCATCCTCAGCATTCTTCTACCAATATAATACATGTCCAAACCATCTCAATCTCGCCACCCTTACCTTCGCTCCAAAACATCCTACATGTGCTGTCCCTCTTAATAAACTCATTTCTAATCTTGTCCATCCTCATCACTCCCAACGAAAACCTTAACATCTTCAGCTCTGCTACCTCCAGCTCCACCTCCTGTCTTTTACTTTTTAATAGGCTAATCTCTTGAACAGTATTGCACATTAGGAGGCATAATGAATACATTTTAAATGAAATCTCCACAATAATACTAGTACATGTAATTTTCTGTTCCCCCCATTAAAGAAAAGAAAAATGTGGCCCTCACAAAAAACAAAAGAAAATGTGGATTCCGTTTTTAAAGCATGTATAAAATGTACTAATATACAGAATAGGACAGGAGTGAAAGCACCTGGTTTATAAAACTCTAAGCAGAAATGTTGAACATGGAAAAAATGTGGTACTTCTTTCTTTTTAACATAACGACGTTTTAAGAAAACGGTCTGTATATCATTTTGCGTGTTTTGTTTGTTCGGGTCTGCAGATCTGCTCACGGTGTGTTTAGAATGACTAGGTGCTGTTGCTGACATTTTGGTTTAAATGTCAGTAAAGATTTTTGCTTTATTTTTTTCTCTGGATCAAAGAGTTCGAGTGTGCTCTAGCGCTGTATGACGGCCTTATAGATGGACAATACAGTGTGGAGAACATTGTGTGATACTGTGGCAGGAATTCAAATATGACTCATCTGTTTAATTTCTTTAGTTCTCTATACTTTTTTCTGTCTACTTATGATGGGACATTTCGTCTGCGCCAAAATATAAAACCACGCCCCTTAACGCCAACCCCCATCGATATTTTCAAAGACGTCTAGGACATCATAATGGACAATACACAGCATCTCATTATCAGCCCCAGTCTCTCTTATTCTTCCACTTTATCCTTTTCGTCACGTCTTTTCTTTTTAGCTTAATCTGTCACCCCCGCATCTGTTTTCTAATCCCCTCTATTGCTTTTTGTATGTATCTCCCTCTTTCAGTCTCTCTTGCTTTCCCCCTCCTATTTTTTCCCTGTATCCCAGTGTCTCTTTATTCCCGCCCTCCTCTCTCTCTCTCTCTCTCTCTCTCTCTCTATAGGGGAGTGAAAGACATTACTCTACAACCAGAGCAAGAGAAAGAGAGACACATTGAACACACAGGAGCAACCTTAGCTGTCCATTTGTAGATGATAAGCAAAGTGGCAGGAAGGAGAACAAGACGCAGGAGCAAGGCAGCTTTCGAATCTGAAAGGACATCACTTGAAAGAGCGGGAAAATAACCAGGTCGGTTTCAAACCGTCAGAGATGGAGGGAGAGATAAAAGAAGGGAGGAAGATCCAGTTTTCCGTTCCGTCCGCAGGTCCTATTCAGCTCGACCCCAGACAAGTGGAGATGGTAAGAATAAAAATTGTGGTATGAAATTATATATATATATATAAAGAAAAACAGTGATCTCATGACCTGTTTTTATTCTTGTTATATAAAAAAAAGCTCACTTACCACTACAACTGGCACGACGTGGATAAAAATAGCAGCAGATTCGCTTATGCGAGTGTGAAAGTGTGTGTGAATTCCATTGGGCTCCAGCAGTGGGATCTCCATAATAACAACCATGTTTTAGGAAATAAAATAAAAAACCCTATATATATATATATATATATGCGGAATATTTGCATTTTAATAATTGTATTATTTTATTTCTTTTATTTTTATTACGTTTTTAAATGACTAATTAAACTTCACCCATTATATAATATCATTATCGCATCGCATTGTATGTACTGCACTATAATATACGCTGTTATTGAAAGTGAACTTAGCTGCTACTTATAGTAAATTAAAAATAGTACTGATGAACCAATTAGTCATGTAGTAGTATATTGAATCATGCCATGGTTACCATAGTTACAGAACATGTAGTTTTGGACAGAAAAAAGTCCTTACAGAAGGTAATTCTACCCTTATTCCACCCTTGTCCCCTACTCTACCTCCATTAACATGCTTATACATTTATTAAATTCATGTTTAATGTGAGTTCTTATGTTATATTCTTTAAAATTATGTTTCTATGGGTTAGCAGTTGGCACACAGAAAAGTGTCCCACTAGCTGGAAGTACCACAGAACAAAATTGCTGTAGTCTCTGGGTAGGAGGGATGTCATATCTTCACTCTTCTGTTATTCACATTGAATTTGCAGAAGAGGGTTGATCATGAGGGTTCTTTTGAGTGTGTCCTATGAGAGCAGATAAACAGTGTCAGGTTAACCCTGTCCGTTCTCTAACCCCTGTCCGTTCTCTAACCCCTGTCCTCATATTAACCACAATCCTCATGTTAACCCTTATCCTTCTTTTTCCTTCACATTAACCCGTGTCCTCATGTAAATCTTGCTATTGTTGTGAGAAGTACATTTTGCTTTGGAAATACAGGAATTTTTATTTAAAGGCAAGTCTGTTGATTGCGTAATCTCACTCATAATCATAGATTTACAGAATCGCAAGCCAAGTTAAATTATTAATGTACTAATTTAGTTATTTATTTAAATGTTGCACACAATTTTGCACAATGCAAAATAATGTTTTATTTGATTTTATTATACCAAGCAAAAGTATATACCAAAAAGGTCTTGTGTTTTTAAGTAAAATATATTTTGGGTGGTTTAATCTGATGTTGGGGTGAGATGAATTCCCAGCTACCCCTTTTTAGCTCACAAGCAAAGATATTGACTTCATTGACTAATAGCATATACACAATATGGAGAAAAATTGGCTGGCTGTCCTAGCCATATGTGGTTCCCCAAACTGTTACTGTGATCTAGTAGTGGGAAGATTAGATAATTTTAGTGACTTGGTTCTTTGAATCTGGGTAATCAAAATCAGGGGTGCCCAATACTTTATGGATATATAACTGATTTAGCATATATCAGAGTCACATGACAAAAAGAATGAAAGCCTCAGACCAGAGATGAGATGAACTACTCAATTCTGTTCCCTGCGTAATGCACTGTATAGTGTATATAGGAGTCACGTGATAGAAGAATGAACGACTCTGACTAGAGAGATAAACTACTCAAATCTGGTTCCTAAAGACTCGTTCAAAATGAACAAATCTTTCATGAATCAATTGTTACCACAAGTCGGAGACACACAATTGTATTAGATGTCTTTGGATGCTATAGCATTCAATTTTCCTTTCACTTGAACTAGCAAATCTGTTTCAGCATGAAAATGCCCCTGTGCTCAAAACCAGCTCCATGAACATCTGCTTTCTGCATGAACATCTGGAGTGAAATATCTCAAGTGGCCTTCTATAGAGTTCTAATCTAAACCCTATTTTACACTATTGGGAGAAATTGGAACGCTGACTGAAACTCAGGCCTCAGACTTTAACACTGACCTTGTGGCTGCCAATGCGGGCCCTTGAGTAAGGCCCTCAACCCTCAACTGCACAGGTATATAAATGGGATAAATGGAATTTGCTCTAAATAAGGGTGTCTGCCAAATGACACAAATATAATATGTGAGACAAATCTTCACAACCGCACAGCAAAATCTTGTGGAACTTCTTAACAAAAAAATGAAGGTTATTATAACAGCTATTGGGAAATACATGTAGAATGGTATGTTCTAAAAAAGCACATTCCGGTGTCCAAGTGATCACCTAAAGTGTATACAATAAAGCAGCAGACCCCAATCTTTTTTTGAGCCATGGTTTAATGTCAGACAATATTTTCACGGACCGGCCTTTAAGGTTTAGTGGATAAGTACAACAAAATAAAATGATACCAACATAAAAACTGGTATTTTCTAAATATAATAATAAACGTGAATCCACTGTGTTGTTTTTTTGTTCTTTTTGCCCACTTGGGGGTTTGAATTTTAGTGGTAATATATTATGTGTTAGCGGCCGGAGCCCCTTTAAGAAGGTAGAGGATGGAGGTAAGACATGTGACCGAGGCATCATGACATGCATCAAGAGTGAGTCATAGACAGATGTGGCGTAGAGAATCCAGTAATTTTCCAAAATAAAACATTGTGTACCTGTACCTCTATGTTACCAGCTCACAGGGGTTCAAGAGGTTAAAATTAACAATATACATGATGTTAAAGTAATTTTTGTCCAAAACGAGCAAATACAAAATGAACATTTTACACATGTATACATGTGATTTGTTGTTTTATAATGAGCCAAATCTAAAGGTCTTATCACTGAAATATTCTATCATTTATTTAAAGATTTTTTTACCACAGATTTGAGCGTTTTAATTATTTTTCTCGAACAGCATGCCTCTGATAGTAGTTCTCGCTGTAATTCAAATCATTTGAATACACCATTGTTTCTATAGTAACAGCTCATTTACAGGGAACCTGTATGGCAGACGTGTAGAATCTGAGACTAATAATAAATAAATGTGCACAATCATTGATATGGTCAAGTTTGCTGCAAAGACGTATTTATTTCATTTATTGAAGGAGCTTTTTTCTTCAGAAAAGGGGAATTTGATCTGGCAGCATGTGATTGTTGTCTTATAAAATTCAAGAGAAAGAGAATAAAACTTCAAAAGTAAGAGAATTAAAGAGTCGATCGTTTGTAGCTGCTATTCCTTCAGTGAACTTGGACATCGTGGACATTCCACAACAAATCAGGCTGCTTTTGTACATAAGTATAGCAACAGAAATACCATAAAGAATAATAAATACAAAATATTTTTATAAAATATTATGCTATATATATTATGCTATACAGTAAACTCTTTGAACTCCATCACTAGTGATAAAGAATTATGCACCAATCTGCCTGACAACAGATTACGTGTGTGTGTGTGTGTGTGTGTGTGTGTGTGTGTGTGTGTGTGTGTGTGTGTGTGTGTGAGGTGAGAAACTAGTTCAGCATCAGGTGCTGTGTCACGTTACGACCTAATTAGCTTGGAGGCGAGGAGAAGAAGAGAGGATAGAAAAGAACGGGAAAGAAAAGTAGGAATGGACAGGGGGATTACAGGAAAAAGAATAAGAAGGAGAAAAAATGTAGACGAAGAGGGGATAGACCAGGCTTAGGTGATTACATAATGAAAAAATCTGCAGTAGTTAGAAAATGTGACAGATAGAAGCAGAAGATCATTTAAACAAATGTGTGTCTGTGTGTGTGTGTGTGTGTGTGTGTGTGTGTGTGTGTGTGTGTGTGTGTGTGTGTGAAAGAGAGTCTCAGAAAACACATACAGCATGATATAAAACGTGAAAGCTAAGCAAATATTTATTTCAGCTGACGACCAGTTTGAGTGGAGAAACTAGTTTTGTTACAAACTAGATGTTCTGTGAATATTAATGGCGTTGGTAAGCTGCTGAGAAAAACACTCACTACAAAAACACACACACACACACACACACACACACACACACACACACTGGTCGTCAGCTGATGTAAAAATTAGTTCGAGTGGAAAGACGAGTTTTGTTTCAAACTAGATGTTCTGTGAATATTAATGGAGTTGTTAAGCTGCTAAGAAACCCACACACTACATTACAGCTATATTTGTGTGTGTGTGTGTGTGTGTGTGTGTGTGTGTGTGTGTGTGTGTGTGTGTGTGTGTGTGTGTGTGTGTGTTTAACAAAAGAAGCATTAACATATAAATAGGCCTGGTTGAAGAGAAAGCTTATAAAAGAAGAATGAAGAGCGTGTATATAAAGAGTTTGAGGGCCTCTGCTCCCCAAGGTGGCTGGTTTTGAACTGAGAATGTTGATCATGGTGAATAAAACGTAGCAAATCTAGAATACTTTCTGCAGTTTCATGTGTCTCAAATGTCACATCTGAAAAGAACAACTTTAAATTCCAGTTGGCCAAAAGCATTTCATGTCCCCATCATTTTAAATGGTGTAAAGTGAATGTTTAATATGAAGTTCATTCTGCTATTACTCTAAATAAGTAAATGTGCTAATCCCAAAAGCTATGTGAGCAAGAGTAGCTTGATGTTAAAAGTGTTTAAAGTAGTGAGTACTTTTAATCATTCTTTTCAGAAACTCCCTGTTGATCTTGCAAAAATTCTCATACATGAATAGCTTCTATGTGATCTGATGCATGTTGGAGAAGTGGTAGCTCAGTGGTTTACTTATCCTCATCTGGGTTGCACCAAATGTCCATTTATTACAGCTATATTTTGTTGAGGTTTGCAATGATGGTGATCAGAAGCAAACTGTAGTCCTGAGTCAGTGTAGCAGACTGTTGACTTTACCTACAGTACAAATCCATCCTTAAAGCTCCTGTGTTTCTCCTTAATTTCATGGATCCCGCTGTAGATGTGAAACCATTCTCAGCTGCACAAAGTGGCCTCCAATCAAAGAGAACACCATCCAGACGCAGGCCGTGATGAAGCGGGCAAATCAGAGGAGAGGAGATGGACACAGTGGTCACTGGCACCACAGGAGCATGTTTTACTCGACTAAGAGAGTGAGAGAGAGAGAGAGAGAGAGAGAGAGAGAGAGAGAGAAGTGACAGGCAGAGAAGGATATAAATTATTAGGTGTCCTTATTGTTGTATGAAAGTTAATGTCACTGTGCAGTCGGGACTCCGGCAAGACTCGCTATGGCAGCATAACTAAAAGGGAGAACCAGAAGGTAACACAGACATGAGACATGAGGGATCTCTGGGATAAGAGACGACCCACCACACCACCGTCAACAACGGGGACAACAGAGCGGGACAACAGCATACAAATATCCCAATTCACTCTATATCCATGCTCCCTCCAGATCTGCTCCTTTACCAAAGAAAAATCTTCTGATAAAAGACGTGACTAAATAAATATGTTCTCAGCCTCAACTTGAACACTGAGACTGTGTCTGAGTCCTGAACACTGATCGATAGGAGAGATCTGTTCAAGTCTTGCAAGCAGGATAGTATAATCAATAGTGTCAAAAGCTGCACTAAGGTCAAGCAAAACAAGTAAGGAGACAAAACCCTGATCAGAGGCCAATAACAGGTCGTTTACCACCTTAACTAGCGCCGTCTCTGTGCTATGATGAGGCCGAAATCCTGACTGATGCATTTCATAAATGTTATTCATAAGTAGATGTGAGCAGAACTGCTGTGCTCCAACCTTTTCTAAAATCTTGGAGATAAAGAGGAGATTTGATATTGGCCTGTAGTTGGACAGCTGACATGGGTTAAGCTCAGGTTTCTTTATTAGGAGGTGGATAACTGCCAGATTGAAGGATTTTGGTACAAAACCAGTGCTGATGGAAGAGTTTATTATTTTACAGGTTCAATTACTTCTAGAGGTTTCTGTTTGAAGAAACTTGAAGGCAAGGGATCGAGAATGCAGATGATTTTGATGAGGAAATAAATGAAATTAAGTCCTTCTCATGAATAGGAGTAAAACTTTGTCTTGTTTTGATTGTCTGGTTTTATATCACTGCTGTCTACAGGGTTACTTGTAAAATGGTTTGCATTTATATTAATTATCTGGATTTTTTTGCCTGATGTTTTCAATTTTAATATTTAAAAGAAATTATTAAATCATTACTACCTTATCGATGGTTTAAATTTTGTGCAGTGCTTTTATTCCATGTTAATTTCACTACAGTACTCAATAAAAAATCTAGGATTATGCTTTGTTATTTTCTAAGGGTGGAGAAATATGCTGATTAGCAGCACTAAGACACTTCCTCCATGCTATCTGAAATACTGTCAATTCATTTCGAGGCCAATTTACGTTCTAATTTGCGAGTGGTCTGTTTTAAGGTGCGTGTTTGATCATTATACCACGGTGCTCATTTTCTCCCTGATCATTTTGCTATTAAGGGGTGGATTTTTCTATTACTATGGATCCTAACTATTAATCTCCATTATTGCAGTCGTGACTTGTTCCACTGTATGTTATTCACATTGAACAAGTCGTGACTGTTTCACTGTTAATAACACTGGGGTAGAATGTTCTTTTTACTGCAGAGCACAAGAGCTACTTAACAATTCCCACCACTACAAATGCCTACGGTGATGTGAATCACACACAAACACACACACACACACACACACACACACACACACACACACACACACATATACACACACAAATACACTGGACATCATATTGCTGTATAGAGATTTTTGTAGATTTTATATAATAACCATACGCAATTTTAAATTTGAATTGTTTCTTTACTAATTGTTATTTTTATGTTTAGGGAAACTTTGCTTCATTACTGCACCCTGTCGCTCAGTATTGTTTCTGTTCCAGCATTGGGTTTCATGCTCACTTATCAAACCCACCATTTCTGTGATATGAGGCATAATTTGAAGTTGCAGAAGCTGTGAGCTGTAACTCTGACTAAAAATGGACTCAGCGGTGGTCAGTGTGGGATTGTGTGTTGGCGAGGAGTTTGTTTATACATAGAATAGTACATTACATAATCAATATATATAAAAGTGAAGCAGTTGCCTTACCAGCCTCTGCACGAACTTTTACTAATAGGATTTAAAGCAGCACTTTGATAAGCTGACAAACCAAAACTTTGTGTTCTTCGTATTTTCTATGTGACTACATGTCTAAATAAACACAATGTCATCGATCACGTAGTTAGGCCTAAAAAACACGTTCGATGGTTTTCTGTTACAGCAGGCTTAAAGAGAGAGAGACGTGTAGACAATGGCCAATGTCAAATAAAAGTCACCCAGTAATCCTTTCTTTCTCACGTCCCACACTACGGTTACACAAGGAGTCAGTATGGATTTAGGACAAATATTTAGCAGTGATTAAATGCATCACTCACTTTTTTTCAATTTCCTGTTATCCTTTTGTTGGATGGATGGACTTTATTGTTGACTGGATTTCTCCCACTCTTTTGGGATTACTTGGGATGTGCATATGCGGATTTGTTTGATTTTACGCCTCAGCTGATGCCCTCTAACTATTACGTAGACACCTCACTTTGCTGAATTTGTACCTGGTTACTGCCAAGCCACTGACCACAGAAATAAGACACACAGACAGACAGACAGACATATATATATATATAAACCTTCAACGACAAAGAAATTCACACATTTATTTGTCCTTTCTTTACTCAAATATAAAAATAAACTCCACCGAAACATTATTTTTAATCACTAAACATTTGTTTTACTGATGCACCAAGTCTCAGCTCAGACACCAAAATCCGCCATGATTCACACATCTGGCAATTAAAACCGTCCGTGTGGAAACATAGCAAAAGTTCGATTTGGTGTCCTGATTGATTTACTTCATTTAAACCATCAAAATTACTTTTAATCATTTACAAGAATATTTTTATATTGAAATATAAAACAGTGTAAACTATTTCTTGTTTTGAAAAAACAGATTCGGCGTCGAAGGCCGACTCCAGCTACGCTGTTCCGAGTCACAGATCACCCGTCTCCGGACGAGGAGAATCCCAGCATTCCGGTGAAGTGAAACCATAAAAAAATCTCTACAATACATACAATAGGAAAATACAATTACATTAAAAAAATTATAAGTGAAAGATTTTCAAAATGTTCAGTTCCATTATACTTTATAGCATATTTAAATTACATTTTGTATTTAATAGTATTATTGTTTAATGAATGGCGTCAAATAAGTAATTATGGTCATTTTCACTGGTGTTACTGTTGAAATATTTTTTACGTTTTAGTTGCTTGGTTGTGAAAATGGAGTTTCAAAGCACAGGAATTTTGACGCAGCTACTTATCAGCCTCCTTCACTTAAAGGTAAGAAAAATACATAAAAAACTTTAAAAGGGGACATGGCCAGCTGTGTATTTAAATTACACCCAAGAGCCACACACACACACACACACACACACACACACACACACACACACAGTGATATATTGTTCTATCTTTATCACCTGATGATGTTCTACAAGGTGACCTTTCACTGAGAGATTAAAAACATGGAGAAGGGGGAAAAAAGATGGTCATGCTAAATGAAAGCGATGATGGACTCAATATGAGACGTCGCTTGTTAATAAGAAGTTGGAGGAACACACATATGCCTTATTGTCCTTGTAGCTGTGGGACGCAGGTGTTCTTTTTGGCATTAAAGTCCCTGAAAATAAGAAAACCAGAATAGAAAAATCTTAAATGAATCGAATTTTTGGAAAAAATGCTGCATAAGTAAACAGACTCTTCGATTTGGCCTCTGTAGGACATTATGTAGAACATTTATGCTTTTTACCCAGTTGGTCTTGTGTTTGGGATATTTTTTCTACATTTTTCTAAAATGTAAACATTCAGCCATGATTTAGTTTAAATTACTTAAAATCTTCCTTTTTCCTTTCATTTTTAACAAGCAGCCCAGGATACTAAGCAATAACTGCATGGTGCTACCACTATTATATGTCACTATAGGGTTGTGGATTAAGGCAAGGCCTCTGTTTTGTAAGCGATAGCTTCCCTAATCTTGTTTTTGTTTTTTAGTTTTTATGGGACAGCGTTATCTAGTGCCTGGGTGGTGTGATGCAGCTTTCACTTTCCGACTATTGATTCAAAAGTTCTTACTTGGATGTCCAAACTCTTAAAAATAACTTCAATCCTAAGTTAAAGAATGTGATTATATGATGTATATAATAACATCCTTAGATTGCAACTTGGCCTCACTTTTTACTTCAGAAAAACAAGATGTTTTAATGTTTCACAGTGAACACAGAGATATTTTCACCCTGTAGTTGGTTAAATTGTATTCTGCTTCAGTCTATTGTAAATGTTTTTTTTTGCACGCTTTTCAGCGAACGTTAGTGTAACAACTGATCTCTAGTCTATCCAGTAGTTTAGTCCAATTGCTTGTAACTTATGGAACATTTTACAATTTGCTGTGTATTTCAAAAGCTGTCCAAAAGATGGCCAAAGCTCACATCAAATCTCCAGACACTCCTTCTTCAGAATCATCCGACAATGAAGATGTTTCTTTGGATGCTTCTAGAGGTGAGACTTTATTTATTTATATAAAAATCCAACATAGACTATGCAGGTGTTCAAACATTGCCCCCTGGTGGCTCAAAGAGTGAAACACAACTATATGTATATTATTGTATATATTTAGGATTTTTTTTCTGGGCACTTCTGGCATTTTCTCTGAAAATACAAACAAAAATCAAAAAATACAAACAATATATAAATGATAAAGAATTTCACAACAAATGCCTTCATGAAATCAAGATGAATTTGGAACATCATTTGATCCCAAAAGCCTCACATATTGTCTTATTGTTTAGCTTCTTGCTGCCAGGCTCTGAATCAGCTGACACGTTTTCCTATTTATTTGTTTATTTATTTATTTAAACTAAACTTTTACACGTATTATTTCAATCTAAATGTATATATTTTAAGTATATTTTTTAAACCAAAATAAAATAAAATTTCAAGAGCAGATTTTTTGTGTAAATTTTTTGTGTAGATTTTTTGTGTAGATTTTCTTTATACTTGTAGTTTAAACAAAATCCAATCCTCCCAATAAGATCAGCAAGAAAAAGGGCAGGAATTAATGATGATATTTTTTTAATTATGCACGCGTGGGTTCCTACCGCACAAAACTTTTCCAATTAAAAAAATCATATATTTATATTACAGCCTTAATGTTCAGAGTCAACGTTGAGATCCGCGGAGCATCACGGTCCTCAGCAATAAGCAATTCTAATAACACCCCAGACCTCGATTATACATCTATATTGCTTCTGTTCATTGTCATTGAGATGGCATGGGAAGGTATTAAGGGGAGGTTTTAAAAATGAAAGGAATGTTAAGTTTGACCTTTATGTGTTTCACCTGCAGATCCACCAGAAGAAACCAGATCCGAGATCTCCGAATGTCCGTTATCATCAGGACAATTAGCCGAAAAGGAGAAAGGAGAAGAGGAAGCAAAGTATTTAGAAGCAGAAATCCTAGAAATCAGGGAGAGCGGGGAAGAAGGCGAAGAATGAGCTGATGACAAGGTGGAGATTAAACAGGAAACTTAAAATGGATTATATGACAATTTTATGTGAAGAAGCATATTTTTATAAAACAAGGACTATAAGGATTTTCAGAGAAACTAAGAAAGAGAGAGAGCAAGCGATAGAGCGAGAGAGAGAGAGAGAGAGAGAGAGAGAGAGAGAGAAGGTCACGCTGAAGGTCAGTATATGAGGAAGTGGAGAACGAGAAGCCGTTTGAAGCATCATAAATAAAGCATTAAGCATTTTCTCAGACTGGAACATTTAAGGTCATTGTAAAATATGCACATGTTAATAAACATTTATATGAAGGCCACGATTTATTTGCTCGTATACATCACATCCAAAAGTCCAAAAACTTTACCTTTAACCACAAATCATTCATTTTATGGCATCATTAAAGTGTGTAAGAAGAAACCTGATCAATTGAACACAGTTTTTATGTTGCCTGTTTTCTCTTCAGCGGCCTCAAACTTTTTTCGCCTTGTCTTCCCTAACACACACACACACACACACACACACACACACACACACACACACACACACACACACTCTCTCTCTCTCTCTCTAAATAGAGCTGTCCTCATTTGTCTATGCCTTGATCCAGACCGCTGGGTTTCAGCCTCCTGAGGGTTTGTGGTATGAGGTTTAGGTGATATATAACACACAGAATCCACATAATTTACACTCTTAGGCAGAAGTACTACAACAGAAACTGTTTACAAACTCTGAAAGTAATAAAGTAAATGTAATTAGTTAATGTTATATTTACATTTGGAGAGACTGTAATTTCAAAGTCAAATATTTGACTTTTTACTTCACTACATTTTGCAAAATCAATCGTTCATTTTTATTTATGAGGATAAAAACTTAACTGGTCAAACACCAGTGTTCTGATCGGCGCCCGGTGTATCTACTGATCATTAACATACAGTTCAGCATCAGTTTAACAGCAAGCAGAACATTTAGAGAGGAATAAATGATGAAGAATCTCCAGACTCAAACTCACCACAACACACGTGACCTCATTTACGTCATTTTTTTTAAGTAGTTGAAAAAAAGGTTTTGGGTTCATGATCATTTTAATAGAAATCAGTGTTTGAGTCATTAATATCATTCTATTAATAGATCAGTGTGCTGAGAGTCACATTCGAGTCTTTACACATGAACTGAGTTGATTAAGTAAAGAATCTTGTGACAAAAATGATAATAGAAACATAATAGTTATGATAAATCATAGTACTCTTGATACTTAAATACATTTGAAATTTTAATGGGACACTTTTACGTTTTACTGGAGTCACATATTTTTGAGTTCATCTCTACTTTTACTCAACTACACTACTTTGTCCACCACTGGTGTAAAAACGCTTGTTAGAGTGGTGGTAACATTAGAAATGCATTTCCTGTACCTGAAATTAAGAATAGAACTGTAACATATTGCAATGAACCTTTTAAAAGATGATGAAGAAGTTCTACTGTTACTACTATCTGTTTTAGAGTCAAACTAGACACCACCTCATATTTATATTAGGACTGTCAATCGATTAAAATATTTAATCATGATTAATCACATGATAGTCATGAGTTGACTCACGATTAATCGCAACTTAATCGCACATTTTAACTGTTCTAAATGTACCTTAAATAAATACCTATTTTGAGCAGCTGTTGAACAAGGAAAATGAGAGAGAGAGAGAGAGAGAGAGAGAGAGAGAGAGAGAGAGAGAGAGAGAGAAGGTTGGATGGTGTGGAGATGGTGAAGCAGAAGTGGATAATATTAGTAAGGAGGAAGTGAGAGCGGCGATTAAGAGGATGAAGACTGGAAAGTCGGTAGGGCCTGATAACATACCAGCAGAAGCATGGAGATTTTTAGGAGAGATGTAATGTAGTTTTTAACCAGATTGTTTAACAGGATATTGGAAGGTGAGAAGATGCCTGAGGAATGGAGAAGGAGTTTGCTGGTACCGATCTTTAAAAATAAGGGAGATGTGCAGACCTGCAGTAACTACAGGGGAATTAAGTTGATCAGTCACACCATGAAGTTATGGGAAAGAGTAGTGGAAGCCAGGCTGAGAGAAGAGGTGACCATCTGTGAGCAACAGTATGATTTCATGCCGAGAAAGAGCACCACAGATGCAATATCTGCTTTGAGAATGTTGATGGAGGGAGAAGTATAGAGAAGGACAGAAGGAGTTGTGTGTTTGTGGATTTGGAGAAAGCGTCCGACAGGGTGGAGAAAGAGGAGTTGTGGTATTGTATGAGGAAGTCTGGTGTGTCAGAGAAGTATGTGAGGGTGGTGCAGAGGAGAATCTGTGAGAGTGAAAGGGAAAGTTAATAAGACTGCGGTGAGACCTGAGATGTTGTATGGTTTAGAGACAGTGGCATTGAGTAAAAGACAGGAGGTGGAGCTGGAGGTAGCAGAGCTGAAGATGTTAAGGTTTCCGGTGGGAGTGACGACGATGGACAGGATTAGAAACGAGGTTAAAAGAGGGACAGCGAAATTGAAAAGAGGGACATGGGGGACATAGGGGACATGTGCAGAGGAGCGACATGGGGTTTATCAGTAGGAGAATGCTGAGGATCGAGCCAGAGGAAAAGAGGAAGGCCAAAGAGGAGATTTATGGTTATGGATGTGGAAGAAGAAGAAGAAGAAGAAGAAGAAGAAGAAATAAATAAAACAAAAAAAAAGTATAAATGGCGCCATCCAGTGGCCAGAGCAGGCTACATAGCCTCCCATTTTTGGTCAATGACAGTGTAAGTTCTCGTTCTCTATAGCACACTTCAGCCAATTTCATGACAGCACTGTAGAATAAGACCAAAAAGGGAGCCGATTAAAAAATAAATCTACACAAACCCACCAGAGAAAGCAATTAGAAGTGGTCAAACAAATGCATTGGTGTTGCTGGAATTACACAAAAAGTGATGCAAATATTCATTAGGCTTGAACGAAGGCTTGAATTAGGCATGCTCCTTCTCTCCAGCCTGTACCTCCACCGTTCCAGGCTCTTCTCAATCTGTTCCCTACTCTCACCACAAATCACAATATCATCCGCAAACATCATGGAGACTCCTGTCTGACCTCGTCCGTCAACCTGTCCATCACCACTGCAAACTGGAAAGGGCTCAGAGCCGATCCTTGACACAGTCCAACCTTCACCTTAAACCAGTCTGTCGTTCCTACTGCACACTTCACTGTTGTCACACTGTCCTCATACATGTCCTGCACCACCCTCATATAATTCTCTGACACACCTGAATTCCTCATACAATACCACAACTCCTCTCCCTCCACCCTGTCGTACGCCTTCTCTAAATCCACAAACACACAATGCAACTCCTTCTGACATTCTTTATACTTCCGCACCATTCTCAAAGCAAATGATGTAAAGTAATATAAGTGACAAAAAACATTTAGATTTGTTTCCCTTGTGTGAACAAGTGTGAAACACAAAGGATTATTTGAGAAAATGAAATAATTCCACAGTGATATCTGAATCTCTATGTAGAACACTATGTAGTAGTTGGCCAAAGTATGTGACCTTCCCCCATTTTCTGCAACCTCAAGAAGATTTCATGATATCTGTGAGAGACCAACTGAGAACATGTTTGCATGTACATCATAGGAAATGTACTTCTGTCAGACAGAAGTCATTTATTTATGCCATATGGGTCACAGAAATAGGTGGTCAAGTTGTCCATAATCAGCCTGAAGCTGATGGTTCAAGATGCACTTAAAATATATAAACTTTCTTTCGGCTTCTCCCATTAGGGGGCGCCACAGCAGATCATCTGTATTCATGATCCGCATGTTTGATTTGGCACATGTTTTTACGCTGGAAGCCCTTCCTAACACAACCCTCCCCATTTATCCGAGCTTGGGACCGGCACTAAGAGTGCACTGGCTTGTGCAACCCTAATGGCTGGGTAAATACCTCCCTAAAATGCATCCTGTTCAGGAAGAAATGTTGTAATTTGGACTGTAACAAATTGAATGCATAAACAGAACCACTGTAAGGTACAGAACATTTTAAAAAAAAAAAAAATAAAAAATTGAAGTTGAAGAAAAAAAAAAAAAAAAAAAAAAAAAAAAGAAAGTCTTGTTTCTTTTTAGCATCAACCTAAAGTTTTGAAGAACTATCTGGGCACAAAAATGTGATGTTAATAACAGTAAATAAAAGTGGAATATTTATTGAGTTCATAAAAAAAAAAAAAACATTCAGAAAGACTAATAGCTTTAGTCTGTACGGAAAAAAAACACAAGGGCAACACATTTTAATTTTAACTTATACATTCATACAAAATACAACATGTAGTGAAATGCATTTTTTACTACATGTAACATGACTTAAAACTCTCACCACACAAAATCTATATGGAACAAGGAAAGAGTGAAAACATGGCATTACAAGTGATAAGGAACGTGTAACTTCACCCATGGAAAGGTGGTTGTGAGTGCGTATCTACAATCCAAATACTTTCTAAACTTAAGACCAAGCTGGGCTTAATAAACACAACTAACTACAGCAACCAAAGAAAAACGAAGTTCAAGAGCCCAACTACACCAAACACTGATCACCATTATGGTGACTTGAAATAAAACTGTAAAAAAAAACAACAGTAGATTATTGGAAACTCTGCTGTCAGTAGTTTACTCTGAAATAAACTAAACAGCAAAGTACTGTAAAACCTTACAGTCAAATCCATGTTGTGTGTTTTGTGGGTTACCATTGTGCAGAAGAGTAAAGCCTGTTTTTAATTTTAAAAAATTATATTGAATTATTAATAATTTAAAATGTCTGTAATAATTATTCAATTCTTCTATATTAAGTGGCATATTGCTTCATTTAAAGGCAGTAACTGTGTCATTACTTAAAATCTCTTTGATCATTTCAATCGCACTTAAATGTTTGCTGCTGTTTTCTGCAAGAGATTTGGCTTCAATTGATGCTTTTATTGTTTTTGGATGATTCATTATGTTTTTCTTTGTGCATTTAAGTAAAATACATTTTCAGTTCTAATACGCTGACAACTTTGTTACTTAGTTAACTTGGGTTTTAATTTACTAGATGTTTTTACAGTAAAATGCTGTAAAATAAATAACAGTTAAGACCTAAAATTACAGTAAATTACTACTATATATATATATATATCTCCAGTGACCACTGTTCCTGCCCCTCTTCCCTCTGTGGATCTTCCCACTTCGTCCAGGTCTGCCTCTGGATAGTGTTCTCTTCGTTTGGAGGCCACGCTGTGCATCTGGAGACGGTTTCTTATCAACACCTAGGGTGGTTCCATAAAAATCCGGAGTAAGAACGGGAGCTTTCAGGTTGGATTTGGACTGTAGTTAATGTCAACAGTCTGCTTCACTGACTCATGACTACAGTTTGCTTCTGATCACCATCACTGTACCTCACAACATCATTTAATAAATGTAATAAATGGACAATCGGTGCAACCTGGATGAGGATGGGGTTCCCTCTTGAGTCTGGTTCCTCTCAAGGTTTCTTCCTTATACCATCTCGGGGAGTTTTTCCTTCACCACCGTCGCCACCCGACCATCAGGGACAAACTCACACTTCTAAAGAACATATAAATTTTTTATCACCACATTATCTGTGTAAAGCTGCTTTGAGACAATGTTTATTGTTGAAAGTGCAATATAAATAAAAATGAATTGAATTGAATTTTTACCAGTCAGATTCCAGTTGCGTTTTGTGGGTTAGCATTGTGCAGGAGAGTAGAGGCTGTGTTTAAGCCAAGGACGGACAGAGCCTGATTGATATTATGCTGAATGTTGCTGTATTTATAAGCATATATTATATCTTCTTGCTAATTTTAATTGTGTATAAATGTGTCCTGCTGTTATTTGCAAAAGATGTGGCTGGAATTGATGCTTTTAATGTATTTGTATGATTCAGTAAGTTTTTCTTTGTGCATTTAAGTAAAATACATCCTCAGTACTAATATTCTCACATTATTTAAACATTCTAAATATCGGTTCATAAACAAATAGCAGTTGGCCAATTTAAATGCAGTGGGTTTCTGTAAATAAAATGAGTGAGGGTTTATTTAGTGGTATTTTACAGTAATATGCTGTAAGGTAGATAATGCTGAAAAATGATCAAATTAACCATATTATACAGTAAATATACTGAACAGCACTATTGTGTGTATTTTGTGTATCTGTGCTACACTGTCTTCTGCACCTCTTTTGTCTGCACGGTTTGCACACGATGCACTTTATGTAGTGGGGACACATACTTTTGATCCTTATCTCTGTGTTATGTTATGTAGCTTCATGTTGTTTATGTAGCACTATATATGTTTGGAGGAACAATAAAAGCTTCTTGACTTGACTTGTGAAAAAAACTGCTCTGGTTAAACATTCACGATCAGACAGTAAACTCAATTATAAAGTGCAGTAGCCCATAGCAATACTTAGAGAACTTTAATTATATAGACATAAAACAGAAACTAAGGACAATTAGAAATGTCTGAGAGCACAATCCTACCACAGAACCCAACACAGTGAAATAAAAAGAATGGAAGGTGGGGAAGTTTAACACTACAAGTGATTGGGAACTGGTAACTTCGCTAATGGAAAGGTGTTCTTAGTGCATACACACACACCTTATAAGCTTTTAGCTATTTAGACTTAGACTATATAGACCAGAGGTCACCAACATGGTGCCAGCGGGGAACCGGTAGCCCGCAAAGACCGGATGAGTAGCCTGCGGGCCATTTCTAAAAATAGCAGTTTTCTACCTTGTTAAATGATTGTTGATAATTATTATGAGAAATAATAACATAATAAAAGGTAAATTGAGCAAATTTGTTATTTCAGATCAAACTGAAAACGGTGTGTATCAAACCGGTAGCCCTTCACAATAATCTGTACCCAAGATGTAGCTCTCAGTTTAAAAAAGGTTGGTGACCCCTGATCTAAACTAAACTAGCCTGTATTTAACATTATTAATCTGCTCCTACAATCAACAAAACATACTAAATTGGAGAAACAACTAAGTTTCTATATTATCTGATAAAGTGGAAAAACAAAAAAAAGCTTAAAAATGTTTTATATATAAATATATATATATATATATTGTGTGTGTGTGTGTGTGTGTGTGTGTGTGTGTGTGTGTGTGTGTGTGTGTGTGTGTGTGTGTGTATAAATAGAGAAGGAGCGAGAGGCTTATGGATACCTAAAGTTTTACACAGTGAACGACTAAACAGAACCAATAAACATTGAAGATCTTAGTGCTCTAGTCTGTGACAACTAAAAGAGGGATCAGATCAGAAACTAGTCTGTATTCAACATCAAAAATTGGGAAAAACAAATAAATAAATAACTTGATATAACATCTAACCAAAAGAATAAAAAGGAAAAAGCTTAATTGTTTGCATCAAGATGTAATGCAGTAACCGAGAGCACAGAAAATATAGATTTAATAACATAAACATGATAAGACAGAATCTTATGACAATAAGAATCATATGGGATCACAAACCTACTAAACCAAAACCAACACCGTGCAATAAATCGTATAGAAGGAGGGAAACTCTAACACTACAAGTGATTGGGATCTGGTCACTTCACTCAAAAGTGTTCTGAACGCATGCCTGAATACTTTATTAGGCTTTTGTTCAAAAAATGGCAAAAGAAAAAATGCGGTTTTCATTTTCGAGGTTAATACAATGAATGACTAAATCAAACAAATGAATTCTGAACATCTTTGTGTCGTCTGTGAAAAAAACACAAGAGGGCAATGGATTTTTACCAAAAACGAACCTGTATTTAACATTAAGCTACTCATACATTCATCAAAAATAAATCAACGACTCTATATGAACGATGAAGTAAATTAAAAGGAAACTATTTTGGCATCATGTAAAAAAAAATTACCCTGATTAAACCCTCAGGAGCAGCTAGCACACTCACTGCTAGCAAAAGGTTTTATTAGCTTTTCTTATGAAATACAGAAATCCATAGCACAGAAAATAGAATTTTAATAAAATAGATACAACACAGTACAACATAAAGCCTGGAAGGAGGAGACGTCTAACACTAGTGACCAGGAACTTCACTCGTGTTTTCCCACAATCCTTATACTTTTCTAAGCTTTTGTTTAGAAATTAGCAAAGGACCATATATACTTAATAAAGAAAACAGAAGAATATATCTGGATATTTAAATACAGTGAATGAATGAATGGAATCTATGAATATGGAACATGGTTGTGCTCAAGTGTGTGAACCTTAAACTATTCATACATCCAACAAAACTGCAGAAAATCTATAGAGAATAAATAAATATTTAATGTCTGATTAAGTAAATAAAAAGGAGAAAAATCTTCTTGCCATCTTCATGCGATTAAAATTAACCTGATTAAACACTCATGAGCAGATAATACACTTAATGCTGGCAAAAGATTTAATTGTGAACTTTTATAACAAAGAATAACAAATAATTACAATTGTGTGAGGTCACATTTCTACCACAAAAACCAAAAATAGATAACAAAAGTGCAGTATAAATCACGGACGGAGGGGACAGCTAACAATACAAGTGATTGTGGATTAGTAACTACACTCGTGGAAAAATGTTTTGAGTGTGTACACACACATACTTTTCCAAGCTCTTGATAAAAAAAAAGGCAAAGGACCATGAATAAAAGAAAAAAATACGATATTTTAATATAATGAATAACTTAATTAAACTGATCAACTAAATAAAAAAGGGAAAAAGCTTCATTTTTAGCATCTTCGTGTGAAATAAAGTTCAATAGATTACACACAAAAATGTTTATTAGTTTTCATATGAACAGAAGAAAAGGATTATTGTGGTAATTGTGAGTTTTGTGAGGATTTCGTGTTTACTGCACCACGTTGTAATGGATGCTACTCCACTCCGCGCCACACCACTAGGGGGTGCTCGAGGGAATTACAGCTCTGATTGCAGGACTGTGGAAGAAGTGTGCGCTCCAGAAGCACATGTGAGAGTTTAGAGTGAGGTAAGTGCTCAGGAGTTGTTGTTTTTTTTGCAATGAAATACTCAATAACTAGTGTTTTATTTATCATTTAGATATGTATAATTAATTTTGTTAGCTAAAGAACAACCCAAAGATAGAGCATTTATATTACAGATCTACAAAATACACACAGCTGGACAGATGTGGTCTAATGAGAAGGTTTATCGTTTTATCCACGTAGTGTGGTGCATATCATATTTATATCCGAATATTATTGTACATTATAACATTTTTTATTACTGCTTTATTTGTGAAAAGCTGATTTGAGACATTGTCCATTGTTAAAAAAAAAAAAACGCTGTACAAATAACTGGATTATTGAATTCAGACCTACAGGAAGCAGTAAAGATGACGTCATTAGCGCACCAGTTGAAGCGGCTGGCTTTGCCGCAGAGTGACCCGAGTCTGCTGAGCCGGAGCCAGGTCGCCTCGGTCCTCTTTAACCCTAAAGATGCTGCCGGCATGGACAGAAGCACGATCTATGCCCTGGGTATAAATCTGAAACACACCTACGACACCCCCAAAAAAAAAAAAAAAACAACCCACACCCCCAGAAACACACAACTATCTACACACACCCATCAACCCCCCAACCCAACAAACACACAACTACCTACCCGTCCACCGACACCCCTACACACATAAACACACCTACACACACACACACACACACACACACCCCTGCACACATCTACACACCTACACACATGCCCATCCACCCTCACCCTCACAAACACACAACTACCAAAAACGCCCTTAACACACGTCTGTGCACCTCTCAACCTCATAAACATAACACACCTACACACATAACTATCTAACCACCTTCACATCCACCCCTTACCCTCATGAACACACCCACACACACAACTGCCTAACCCCTTTCACGTACACATTCCTATTCACCCCCTCATCCTCATAAACACACACACCTACCTAACCCACTTCTTACACACGCACGCACGCACACACACACACACACGTATCCACTCAAAGCTTATCTACCCAACCATACACACACCACCTACAGAATGTGATGTATGGAGTTTAATAGTTGACTGAACGATGAATTTAAATTTTAAACGCTCATTTGTTGTTTTTTTGCACTTTTCAATAGCTTTATATTATAATTTAAAATATATTTAAAACAGTCATATACACACACACACACACACACACACACACACACAGGGTCTGGAATGCTTGTTTGTGTCTGTTTATCCACTGATTTAAAGACGGATTTGAATTGAGATGAAATTCAAAGCCGAGGGAAATTTGGCAGAAAAATCCCCTGAAGATTCTTCAGTAGAAAACATCAAGAACTTATTTAATGTGACGGATATAATTCCGATATATGAAATGCATACACACATTATATATGTATATCCATTGTGTAGGTTGTACAGGGCTCGATGAGCTGCTGGGTATTGAGCCAGCGTTCGCAGAGTTTCAGGAAACGCTCTTCAGCCAGGCTTCAGTAAGCCTTGAGCGCAGTGTTCAGTCCAAGGAGGTTAACCAGAAACTAGACAAGGACATCTCGCTGTTCCTCACCCGTCTGTCTCCATACTTCCTGCTCAAGCCTGCACTCAAGTGTCTGGAGTGGCTCGTACACAGGTGCTGTATCACTTATATCATCTTCACTAGTTTTCTCATGAATTATTGCACGTGGTCTCAATTATTGCACGTGGTCTCAATTATTGCACGTGGTCTCGATTATTGCACGTGGTCTCGACTGTCTGCTGTTTGTTATTTGTATGTTCTTGTTGGTTGGTTGCCTCCTGTTTAAAAGCACAGCTAAACAGACACTCTTTTTTTTCTCTCTCTCTCTCTGACTGTATTTCAGGTTCCACATTCACTTGTACAACCAGGACAGTCTGATTGCTTGTGTGTTGCCGTTTCACGAGACCAAAGTGTTTGTACGAGTCATTCAGCTTTTGAAGATCCCGGATCCCACACACAGGTGGCACTGGCTACATGCGCTTCAGGTATACGGTTGTAGAACCATTGTGTGTGTGTGTGGAGGGGGGGCACTGTATGTTATAATAGTTGTATGTTGACATGTTAACGGACTGTATGTTGAAAGACATGGTGACTTTGTGTTTGGTGATTGAGTATGAAGAAAGTTATTCACACTTTTATAGCCATAATTAAAAGCAGGTATTGGAGTGTACGGATCATCCAGGCATTTCATAATTTTGCCTTCCGACCAAGTGAACTGCATTCAGTTCTGAAATAGTCTGGTCAGATAGATAGTGGATCGCACTTGATCACACCGATTAATCAACCGATAGTTTTTTAAATATAAAAAAAAGAAAAATCATAACACTCCCTGTAAAAGATTACTGAACTTTATGATAAAACTAATTAAATTAATAAATGTGATAATTCTAAGTAACAAAAACAATATAGAGCCTGTGGCATCAGTGATTCGCCTCTAGAGACCGCTCATGTAATGACAGAGGACCTAAAGCCTGGAAAAAAATGTTGTTTATGGATAGTTCCAGCTATCAATTATCTGTGCTGATTTGTGCGTCTCTCTCTCTCTCTCTCTCTCTCTCTCTCTCTCTCTCTGTCTCTCTCTCTCTCTCTCTCTCTCTCTCTCTCTCTGCTTCACAGAAACCTGGAGTACCTTTGGCGAGAGGGACTCTCCTGACTCACTGTTATAAAGATCTGGGTTTCATGGATTTCATCTGCACCTTGGTGACAAAGTCAGTTGAGGTAACATGTCTAACCCGTGTGACGTCTGATCTGATGTGCTCTGATCTGATGTGCTCTGATCTGTCGCCTGATTCATTGGGTAACGGTGCTGTTTCTTTAGGCCTATGCACAGTCTGTTCACGACGGAAAATGTGCACAGCTGCGAGTGATTTTTTCCTTTTATTCGGCGACCATTGTTCCCTCACTGGAGGCAGTGGAGAAAGTCACGGATTCTATCATAGCGAAGTTACTTCCTTATCTACAACTGGTGAGTTCAGATCTTACTTCAGCTTCCTAATTCTTGGCACCTGTTTTTTTGTTTTTTGTTTTTGTTTTTTTTTTTAAACTTAACACATGTTTTTTAAAGCGAAACTTGTTTGTGTGGAGAATATTTCATTAACAGTACACTCCTGCACATTTTGTTTGGCCAACGAGTTTAGAATATTAATATAATATTAATACTTTTATAGTATATACATATTTATAATACTTTAATAGGAATGTCAATAGGAACCATATCTTCCACTGTACCACCACTTATCATGACAGCGTTCACTCACTCAATCAAAGCACTCAGCGTAGGTTTAAAATGAGATCGAGTGCATGGCTGCGATCAGGACTGAAAGAAAAAGAAGCATAATCTGGAGTCATTTTGCTCCAGTTAAGAACGATGAAGCTTCATGTGACATACACATGACAAAGCATCTAAACGTTAAAACAACCTTTAGAACACGACTGAGAACATCCGAGGAGAGCAGAGGAGGTAACAGACACCACCCCCATCTTCTGGCTCGAGTTCATTTTATGTGTATATTTGTCATAAAGCGATTAACTGCAATTCAACGGAGACTTTAAAAAGGATTTAGTGAAAATGTAGTGTTTTGGGGAGAATGAGACCGATTCAGTTAGAGAACAATAAGTAGATGACACGAATGCAACATTATTATTTGTTTATTTTTATATTATATATGTTTATTTTCTGCACACTTAAAGGGTTGATTATAAATCACAGACAGAAGCACTGAGACTTTAAAAACTGTATTTGCTGCAGGAAAATATTTGACATAAATACAAGCTTTTCCTCCGATCGCAAGAAAAAATGTAGATGACATCAGCATGTGTTTTCTTTTTTGCAGGGCCTGAAATCTGAGCTTTTGGATTACAAAGCTGCAACATATATGATTGTGTGCCAGCTTGCGGTGAAGGTTGTGATGCAGCCGGAGCTGCTGGACTCACTGGCACGACAAGTGAGTAGGTCAGTGACTAGAGCTCCAGTGCTGACTTCTGAAGGCTTGTCGTGCCTCATTATCCTCCTCCAGAACCAGAAGAAAAGTGTCATCGGACAAAAGTGAGTGTGGTTCTTGCTGCCAAATTTGTATTTTTGTTTTATCTGGTGCATTAATACAAGGACTACTCCTGGTATTAGTGTGTTATAGCACTACTCAGTAACGGTGCGTTCTATCGCTACTCGGTAGCGGTGCGTTCTATCGCTACTCGGTAACGGTGCGTTCTATCGCTACTCGGTAACGGTGCGTTCTATCGCTACTCGGTAACCATTTCTCAGGGATTTCCTTTTAGTTTTCAACATTTTTGGTCTGTTTGTGAATTGATTTTAAACTGCACTGTCTTTGTTCTTCTCCACCCAGGACATTTCAGTACCTCTGTGAAGTTCCCTCTCTGGTGTCCACCTTGCAGTGTATTGCAGCCTCCTATGATATCAGTCCTTTGCTGCACTACTTCCTGCCGAAGCTCACTAATGTGGTCATCACACAAAATGGTTCGTTTAAAAGTCATAAAACTCACAAATACATTTTTTTAAATGTTCTTACCTTCAGATAAACTCCTAAATAGTACCAGCACTTGGGCTGAGAAGTGTGCCGAGGTTGATCAGGAAGCATTAAAAGAGCACACGGTGTAACGAGTACCTGGAATTCGTGAGTGAACGTGTAGATACCTCACTGCTAAACGTACTCCATTACAAAGTTCCAACTCACCAATTCCACAATGACTTGAGTAAAAGATTATTGTATATTAAAATGTAGTGGAGTTAAAACCTCGAAAGATACTTTAACACAGAAATTAAGTATTAAGTTTACTCAAATACTTAACACCACTGCTCACATGAATACACACATCAGTCCTGGAGCAGGAAGTAGTGAAGTCTAGATGATGGTAAATGTTTCAGAAAGGATTCAGAAGTTTTTTTCAAGCTTCCAGATGAAATCCATTTTTTGTCCAACAGCATTCATGTTAAAATCACAAGCCACTATAAAGTCCAATACATTTTATATATATATATATTTCTGTCTCATATTTTTTATTTTCCATTGAAGTTACACAGTAAATGTATAATGTATAGAACAGCAATTTATACTCATTTATAGCAATTTATTTTTTATTTTATTTATTTATTTTTTCTCGTCTTTTTCTCGTCATTAATAATAATTTGACTAATTGCTTGCCACCAGATGACCTGGGAAACGAAGACTCACAAGGTGCTTCATACTGCCGCCTTCTGAAATCAGTCATTGAGAACCTTCCCTTGAGCACCGACTTGGCGAACACGGTGGCACGGTAATCAGTTTCGATGGCTTGAATCCATGACATCATGGTGTGCTGCATGGAGAGCGCTCTGGATTCTGAACAGACTAATAATAAGCATTTGTTGGTCTTTGCAGACTTCTCCTCGAGGGATACATGTGCTGTGGGGCAGAACTCAGATCAGACCAGCTCTCCTCTTTTAATCAGAAGGTCCAGGGGATTGTCAGGCTCTTTGAGAACAAGTACGTTTTCACCTATCGCCAATAACCGGGATGCGTAAAAGCTCTGAATGCTCTTCAGGGTCATTTTTGCATGTACTTGATCTTACTGTAGTTTAGATGTTGAGTATGTACATAATACTGATCTTGTAGTTTTCTATCCAAATATAAACATTGTTTTATAAGTAGTTTTTGAATATATGCACGAGAGGCTTTAGAAATCCTAGCAAGCCATGAGAGCAGTTTGTGTTTTTATTCTACACTTTATATTTCTCTGTGTTTGGTCCGTCACTGCTGCAGGCATCTGTGTGAGTTACAGAATGTGGTACAGAGCTTCACTTGTCACTTCGGCTTTCTTCTGTCTAAAGTTGTCTTGAACTCCTACTGTGTTGCAGGTATCCTGGAGCTCTGGATGCCGTCCTGGTGGGTTGTGTGGGTGAGATGGGCTCAGCTCAGAAGAAGAACCTCCTCCATCAGTTCCTCTCGCTTACATTGTGCTGTGGCAAGCACCAGGTATGCAAAGCAGCATCGTGTCCTTTCCTTCGGCATATAAAAATATTTTCAGTGAAAATAATTTTATACTAAAATGTTATCTATTGTATACTAGAATTCTGCTGTAGGTAGTTTATATTGTAATGACTGTAATATCTGCTGTATGTCGTGTAGGTTCTGGCAAACTCCGACACCTCTCTGATCCTCAGTCTTCAACACCCCGTGTCTGCTGTGAGGACCATGGCTATAGAATACATGAAAGAGATTCTCACCTCCGGACAGGTACGTGCAGTGTTAACATGAGTGCTCGCTACATGGCTGAGATGAATCACTGCCGTGTTCAGAAAGAACGTACACGTTGGTAACGTCTAAGCCGTTTACAGGGTCTTGTTTATTTAAGTTTTTAATACAAATTGATTTTGTTCTAATTTGCACGTTTGTGTGTCTACTTTAAGGAGGGCTTTGATGAGGCATTCCTGAAGGATGCTTTGCTTGAGAGGTTGAAGGATGATGTGCCTGATGTGGTGCTGTCAGCTCTGTCGGCAATGCGGGTAGGAGGACATGCTGAATACCTATGAGTGCTAATAAACCATGCTGCATACATGTATTCATAGTTAGTTTATTAATCGACACATTTAGACATTTAGTCACAAATATATAATTTTTTTATTTTTTTTTCTTCACATCCTGAATAAATGTGTGTTGTTTTAAAGGTTTTCATTTCACCATGTATTTATATTTTTACCAAAAATAGTTAAACAGAAATGCACGCTGGATTAGTTAGCATTAGATGATATATTTACTATAATATTTTAAATTATATTTTTTTGTTGTTTTTATAGCAATTCTTTAGCATGAGCTACTCAATTTGGATAATGCATGGGCAACACTTTGATGTTTAACCTGAGTTTTTGCTCCTAATTCTTTCACAAAACACTCGTATATGAGGTATATGAGGTATATGAGGAAAAGCTCAGCTTTTAAATCTTAACACGGTTGCTCCTTTTCCACATCAACTCTCATTGGGTATATTATCTAATGTTTTCTAGCTGTATCTCGGACGCATGGATTTAGAGGACACGATTCCTTGTTTGATTTCTCTTCTACACCGCGTCCAGCCGTCGGATTCTGAGCACTGGTGCGTACCCAAAGTAACGCTACTTTTCCACTTTATACGCCTCATCAGTGCCGTCCAGGTGTGTATTATTTTCCTTTGTACGCCTTCTGGATGAACTAATCCCTGCGAATGATGCTATGACAGGAACTCAGTATTAAAGGAGGCGGTTCGAGTACTTGATGACCTGCCCATCAGGGAAGCGAACCCTGATCTCAGAGCCCAAATTAGCTGTGAGCTGTTACCCTTCCTGCTAATAACAAATCCAGCACCTGAGTCAGCAGAACTGAAACTGGCATTGTGTGTCGCTGAGACGCATCTTCTATCCCAGCATCCGCTCACCCAGGGCTGGGTCGACGGTACACACACACACACACACACTTCCTGACTCTGTTACATTCTAATCTCTAGTAACAGATAATTCTGAACCTTTTGACCGAGCATGGTGTGTTTTTGGTGTTACAGTGTTACAGGGGGTGCTGAAGAAAACTCCACCTTCAGATGTTATCCGAGTGGCCAATCAGATGCTCATCAGCACTCTGACTAAAAACCTGGCCCGCATGGATCCGTCCACTAAACGCAATGCTGTGAGTATCAGTCTAGAGGAATGGCTGTGATTGTATATTCTCGTTATATTGAGTTTGTTATTCAGGATCCTGAGGAGATTTTTCTGACTTTCTCCTTTTTGCTTTTGTCTTTGTGAAACAGATCGAGCGTGTGTGTGCGTTGCTGGCCAAGCAGGGTTCTGGAGAGCGAGAGAGGGCAGCGTTCGTGGTGTTGATTTGTGCTCTTCTCCAGACTCTGGATTCTCTGAATGAGAGCACACACCTCCACACAGCTCAGATACTCTTCAGACTGCTTAAACCATCACTGAGAGAACTCAACACGCTACAGACTGAGGTCTCGACACTGTTTCATACGCACACACACACTGAGAAAAACGTGGATAATGTGCCGGGTTGATCCCCGGTCAGGGAACCGACCCCAGCCACTCTCAGTGCCGGTCCCAAGCCCAGATAAATGGAGAGGGTTGCGTTAGGAAGGGCATCCAGAGTAAAAACCTGCCAAATCAAACACGCGGAGGATTCGCTGCGGCGCCCCCTAAAAGCCGAAAGAACGTTTTATAGTGACACGTTAGAGCCGTTTTAAAAAGCTTGTTTTCTTCAGAAATGAAAAAAATAGATATTTATTGAGGAAAAAGTAATTTAAAAATTCCAGTCTGAGTCTGTATATGTATTCAACATAAACAAATACATTTTTTTCACAGTATGTAAGCCATGAACCACTTCCTGATAAACCTGTGCAACTGTCCTATTAATCAATTTTCATGATCATATTTATTATTTGAGTATTATATTTATTGTACATTACATTATATTAATACACAAAACAAATGTTAGGAAATATCATGTTTCATCAATATTACCCTCTCTCTATTTATTACCCGAACAGATTCGCTCAGCTGGTGTGTTCACTATTAGTTCAGGGATGTAATTTAACCTTCGATTGATTCACTCAGTTCTGCTGACTTGGCATTATTTTTATTAGAGCATTTAAACGTTTTAGAAATCGGGCCACACAAGCTGCTCTGAGGCCAGAATTATATTTTAATACATTGATTTAGGGTGGTTTTGGAAAGTATTTAACCCCCTTTGGTTTAAACTGGTTTGATTTTCCTTTATAATGGACTACATTCTATTTCCCTGCTGTTAATCCACAAACAGTAACCAATAAGTTTCTGAACGAAAATCTAAATCTGCAATGGGAGATCATTTTTAACGGCTGTTTTTTTAACTTTGTCAATGTTACCCTGACACTTGGCCGATATAAATTTGAGTGTTTTAAGTGTCTGACTGGTAAATGTGTATTGTTGCAGCTGTATGTGGACCAGGACAAAACCCCTCAGGCCATGTATGAGGTGCTTGCAGACTTTTTACTCGAAATGCACACGGGAGAAAATACGGAAAAGAAATACAGCTTGTTGGTCCTTTCTCTCCTCCAACACTTCATCAACAACCTCAAATGTCCCAAGGCTACATTTAAAGGTAGAGTTGAGTGATTTTAATCAAATCCTGCTTTTGTAAAATTGTAAAAACTGCGTGAGATGGTGTTTTAGCCTCGGACATTCATCCAGGATTGTTATTTGTGTTTCAGATGAACTCTGGTGGAACCCTGAGAAGCTCGACATGAATACCTGCTGTTACCTGCAGCTGCTGTGCCACCTGTTTGACACAGCGGTGTCTGGGGCTAGTCAGGGACCCTTGACCTTCAGTTTTCGAGCCCTCTTGCATTCCTTATTTGAGGTACTTCTTTAAGTTTTAACATCGTGCTTGAAGCAACACTTCACTCAAATCCTCATAGAGTTTTATAATCGCTCAAAACACACCACTCAAGCACACGTAGACAGTAGTTTTGGTTTTGGAAGGAGTGTGTGTGTGGGGCAATGGTCCAAAACTGCCATCAACATAACAGTGTATCACAAAAAGAGCATCGTATCTGATATTAAACAAACAAATGTGCTATGGACGTTAAAATGAATAAATCTAATCTAATAAACAAATTATTGGCAGTAACAAATATCAGACATATGAAATGGCTCTTCTGTCAGTGTTTTGAAGTGAATTTACAGCACACATATATGATATGTGGGGGGAAAAATTGCTACATGGAAAAGTCCAGTAATTCAGTGACAGTAGAACTTTAGTACCGCTCTTCTTCTCCACTGACCCTGAAAAGCTCCTCGGCTCTTTTCACTGCTACTCTCCTTTTTTTTATTTTTATTTTTTTTTAATATTCAAATTAAATAAATGAATAAATATCATTGTAAGTTGCTCTGGCAAGGGCATCAGCCATAGGCAGGTGGGTTAGGAAGATTAAGTAGGTACTTAGGGAAGGTATGGTTAGATAGATTAGATAAGGATAGATAGATAGATAGATAGATAGATAGATAGATAGATAGATAGATAGATAGATAGATAGATAGATAGTTAGTACAGGTACACAGCAACGAAATGCAGTGGGTAGGTTAAGTAGGTAGATAAAGAAGTTAAGGAGAGGAAGGTAGGTTAGGTAGCTAGTTTAGGAAGGTAGATAGGTAGGTATGGTGGGTTGG
>MU551697.1:13814354-13923922 GCA_024362625.1 Silurus asotus
TATATATATATAGAGGGGGGGGGGTGAAGGGAGAAAGGTTGGGAATAACTATATACGAGGTAAAAGCCTGTGAATTGTAGAAACACAAGTGTGTGTAGTGCAGATAGATCAAAGCATTCACTGATCATGTTTCTTCATGTTCTACTCTAATGCTTTTGGGGTAAAAACCTTTTTTCTGCCTTTAATGAAAGTTTTACTGTTCATTAATTCTCTGCATCATATATATAGAGGGGGGGGGGTGAAGGGAGAAAGGTTGGGAATAACTATATACGAGGTAAAAGCCTGTGAATTGTAGAAACACAAGTGTGTGTAGTGCAGATAGATCAAAGCATTCACTGATCATGTTTCTTCATGTTCTACACTCTAATGCTTTTGGGGTAAAAACCTTTTTTCTGCCTTTAATGAAAGTTTTACTGTTCATTATTTCTCTGCATCATATCTCTATCAGTGCTTGCACTGTAATTGTTTTAATACTTTTAATGCTACCGATTTACTAAATAGGTTTATTTTGTGCTTTATTTGGATTCTCAGGTCCACCTGAGTGACCCTGAGCATCTCTTTAAGTTTCTGTCTCTGCTGTGGGGCTACAGCAGTAACCTCAGTGACCAGTTAGAGATCCGTGTGACAGCGTTGTTGCAGACCCAGGCACTGTATGTGGGCAAAGTTCTGCTGAGCACTCTTCCTGCGAAAAAGCTCAAAGTCCTGGTCTCACCCTCCTCACCAGGTACAGAAACCTGAACCAAGACAGAACACATCTTCCTTACTGAGAGCACCTGTTTGTTCTGAATGTGAGGTTTCTGTTTTGCTGCCTGCAGTGGTGCCATCGCTCTTGGGATGTCTGAGTAGTGCTGTGAGGGAGGTGAGGAGAGCAGCCGTGGCAGTGTTGCAACCACTTGCAGGAGTCGTCACCTCTCCATACCACCCTGTGTTAGAGAAGCTGCTCGCATCGGCTGAAGAGCTCATTGCTGATCCAGCCTACCTCACTCAGGTTGTCCTCGATTCTTACAGATACTGTACATAAATTAATGTGTAATATTAATACACCTTAAGGATGTAGAAAGAGCTGTATTCATTTATTTTAGCCTTTCTTACTGTATTTCTTTCACTTTAAACGTCCCTAGTTTTCTCATAATCATATTCATTCTTACATTCTGCTTACTGATTGTGTCATTTTCCGACCTCAGGCACTGTCTGCGCTTTACGACGAAGCCGTCTCTACGACTGGAAAGAACAAAAACAAGCTGCTCCCAGCAATAGAGCAGCTTTTACACTGTGTGAGATCTCCTGACTGCCCCAGCTACATGGCCAAAGTATTGCTGCGAGCACTGCAGGACGTAAATGGAGAGGTATGAGCAATTGTTCTGCGTGTGTGCATGAAGCCGGACTAAGGGCTTTGAGATATAAGTAGAAAAGGGGCCACGAAAAATCCAGATGTTCTAAAGTCCTTCTTTTTATTTTCCATGTTTGTCTGTTTCTCCCTGTCTCTCGCTCTATCTTTAGTTTGTTTTGGCCAATCTCCTCCCATCCATCGAACATTTGCTGGAGCAGTGTGCTCCAGACACTCCAGTTTTTCTGCCAGATGAGGCTCTGTTCCTGCAGTTGCTTCTGGGCAAGTACAACGAGGCTTCTGCTCCTCTACTTGTTCGAGATGCTAAAAGCCTGGAGCTTTTTCTCACCGCAATGGGCAATTCCTCGAAACCCTACTCACACATGGACAGTTTTCAGATCATTGCCATGGAGCAGGTAAGAAGCCATACTACCTGGATTTAACTCATTAAATAGGTGAGATCCATTGTATAATTGTTGCAGTCATTTATTTGTTTCAGCTGCAACACGTTAAACACTTTAACAGAAGATATATGCTTAGATAAGAAAACCACGTATCACTGAGGCTAAAGGAAAAACAAGTCATGTGGTCTGATTCATTTATTATGTACAAGTCTGTGGGGGCAGTGTTATGATCTGGGGGTTGCTTCAGGTGGTCAGGTCTAGGTTCAGGAAAGTTATGTGCTCAAAAACTTTGGTCAGCTGACTGAGGATTTTACTGATACCTATAGCTAGTTTGGATTGTACTGGCCAGTAGCCGATTAATCAACCGATTTATAAATAGGAGACTGGATTGAAAGGAATATAAAACAAATCTGAACTTTAAAAAGGATGCATTTAAACTGAAAGAGAAATTAACACTCCAAAAAAAAAAGGTCACACCAGAAATGTTTCAAAAAGATGCAGCAAATAAACAGCATGTTGCGTCATTGATTCGCCTCTAGGGGCTGCTCTAATACTGTATAACGCAACATGAAAAAAAACAATGGTATGGATTTCCGCTGTGAACCAATTAATCTGCAAAACCGATATATCGGTCGACCTCTACAGCTGACTAGCCGAGTTTACTCAATCACCAGGGAAAATTCCAAGATGATAATTCCAGAATTCCTCATGCTCAAATTGTGAGAGTGGTTCAGGGATCCTGAGGTGACATTTACACACTTCCATTTGCTGCCACTGAGATCAGACCTTAACCCTTAATTCTTAGTTGCACACTCTCATCAACAACGCAAGATCTGGACGGAAATAAATGTAGTGATGGTCATTTACATAAGCTTAGCAAAAAGGTGCCGCAGGGAATATGTACCATAATCGGATGGTAGTGTGTGGATTTTTTTTGACCAGGCAGTGTATATGTGCTAATACGTCTGGGGCAAAATCCCAGTCCTAATGCCCTACTATTATATTCAGCCTTTAATTCCCAGAATGCAATGTTGCGTATGTAAGTCTGCTCACAGTGATGTTGATGAGTTCATCCTGGAACTCGATGACTTTTCTGTGAAATATTTACCTTCTGTGGGTTTGTCATTTTTTCACCTTTAAACAAAGCATCATGCAGGTCATTGAGTTCTAGTGCTCATAGTTTTCCCATGAAAACCTGATTAATAAATTTAAATGGTGGTGGGAAAAATAGCTTTGTGCTCATTTTAATGAGAATTTGGATGCATGTTTTGGTCCTGTTTTAACACAAGACTTAAAATAAACAGCCCCAGATCATAAAACGATCACAATCACTATAGAAAGTAGAAGAAAGAGGTAGAAGATGGAAGAGGGTTTCAGGTTTCCATTCTCTTAAATGTGAAAACCTTTGATTTTGTTCACATCTGATCAAAACGCCCGATTGCACTTAAATTCCAGTGCTGTTTCTGGAAATTTTGTGAGATGTTTTATGTTTCCAGCTGTACAAGTTGTCGGAGGTGTAATGCTTCTAAAACCGATCCTTTAAACTAAAAAGTGATCCTAAATGAGTTGTGCTTCTTCCGAACTCAGATCACTAAGCAGTTCTTTTTGGCCCTGGGAGACGAGAACATTCAGCAGAGGATTCTGGGAGTGCTTTTCGATCTGCTGGTGGACAATAAAAACCCAACTTGCTCTCAGACCATCAGTAGTGTCTTCAAAGGGGTACAGTTTCTTTCATCTTTACTGTTTTGTGGTGTTTTTTTTATTCGTCTCTTATAGCTCTTGTCTGTCTGTTTTAGATTGCTGTGGATGCAGAGTTGGTGGCGAACGAACTGATGCCTAATGACAAGCCAAAAGTATCAGTGAGTGTGCAGCAAACTCGCCGGAGCAAGGTCCAGCCCAAGTGAGTGACCAACTTGAGCTCCTCTACTGGCCTGGATGACATCAAACAGTTAGTCAAACATACTAATGTTCTTATTCCTTCCGAAAGGAAAGCACAGGATGCTCCACCAGATGCTGGAGAGGTGTCCTGGCCGAGGGTCACCTTTATTTTGGAGCTTCTACAGCACAAGAAGAAGCTAAAGAGGGCTCAGATGTTGATGCCAGCTCTTTTTAGCCTTCTCTCCAGGTACAGCCATATACATTAGAGGTCGCCGACACCGATGGTTGATTTCTGGAACTATCAGCCATCTGCAGAAATCCATGCCGTTCGTTTTTTTCCAGCTTTCGATCCACTGTCATTACAAAGGGCGCCCTCTAGAGGCGAATCACTGACACCAGCTGTTTGTTTTCACACACGCTGCATGGAGAGCACTATATTATATTTATTCCCCTTGAAAATGTAAAATATAGAATTAATAAATACAATTGTATCAATATATTATATAATTCTATTTATTTGTTTATTATTTCATTTAACACATTTTCACTAAGATTTTGTAATACGGTTCAGCACTTGTTTAGGGGGGACCCAACCTGGCCATCAGTACCAGTAAAATCCTCCATCAGTCGACCTCTAATATACATACATAGTTGCTTTAATGGCTTGCGATGCAGTGGTGGGGTTCTGTAGGTACACTCTTTTTAAGGTCTCCTACTTTGGTAAGAACATTGAATAGAAACCTGCTTGTTTCCAGCAGCACAAATGTGACTTTTTTCTTAATCGTCAATAGAACTGTTTGGATA
The DNA here is from genome assembly GCA_024362625.1 of Silurus asotus. Lineage (NCBI taxonomy): Eukaryota > Metazoa > Chordata > Actinopteri > Siluriformes > Siluridae > Silurus > Silurus asotus. The sequence goes on from MU551697.1 coordinate 13,818,768, forward strand.
TAATGCACATGATCTTTGTTACTCTGCAGATGTTTGGAGGTGTCGACGGAGCAAGAAAATATGGAGTACACCAAACAGCTTCTCCTCAATGTTCTCCTCAATGTCTGCCAGAAGCTCTCTCCACAGGGTGGACCAATCAGCAAGGGTATGCATGTGCTCACCTGTCTGCTTTAAGGATCTGTTCAACCAACTTACCTGATATCAAATTCATCCCAGTTCCTCTGTGGTTTATTAAATTCCAGACATCTTGGATGAAGATAAGTTTAACGTAGAGCTTGTTGTTCAGTGTGTGAGGACGTCGAACACGCCTCAAACGCACCACCATGCGCTGCTGCTGCTGGGAACCGCGGCCGGCATTTTCCCAGTGAGTAATAAACTGACGCATTAGAGTGACTGTAGAGATCATAAAGACTGCTGATGGGACTCATGTTTGTTTTTTTGCTGTTCAGGAGAAAGTTCTGCACAACATCATGCCAATCTTCACTTTTATGGGGGCCAACATTATGCGCCTTGATGACATCTACAGCTTCCAGATCATCAACAGGACAGTGCAGATGGTCATCCCAGCTCTGATTAATGTAGGTGGTATCTATTTTGGTTCTTGTGTCCATAATTGCCCTTGGGTGTAGTGGGTTTATAGTCAGTGGTAGAGGTCGACCGATTCATTGTTTTGTTTTTTTTTATCGATTATTCTGCATCGATAGTCGATTGCCGGGTTTTCAGCAAAAATCCTTACCAAGATTTTTTATCAAGTAGCTTCTGTTGCTGGAGCGCCCTCTAGAGGCGAACCATTTAGCACATTATCATGATTCAGTACTAATTTTCCATTATTTTTATCCAGTATACATTTAATCAGTCGATTAATCGGTTATCGGCAGGTACGATCCCACCTAGCTATCGCTTTCTGTCAAATCCATCGGTTGACCTCTAATCAGTAGGTTGCAACTATTGGCATTTTGCACAGTGTTTAAAGGTGTGTGTAGCTTTCGCTTTTTGGAGTGATCTGATGACCTTTGACCTGCAGTTTTACACTCGTCGTTTCTCTTTTGTCCTAAAGGCTCATGGCGGAGGGAGTGCTCAGCCAGAGGAGCAAATGCAAGTCGTGGTGACACGTATCATCCACGTTTTTGTTGACGCTCTCCCACACGTTCCTGAGCACAGACGTGTGCCCATTCTCAAGCAGCTACTGGGCACACTGGGGCCTGCACATTTCCTCTGGGTCTTAATGCTGCTCCTGTTCAAACAACATGCCACCAGTGGTGCCACCAGCAGCACCGGACCTGAGAAGGTAAAACTCTTCGGTGTCTCCTACAATGATTAAATACTAATGCCAGTAATAAGTAATATTCATCTAATATTTACTAACAATATCCAGTTTTGGAAATTTTTCGTTTCCCTGGTTTATTATTCGTCATGTTTTCTTACCGGAAAACGTTTTTTTGTGACTTTCGGCAAGCAGGTTCCCGTTTGTGTTGCTGTGTTTGTGCGCTTTTGCAAATGACTGTTCAATACATGTACAGAAGTGCCGCCCCGTGTCATTTTTATATTATATATTTATATTTTAGCAGTTCTTTTTGGGGTCAGATAATCTGCCCCTTTTTTCAAAATCGATCCACCAGGTTATTCTTTTTATTTTTACCCCCCATTTTAGCCTCAGTGTCTAAAGGAAGGGGTGCTAATAGAAAGAGGAGAATAACCTTGTGGATTTACTCAAAAAAAATAAAAAAGCTCTGCCAGTGAACTGACCCAGAAACAACATGGACAAATGGGCAGAAAACAGTGGGATTTATTTGCAATGAAAGGGCAACACATGTAAGAGAGAGATAGTGTGTGTGTGTGTGTGTGTGTGTGTGTGTGTGTGTGTGTGTGTGTGTGTGTGTGTGTGTGTATTATAAAACAAGACGAGAACAAAACTGAAAGAAGGTGACTAATCCACTCCTCGTAATCTATCCGGAAATGAAATGAATAAATAAATGCTCTATCCAAAGCTACTCTCTCTACCACAGAGACATACACGAGGTGGTGTTCTCTCTCTTTACCCATTTAACAGAAGAAAACCCTGCACGTGTGCTTTATGTTGGACGTATTTCCTTCTCTACTTCCCCTTGGAAAGAAGAACTCCAGTCATGAGCAGTGACCAATAAACAAGAAGTCACAAACTTAACCCCACCTCTGTCCAGGTCTCCGGAGTCTTTAAATCCGGGGTTCTGTCTGTTTCCATCGAGATCAGATCGATCAATGACAAAACAATCTGATACGAGAGTGGAATGGCAGTGGTGATCAGTAACAAAGTAAATGTGCTTTGATTGATTCGCTTTAGTTTACTACAACTTTTTAACTTCATTTTAAAATCAAATATCTTTTTATTCAACTACATATTGTGAAATCGTCCCTTTAAGGATAAAAACGTAACTGTTCAAACCAAGTCACCAATCAGGGTCGAGCGCACGCCGCTTTGATCGCCGCTTCGGTGCATCTACTGATCACCAACATACTACAGTCCAGCGTCAGTTTAACAGCAAGCAGAACATTAAGAGAGGAAGAAATGATGATGAAGCTCCAGACTCGAACTCGCCGCAACACACGTGACCTCATTCGCGCAATTTCTTTTCAAATAGTTGAAAAAAAGGTTTTGGGTTAATTCTAATCTTTATAGAAATCAATCAGTGTTTGACTCATTAATCTCATTCTGTTAATAGATCAGTGTGCTGATTGGAGTCTTTTCACATCAACTGAGTTGATAAAGCAAAGTGACAAAAATAGAACATTTATAGCCATAATAAATAATAGTACTTTGGATACTTAAGTACATTTGATGGCAAATTCTTCTGTACTTTTGCTCAAGTGAAAGTTTAAAGGGACACTTAATTTTTACTAGAGTCACATTTTACATCATTTGAGTGACACGGAAAGTCCATTCATTCCAGCTCATCATTGTTAAGGTGTGCAGTGAGTGGTGGTTAAATGCAACCTGTGGTCCTGAGAACATTGTAACAGACTGTTGATATTAATTACAGTACAAATCCATCCTGAAAGTTCTTGAATAGAGATATAGGATATTTAAAGAGCGTGATCGGGGGACGGGACTTGCCCAGCTATTACTGGACACAACAGAAACGTTCGAATAAAACTGCAGGTTTATTGTAGAAGATCTTACTGAAGATCTGACTGTGTTTCAGGAAACCGCGCTGGAGCACGACCAAGAGTTCTGGGGCTTGCTGTGTTGCGAGTTTACAGTTCATGAGCAGCTTACATCCCTTATTAAAATTCTACACTTCCTTATGACCCTCCCAAAAGAAAAACAGGACGGTGAGTGTCCAAACCTTTTAACTAACAAATACACAAACACGTGTAAAGTGACTACTATGAACTAATGAACGAAAGTCTGTATTTTGCATGTCGCAGTGCCAGAGCAGAGACGCACAAGACGAACAATATGCAAAAACCCTGAGGAAAGTGCTGTAGATTTGGTTTTTAACGTAGAAGCCCATAGTGGAAAAGAGCTCCGGCATTTTAAGTTCCTGTCTGTGTCCTTCATGAGCCAGCTCCTAGCCTCCAGCAGCTTTGTTGGAAAGGTAAGCTGTTTCTACACTGTTAAATCTCCCATAAACACGGTTTAACATAACATCCTATAGGATGGAAGTTAGAGTTCGACTGATGGTGGATTTTAAGTTGATAGTTTGGCTAAGTTGGATCATACTTGACGATAACCAATTAATCAACCGATTTGTAAAATAGATACTGGATACTGATAAACAAACATAACATTCCATGTAAAATAGTAATGACATTTATTATAAAAATATTTAAAAGTACTCAATCATAATAATGTGCTAAAATAATTCCATGAATTTTTGTTGATAATTCTATGATTTTTGTTGACACTTAAAATAAAGAGCACATGATGTCAGTAATTTGCCTCTAGAGGCCGCTGTCGCACTGTATAACGCAACCTGGAAATCGGTATCACTATCAGAGTTTTTCTGATAGTTTTCGAAATCAATTAACAGTGCCGATTATTCAGCAAAACCGATGAATCGTTCGACCTCTGGATAACGTTTTATTTTTGTTTGATTTATTAATCTAGGTGGCTGATTGTGAGGATTTAACCGACAGCTCTCTGCAGGAGCTTCAGCAAAGGTTAGTATTTGTGAGAAAAATTCTTCAGTGTAATAATGCAGATCGTTTTAAAGTCTGGCCACAGCATGTAATCATGCGCATTATCTTGATGATTGCTTTTTAGCCTGTTGGAGAAAAATCTGCAGTACATCCACACTGTGGCTCAGTGTGTCGAGGAGAACTCGGACAAACCCACAGCCAAGTTTTGGAGAGCACTACTTAACAAGTCCTACGACGTTTTGGATAAGGTACAATCAGCATGTCAAACGTAAACTTTTCAAAGTAAACCCATATTGTGGATTCTATTCTGAGAGCAGGCTTGCTGAACTTAACACATTTTGCATATTTAACATACGAGTATTTTGCTATGTTTTTGTCGCACAAGACCAGACACTGCTCATACACACTATTCAGTCCACAGTTGTTTGTGTGGGCAAGTATTTAAGTATTTCTCAGAAAGAATTTGTTTTACACCCCAAGTCCTCCTCACCCCAGGGGTTCTCTGTGTTCCTGTTCAGCATTAGCAGGTTTGCAGTCATGTGTTGGGCAGGTTATATTGTGTGTGGTGCATTTCTCAAAATAATTAGTACAAACAGTACAACACAATGGATTATTTACAAAATCCTAATTTCATCTCTCACAAGTAAGTATTTATGTCAATGAACATCTCATAGGCGTCAGAACGACGAATGCTTTTGTCATTGTTCACAAACAAAATTGTCAAAATGGATAGTGATGTTTTTTAAATATGACGGCGCACGGTTTCAAAATCTCCTACAGTTTGGATTACAAAGATTGAAAATGCACGAGGCTGAATTTCTTCTGTTCACCATCTACGGGTTTCAACAGCACGAGTGACTACATGAATCAGAGGTCGAAGAATTTCAGAAACAAAAGCAAAAAAAAAGCTAACATCCTTGTCTTCTCTGAAGGTGAACGCCCTCCTCCCTACCGACACTTTCATCATGGTGGTGCGGGGCCTTATGGGTAATCAGCTGCCGTCAGTGAGGAGAAAAGCAATGGAGCTGCTGAACAACAGATTACAGCAAAGGACACAGTTGGAGGAGAAGCAGGTACGCACCAACGTGGTCTTATTGGATTTTAGGGCTGTAAATTCTAATAAAGTGTTTCATGCACGCACATAGTTTTAGGGACTTGACTGTAGCTGCATTGTCTGTATCCTCTGTTCAAGGTGGATGTGCTGCTGAAACTGATTGATGACCTCTTGACCATCGTGGGACGGGGTTGTGGCCAGACTGAAGGACAAGAAGAAGAAGAGCAAGCCATTAACCGGCAGACAGCCCTGTATAGCCTAAAGCTGCTGTGCCGCAGCTTCGGGAGCCAACACCAGACGAAGTTCTTACCCGTCTTGATTCGTACGGTGGAGTTGGTGGAAAACACCAAGGAAGAAAGGAATGTTTTGAGCAGCGCTTTGCTCTGTGTGGCCGAGGTCACTAGCACGCTGAAGGCCCTCGCCATCACCCAAGTTCACAGGTACAAAGCATCAAATGGAATAATTTTTTGATCATAACTTGCATAATACATTTTTAATGAAGTTTTGTTCATGTTTTTGTGGTTCATCAAAAAAAAAATTGTTCTGCATGTCAATTAAAATTGATGGCATTTGACCGACGCCCTTATCCAGGGCCACTTACATGTTGTTCATACCACTGAGCAGCTATAAGGTTAAGGGCCTTGCCTAGGGGCCCAGGAGTGGTAGCATGTGGCAGGGAATTGAACTCAAGATCTTTAGATCCAAAGCCCACTGCCTTCACCACAAGGTTACCACCTCCTCCATTCTGCTTGTTTTTGAACGTGACAAAGTGTTTTCACTTTAACACGTTACTGCATTTAGAGCACTTTTTCATCACCATTAAAACGACAAAACATGGAGAAGGAACCTCGATAAAGAACCCCGTCCTCTCCTGGGTGAACGCAGGGCAGTGAAATGATTGGTCTTTTCTAATTCAAAGCTTCAGTGTGAATTGTTTTGTTTTTTTTCTTCCATGCTTAGTTTTTTAATCCAAAATTTTTAGCTGCATGTCTTTTAGCATCCAGCTGAAGTTATCCACTGAAAATCAAATGAGACTTGATCTTTGATGGTTTTCCAATAAGTAGAAATGATTTAAGTGAGACCAGTCCACTGGAGTAAACGTGGTTCCGTCCACAGCAGCGCCCCCGCTGGCCATCCTTAACAGCACCCGAAAATTTTGAATAAAATGCCTGCTACATGTATCAAATAAATAGAATGTAGAATAGAATAAATCCATCCCTCGTTCAATCACTCCCTCGATATGTGAAATTGGCATGAATTTCTTGAAGTTGGACATAAAACACAAAGGAATCCATATCACTAGATTGTAAACATTGGCAATGACAGGATGTCATAGATTTCGCACATAATCGACATGGGCAGTACACATCACGTAGAAGAATTGCATTTCCCAAAGTCGTGTAACTTTCTGTACGAATACGTGCACCGTTACACCCCTACACTAATGGCTGGTTGCTTTTTAAGGTTTTTACTCGATATACGTGATATGATTGAGAATTGTTTGATTGATGTCATTACTGACTCTATTGAGCTTATCTTGTTTATTAAGTGTTTTTTGTTGTAATAGTTACACTGTGTGTTTGTGTGTGCTGATAAGGTTAATGCCAGCGATTCTTCAGGCCCTGAAGGAGCGTAAGGATCTTCTATCTACAGAGGTGTATCTGTTGAGTGCAGTTACAGCCCTACAGAAAACAGCAGAAACTCTCCCTCATTTCATCAGCCCTTACCTGGAGGACACTGTATCGCAGGTAAAGAACATACAGCAATCTGTGGACTGAGCAACACACAGGACCCCTGAAACTTTTACAAATAATTGATGATGAATTATTCTGTCGAGTCTCCACCCAGTGCAGTGTGTATTCATTATGCCTTTGTTGAGCAGGTAGCACATCTCACAGGGGTTGCTGAGCGTCTCTCCACCTGCCCTCAACTGACTGTTAGACTCTCCTCCCTGAGTTCCACACTCGCAACCAAGGTGCCCCCAAGGGTTCTTCTGCCCACCCTGGCACGGTGCTATAACAGCATGGTGGACTCTCAGCAGGTTTGTGTCGAGAAAGAAAATTCTATCTTAAAAATGTGATTATCTGTTACATCACAAAAATCACCTCTGTGTCCTTTTATTGACCTTTATTTGACCTTGATGTGTGTGTGTGTGTGTGTGTGTGTGTATAATTACCAAACAAGCATAACATTATGACATTATAACATTATGAGCAGTGAAGTGAACATCACTAATTATCTCTTCATCATGACACAAGTTTGGGGGGAGGGGTATATATAAGGCAGCGGGTGTGTGTGTGTGTGTGTGTGTGTGTGTGTGTGTATTTGGGCTGTCAAAATAAACACATTAATAGCATGTTAACGCAAACTCATTTAAACGGTACTAATTTTATTAACGCGCGATTAATGCAGCGCACATTTCTGTGGCTATTTTTATTCCATATATAAATAAATAAATATGAGGCGAATTTAAAACCTTCAAACGCAACACACATTTATTCACAACGTCCTTTTTTTACTTAGATATAAAATATATATACAATAAAACCCCGTTGTACGAGGATCATTCGTTCTTGAAAATTGCTCGTAGGTCCATTTGCTCGTCCGTTTAAACTGATTTTCCCCATAAGAATGAGTGTATAAGTGATTTAATCCGTTCCGAGATCTCATTCGATCGCTCATTTCTGCACTTAAAAAGTTTGTATCCAATTTTAACAAACAAATACACTGCAAATTATCGTAATGTAAACATAATTGAACACTTACTCATGTGATAGTGGTTGATTGTGAGTGTGAGACACACACCACGCTCATAACCTCCTCGGTTTCCATGGTAATTCTATTTACTTTAGTTTTCCCAGCACCATCACTGATTTTCTTGGGGAGACATTTTTTTAAGATTTCTAGTGAAATAAAAATATAAAACTAAAAAAAGTTATGTTTTTGCTGCACTGAACAACGAGAGCGACCGAGTGATACGTCATCAACTAAGCGACTGATGCGACCCTCCGCCAAAAACAGGGAACCGACAGCGTGGGTTTGCTCGTGCCTTCTGAAATTTGCTCGTGAAACAGTGTAAAATTTTGGTCACTTGTATCTCCGTTTGCTCGTACTAGGGGATGTCGTACAACGGGGTTTTACTGTATATAAACTGCACCGAATTTCTTTTTAGTCACTAAACATTTGTTTTACTGATGGGTTAAGTGTCAAATCTGCCATGAAGCACAAATCCGGCAATTAAAACTGTCCGTGTGGAAACATAGCAAACGTTGGTGTTCTCATGATTTACATAATTTAATACCCCATCATTATTTTTAAAACATTCACACAGCATTAGGACTCAACATCTTTAATGGACCCTTGTGAGGTCCGAGTGGAACCCGTCTTGAAAAACCTCTGTATGACCCTGAGCACTGTACTGTAACTCAGTTTGAGGGTGATACTGATCTTCTTACAGCCTCAAATCTTTGTGGAGTAAAACAATTCAAATTCTCAGATTCTCAGAGATCTCTACCACGAGGTGCTTGTTGAACATCCAGTCGTCTGTATCAGAGATTTGGACTGAAAGCACCAAATTTTAACTGCTCTAATACAAGATACACACATTTGTTTGGTTCTGTCAAGCAGACAAAAACATGAACATGATGACTAGGACTTGTGGCTTTGCACGGTTACACCACGTAAAGCTGTTATCACTGAGGATGTACTCACTTTTGTAGTTATTTAGACAATAATGGCTGCATGTTGTTATTTTCAGAAGACAGTAAATCTGTTATACAAACTGCACACTGATACTTAAATATATCCACGTTTCATTTTAATGTTCCTTGAAAAGAGATGTGTTATTTATTTATTTATTTATTTATTTACATTGCTAGAGTTAGGGTTATTTGCACTTTTGGTTAAATGGTAACTGCATTTCATTGACGCTGTATTTGTTTTCTGCACAATGACAAAGTGGAATCTAATCTAATCTAGTCTAATCTTTTCACTAATTCAGCACCATCTTCATCCTCTGATGAACATCCTGAAAGAGCACATTGGACATATGGAAAAGGATGAGCTCAACTCCCACCATTCAGAACTTACCTCCTTCTTCTTGTCAGCATTGGACTTCCGTACTAAACACCATCAGGTAAAACCTCCTCAGAGCATTCCTCATTAATGCTTAGATAAGTTTGGTCATTCTGGTGCGGGATCTAATGGGAATTATACAGTGAGGGAAGCCAGGATCTAAATCCCTCATTAATAAGGTGAATGATAATGACTGGACATTCGGTGCCACTCAGATGAGGATGGGTTTCATCCCCAGAGTTTTTCCCTTTGTCGCTCTTGATCTCTGTAAAGCTGCTTTGGGACGATGTCTGTGCTCTACAAATAAAATTGAATTGAATGAAATGGAATTAAATATAGGATCATGGTGTGTTTGAACAGGGAGATCTGGAAAAGACGTCTGAAATCGAGGGCTGTGTCATAGACTGTCTTCTTGTGATGGTAATGAAGCTTTCTGAGGTCACATTCAGACCACTATTTTTCAAGGTAAGCAGAAAGCTCACACACACTACTACCTGCTGATCTTATTAAATAGTTCAGTTAATAAAATAACCAACCTGTTTTTTTTTTTATCGCAGCTATTTGACTGGAGTAAAACAGAAGGAGCTCCTAAGGACCGAATGTTGACCTTCTGCAGGCTAGTTGATTGTATTGCAGACAGACTGAAGGGTCTGTTTGTACTGTTTGCTGGCCAGCTGGTGAAACTATTTTCAGACCTTCTTCGCCAACTCCATACTGCCCACACTGGTAATCTTCTTTTTAATGACACTTTTGTCACCATTTGTAAATATATAGATATATATATTTTTTTTTGTTTGTTTGTTTGTTTTCTTCATCCCATCCTCTTCTTTTTATGCTTAGTATAAACCAGAGTACCTGAAAATTATACTTGAGTAAAAGTCACCAATTCCAATACGATTTGAGTAAAAGACTTGGAGCATGTTATTTGAAAAGTAGTTGAGTATTTGACTAAAATGTAACTTTTTAGGCTCAAAGATGAACAAGTCCTCAACACCAGGACACCCGTTAGTGAAAACCAAAAGCAGTTCATTTGTGAGGTTTTATTTCCTAAGATACAAAACAAATTGAACACTTCAACACTGCATTAACCAGCAACACAACAAAACTCAACACGCCAGAATGAACCAAAGATTGTTCAAAAAATGAATCAATAAAGACAAAGCAATCGTTAATCAAAAATAAGCCACGGCAGATGAAGCTGCCAAGCAAACTGTAATCAGTAATGTTCCATGTCAGTTACAATATCTGTAATAAATGGACATTCGGTGCAACCCGGATGAGAATGGGTTTCCTCTCGAGTCTGGTTCTTCTCAAGGTTTCTTCCTTATGCCACATATGAGTTTTTCCTTCACCACAGTCGCCACCGGTTTGTTCATCAGGGACAAACTTACACTTATAAAGAACATGTTCATTTTATCACCACATTATCAGTAAAGCTGCTTTGAGACCATGTTCATTGTTAAAAGCGCAATACAAATAAACATGAATTGAATTGAATTTATAATATAGTGGAGTAAAAAGTGCATCGTAGTTGAGAACAGTGGTACCCCGCTTATCGACCTTAATCTGTTCCTTAAAACCGATATGCGAAAAGGTCAAAGAGCGAATGTACACGCAATATACAATATATACGCACTAAATTGTTATATTACCGCTAAATAACACTTTATTATTCACAAACCGAAGTTTAATTTACGATAGATGCTCTCTCCACGAAGGCTGAGGCAGGACTGGGAAGATCCTTTCCCTCGCTCCACGTGGGATAATCAGGCATTTGGTTGTTCAAAACTGTTTGCTAAGAGAAAAGGTCGATGTCCGAGCTGGTCGATAAGCGGAGTACCACTGTAGTAAGAAAATATTTAATACTCACTAAAACTAGAAAGTCGCCAAAATTTACCTCAGCAAAGTACATTTACTCAAATACTATACATCTCTGGTAAAAACATGCTAAAATAATGTAGTTACTGGACATTTTCATTCAGTTTAGTATTTACCAATCATAACAGAATCGTTCATCCAAACAAAACTACATTTCAGATTGATTGAGTTTAGTTTTGCTGATTATAACTGAGATTGTGATGCTTTGTTCGACCCCTGAAACTTCACAAACTGGCCCGATACCTGGAGATGAACGTCTCCGCTTCGTGCTTATTGATTAGAACTGGAGCTCAGTTCACAGAATAATGTACATACTACTAAATGTGTATATTTAACCTCGTATGATCTCCTCACAGACAAGGCCTTCTTTGACTTTGAGGATGATGATGATGCTTTGCAGAAGAGCAGTCTTTTGCTGCAATATACACTGGACTGCCTCCATAAGATCTTTCTGTATGACACACAACGATTCATCAGCAAAGAAAGAGCAGATACCCTCCTGGTCCCTCTGGTAGATCAGGTGGGTTTTACAGCTTATTCATTTTTAGGTATTGTGTTTGTATGGATGATTTATTTTGAATAACTCAGCGAATGCAGTCCAGTGATCATGCACTCACATATTCATGTTGTCCACGAGCAGTTGGAGAACATGTTGGGAGGAGAGCAGGTCTACCAGACCCGAGTCATTCAGCACTTGGTTCCGTGTGTAGCCCAGTTCTCTGTTGCCATGGGTGATGACTCTCAGTGGAAAGTTCTCAACTACCAGATCCTGCTGAAAACACGGCATAACAGTCCCAAGGTGATGGACAAAAGTAGCAGAATTTGTCTGTAGCACGATTCCTGTTGCCACACAATTATAAAAGAAACTTTTATTGATATTTATAAATAATGAAAGTGTTGTGGAATGTAACATGCTCACAGCTTTTTTTCGCTTTTCTTCCAACGGCGCAGGTGCGCTTCTCTGCTCTGCTGACGTTGGTCGAGCTGGCAAGCAAACTGAAGGAGAACTACATGGTGCTTCTACCAGAGAGCATCCCCTTCCTGGCTGAGCTAATGGAAGGTGAGCCATGAGTGTGTGTTTAAGCCAAACTAAGGGAGATTTCTCACTCTGTTTCCCATTCCGGAGCAATTCATATACATGTTAATAGAGATGTATTCATGCATTGCTTGTTTTCTTCCCCCTGAAACTTCATGTCAAGCACACAAACACAATGTGCTCTCATATTCCAGTTTGTCTGTGTTAATTCAAATGTAGTTGTACCCAACAATACATCGTGTGTTTGGTCTCGCAGGGGTGAAAACATTCAAAAAGACTGGTCTCACCCTCAGTTTTCACTGTTCTGCTGCCTCAGATATTTATTATAATAATAATTATAACCATCACGTTGTTGTTGATTTTATTCCTAAATCTCAACCCGTGAATGTGTCTTGTCTCTGTAGATGAATGCGAGGAGGTGGAACACCAGGTGCAAAAGACTATTCAGGAGTTGGAGACGATCCTGGGAGAGTCCTTGCAGAGCTACTTCTAATACTCGTATCTGACCGCACAAAAGAGACCGCTTTAAATTACCACTTCAGCATCAGTGGGCCTCTGTGTGTACCTTACACAACTAATCTTTTGTGCACTTCTGGTAAAAAAGAAACAAAATAAAAAGTGAATCTGAATTGCATTGTTCTGTATTGTTTTTTGGCAGTTTATGAAGCAACAAATCCACACGATCGTCTCAAATAAATTCTAAGAACTATGATTTTGTTTTTATTTCACGCAAACCGTAGCATTCTTACTGTGTTCACACCACCCAGAAACATCAGCGTGCAGTATCTTGTGTCTGGTAGCATGTTTACACATTAGCTGGAACCTTTACACATTAACTTTTGCAGGCTCCTACTGGGCCTTTGGTTCCACTGATCAGACTGAGCCTGGGTCAGAGTGCTGCAGGACTGTAGTGGTGTTTCACTTGGGATTTTAACCCTTACATTTTCAAAGTACGCTTTCATAAAGCTTTTCAAAAGAATTGCTACAGTTTATTCTATATAATAATTCTATACTTATTTCAATGCATTACATTGTTTATAAAAACAAATGTTTGGATCTTGAATTCTCCTAATTAAAAAGATATTGGAAGCACAATTCCGGATTTAGGAGCCTGGGGGTCAATAATAGGGTCACGGCACCGTCAGTGTGTAGTTCTTGCCATGGTAGAATATTCAGTAGGGTATAGATAGCTAGATGGCGCTATAGATAGAACATGCTGTTTCAATTTCATGATGTTGCCTCAACGATATACCTACTGAATGCTGATGGGTTGATTTTTTATTAATAACCCAGACATGCAGTGAAATGCTTTTTACATCTGTCCGGCATCCAAGCATACAAAGAATGGAATTAAGTATAAAAATAAAACCAAAAAAAAAAGAAGGTAGATAAATAAAAAGTATAAACTATACTAATGCATATTGTATATAACTATATACAATTCATTCCTGTTTTTTAGCTTCACTGATTTGCTTTTTGTGAGATTTTGCGGTGTAGCTGTGGAGATTTGTGTTAATTCAGTATTAAGAGCAAACAGTGGTGTGTAAAAGTGTTTCCTGATTTCTTATTGTTTCGCATGTTTGTTACACTTTAATGTTTCAGATCATCAAACTAATTTAAATATTAGTAAAAGAAAACACAAGTGAACACCACATGCAGTTTTTAAACAAAGGTTTTTATTATTGAGAGAAAACAAAATCTAAAATTACATGGCCCTGTGTGTTAAAACTAGTTTATCACACCTGAGTTTAATTTCTCTCACCACACCCAGTCCTGATTACTGCCACATCTGTTCACAATCAAGAAATCTCTTAAGAGATCCAAATAAATTCAGGAACAAATGAGAAAGAAAGTAATTTAGATCTATCAGTCTGGAAAAGGTTTTAAAGCTGTTTTTAAAGCTTTGGGACTCCAGAGAACCACAGTGAGAGCCATTATTCACAAATGGCAAAAACATGGAACAGTGGAGAACCCTACCAGGAGTGGCCGGCTGACCAAAATTACCCCAAGAGCACAGCGACGACTCATCCAAGAGGTCACAAAAGACCCCACAACAACATCCAAAGACCTGCAGGCCTCACTTGCCTCAGAAGGTCAGTGTTCATGACTCCACTATAAGAAAGAGATGCAAAAATGGTCTACATGGAAGATTTCCAAGATTAAAACCGCTGCTGAGCAAAAGAAACATAAAGTCCCAAGACTTTTGGGAAAGTACTCTGTGAACTGACAAAACAAAAGATGAACTTTTTGGAAGGTGTGTGTCCCATTACGTCTGGCGTAAAAGTAACACCGCATTTTAGAAAAAGATCTCCATACCAGCAGTAAAATATGGTGGTGGTAGACTATTGCAAGTGATCACAAACACTTGATTGCAGTTGTTGCTGCTAAGGGCGGCTCAACCAGTTATTAGGTTCAGGGGGCAAACAATTTTTATACACAGGGCCATGTAGGTTTGGATTTTGTTTTCCCTAAATAATAAAAACCTTCATTTAAAAACTGCATGTGGTGTTCACTTGTGTTCTCTTTTACTTATATTTAAATTAGTTTGATGATCTGAAACATTAAAGTGGGACAAACATGCGAAACATCAAGAAATCAGGCACTTTTTCACACCACTGTAAGTGAGACACTGATTTCAGAGTTTCATTTTCTGTCCTGGTTCATCTTGGTTGAGTTCATTGTTGATTACATTAGGAATCTGTTTGCCAACTCAGTTTCTTTCAATCCAACTCTGGGAAATCATGTCTTCATAAAGGAGACTACAATTTAATTTAATAAAAAAAAAAGACCTACATACATTCCTGGTCAAAACATTAGCCAGGCCTAGAAGGTTAAACCAATGCAATTCTATAAACTCCATGATAATTATTGAAATGATGTCAAATTAAAACGTGTTTAAGTTCACAATTGTGCAACTGTTTCAAACTTATCAACATTGAAAGTAAGAATGTAGACAGAATGCAGCAGCAAGTTTCTTATCCACACACGGTATTGGCTCCCAATCAAACCTTTCATTGATTACACTAATATAAAATACATAATAATATATCATATCTCGCTCTGAACATGATTCTGAAAGAAACTATGACAAATTGACATTATAGTTTTTTTCTGTAGCTGATCTGATACCCAGATGAGGATCGGTTCTTTTGGTTCCTCTAAATGTTTCTTCAATTCGATTCATGTTTATTTGTAAAGCACTTGTAATAATGGACAAAGCAACTTTATAAGTTTAGTGCCTATTAGTTTGTTGATTATAATTGTAAGCTTGTTTCTAATGCGGAAGCCAGTGGCAAATGTGCAAATAAATACTTCCTGAGGTGAAATGAGGAAAACCTTGAGAGGAACCAAACACAAAAGGAAACCTTATCCTGATCATCCTGAACCTTGAGCTAAACACACTTAAAACTGTGGAGATGATAGCGGACTTTAGGAAACATCCTTCAACACTACTCCCCCTCACAAAATCCAACATCCCTGTGTCACCTGTGGAGAACTTCAAGTTTCTGGGCACTACCATTTCCCAAGACCTGAAATGGGAATCAAACATAAACTCGATTCTGAAAAAGGCCCAGCAGATGATGTACTTTCTAAGGCAATTAAGGAAGTACAGTCTGCCACAGGAGCTGTTGATACAGTTCTACACTGCAGTCATTGAATCTGTCCTGTGCTCATCAATCACCATCTGGTTTGGAGCAGCAACAAAACAGGACAGAAACAGACTGCAGAAAACTGTTAAAACAGCAGAAAAAATCATTGGTGCCCCCCTGCCCACTCCCCAGGACTTGTACTATAGAAGAACCAGAAACACCCTTTACACCCTGGACACAACATCTTTCAGCTCCTCCCTTCTGGCAGGCGCTACAGAACTTTGTTCACTAAGACTGCCAGACACAGGAACAGTTTCTTTCCCCAAGCAATCACCCTCACCAACAACTGACCATAATTATATTCCCTGCTCATATCTATGAGTACTGCACAGAACTCTCACTCATCACAGTATCTGTATATGTTACACACACTATTGCTTCTATATACTGTACAAAGTTTTATAGTAAACTCTCTCATCATACCTGGCACACAATACTGTCATTTGCACTACCATGCACTCCCACACTTTATGTACATTACTGGTCTGTACCCCTATTTATTACCCACACTGTCTCATATTGTCTGTATGTCTGTATTGTCTTGTATAGTATGTTTTTGTCTTGTTGTGTCTGTTTTGTCATGTATAGGTTTTTTATTTATGTCTGTACTTTTGAGAGTAACAAACAGCCGGAACCAAATTCCTTGTGTGTGTCAACACACTTGGCCAATAAACCTGATTCTGATTCTGATTCTGATCTGGTGTCATTGAATGTTTATTTATAACAGTTCATCATTGCTGTGTACTGTTCACTTGTACTGTCACCAATGTGTATCTTGTATACAAGTTGTATATACATTTATATGTGTGTATCGTGGATATGCATGTATATAGATAAATGTGTATATACATGTATATGTGTATATAGTGTGGTGTGTGTGTGTGTGTGTATATATGTGTATATAGTGTGGTGTGTGTGTGTGTGTGTGTGTGTGTGTGTGTGTGTGTGTGTATATGTGTATATGTGTATATAGTGTGGTGTGTGTGTGTGTGTGTGTGTGGATGTGTGTATATAGTGTGTTGTGTGTATATAGTGTGTTGTGTGTATGTGTATATAGTGTATATAGTGTGTTGTGTGTATGTATATATAGTGTGGTGTGTGTGTGTGTGTATGTGTGTGTGTGTGTGTATATATGTGTATATAGTGTGGTGTGTGTGTGTGTGTGTGTGTATATGTGTATATATATATAGTGTGTGTGTGTGTGTGTGTGTGTGTGTGTGTGTGTGTGTATATGTGTATATAGTGTGGTGTGTGTGTGTGTGTGTGTGTATATAGTGTATATAGTGTGTTGTGTGTATGTATATATAGTGTGGTGTGTGTGTGTGTGTGTGTGTGTGTGTGTGTGTGTGTGTATAGTGTGTTGTGTGTGTGTGTATATAGTGTGTATATAGTGTGTTTAGGTTTATACAGCTATAATTCAGAAGCATGACTGTAATTGGATTGCTGAGGATTTGGATTCTGCACACTGCACTGGTGTGTGTTCATGTTCCTTGTAGGAGTTGTAGTTTACACACATGGGGACAAAAAGGACATTATTCTGTAACAGTGTTTACTCTCCTGCTCAAGGTGATTTTAACACTGCGTTTCTGAAGATCTGTTTGTCAGAACCTCCACGGTGAAGCTGGTGTCCTCAGGCGCACTGTTTCATGTAGAAATAGTCTGTTAGTCACCTGTTAAACCGGCTTTAGTGAGTAGTGTGATGGAAGGGGGGAGGAGGGGGGTCCTGAACGCGCTGAAGGAATGAGGGCAGATGCGCTGTGGAAGTGTGAGAGCAGATCCACGCGCACGAGCCGCTGTATGATCTCGCCTGCAGAGGCGTTCAGAGCGCGCGCGCACACAGCATCAGCATCGCAATGACGAGTGTAAACCACGCGTTCAGAACATTCCGGAGGAAACTCGAGGAGGGGGGAGGAGGGGGGTCCTGAACGCGTTGAAGGAATGAGGGCAGATGCGCTGTGGAAGTGTGAGAGCAGATCCACGCGCACGAGCCGCTGTATGATCTCGCCTGCAGAGGCGTTCAGAGCGCGCGCGCACACAGCATCAGCATCGCAATGACGAGTGTAAACCACGCGTTCAGAACATTCCGGAGGAAACTCCATTCTGTCGGAATAATCGGAGCACCTTTTTCCAAAGGACAGGTCCGCTTTCATTTTACAATTCAGACTTTTTATTACTAAACCTATCAAAATAATAATCAATAAATGAAGTAACAATGTCCTGAAACAGCCCCGGGATGGTGTCCAACTGGGTCCAGATGTGATTCGACAAGCTGGACTGGTGAAGAAACTTGAAGTTCAAGGTAACGGATTCCCTTCTGCTGTGCTGAAAATTAAAAGTCTATTCATTGCTTTTATTTTAGACAGTTTTGTCCTGTTTTGTGTTGTTAGACAATACACACTCTGTGGACAGTACACAATGCACACTTTGTGCCAAAGTGTTTATTGGCTAATTATAATGTTTTTTTGTCTACAAAAAAAGAAAAACTGTGTTTAGGTGGAATGAAATGCATTGTAAAGCCTGATGTAAATTCATGACTGAAACTTGGTCAAACAGGTTACGCAAAAACAGTTCAAGCTGTGGAGCTTCCAGTCAAATACAATCCTCATTAATCCACAACAAACCCAGGACTGACATTATAGCTTTGAGATCATGTTGCAGCATGTTGCAAAAAAATGTAGGGCTTTATTATTAGCTTGACACTTCAATTTAGAAATATAACTGAGTTCAGTAGGACTTCAGCTCAACATACATTAGTGCACTTCTGCTGAAATATTCTACTGTAAAATTCTATTAAAAAAATTCTACTGTAGGATTCTACTAAAAACATTCTACTGAAATATTCTACAGAAATATTCTACAGTAAAATTCTACAGTAATATTCTACAGAAATATTCTACAGTAAAATTCTACAGTAATATTCTAGAGTAAAATTCTACAGTAATATTCTACAGAAATATTCTACAGTAAAATTCTACAGAAATATTCTACAGTAAAATTCTACAGTAATATTCCACTGAAATATTCTACAGTAAAATTCTACAGTAATATTCCACTGAAATATTCTACAGTAAAATTCTACAGTAATATTCTACAGAAATATTCTACAGTAATATTCTAAAGTAATATTCCACTGAAATATTCTACAGTAAAATTCTACAGAAATATTCTACAGTAAAATTCTACGGTAATATTCCACTGAAATATTCTACAGTAAAATTCTACAGAAATATTCTACAGTAAAATTCTACAGAAATATTCTACAGTAAAATTCTACAGTAATATTCCACTGAAATATTCTACTGAAAGATTCTGCTTGGTAAAATAATGCAATTTCATTTTCAGTATATGTCCATTCTGTAAGTCAAAACTGTGTAAATTGTTCAAAGAAAGCTCCACAGTAAAGGACAGTAAAATGTCATTTTATAACTATGATCATCAGAGTCATGTCTTTACACACAAGCAGTAGAAAAGGTTCATCACCAACATTAGGTGTTAGGTACGATGTCTTGCTGGAATCTGGCTGTCTATTAACATTAAATGTTTGTTTGTGTGTTGAAATGAAACACAAGTTGGTGTCTGATAGGACAGAGCTTGTTGACCTTGCAACACCCACATTTGTGTGTGTGTGTGTGTGTGTGTGTGTGTGTGTGTGTGTGTGTGTGTGTGTGTGTGTGTGTGTGGTAGAGGTACATATTGCACATACCTCCTGTAACAGTAAAATTAGGATGTCATTACTGAGTTGGTTTATTCCTTGCATGCAGCAGTGGAGAGATACAAGTGCAATCAGTAACACAGCTTTCTATTATGAGTGATTTATTTATCGTCTAGAATTCCTGCAGCCTGTTTTAATTTTCTAGATTATGCTTTTAGTTTGCATTTCAGTCACTCATTAGGCTCACTAAATAGAACACTAAGAAGAATTTCCAAGAACTTAAAACAGATTTCAGGCATCTCCCACACCCCCCACCCCCCAGAATATATAGCTAAAAAACTGCATTTGTAATGTACGACACACAATGGGACACAATTCAGTGGGGCCGCATTACCAAAACACCAATATGGGCTTGTTGAACATCTCAACAAACCACTTCAATGCTATCAGGTTGCACTATATTTTGGGGTATTCCACTCATGGGAGATTTGCATGCATTAGTGAGAACAGATACTAATGTTGGTGATGAGGTTTGGAGTTCTGTAGGTGTTCCAGTTCATCCCAATGATGATGAGTGGGGTTGAGGTCAGGGCTCTGTGCCAGCCTATTAAGTTCTTCCATTCCAACGTCTTCATGGACATGGCTTTGTGACCACGCTGGCACTGTTAAAGCTAGAAACTTTTCATGTATGCAAAGACTCATGAACTCATAGAAACGATTAAAAGGTTTGATGTAAACTTTAACACATGGCTGAATTTATACAGTTTTACAGCTGCTCATAAATATTACATTTAACAATAAAAACTTTTCTGCATGAAAAAACTCAAATTATCATATTTATTTATTTATTTATTTAAATATTTTTTTCCCCTAATTAATGGTTTGGTGTTTGGTGACTAATAAAGGCTTTATATTTTAGACACTCAAATGCCTTTAAAATGCCAGTAATAAACCTTTAGGCAGTAAAATGCCCCCATTTTATACAGTGGTGTAAAAGTGTTCTGGTTTCTTATTTATTTGCATGTTTGTCCCACTTTAATGTTTCTGATTATAAAACTAATATATATAATATATATAATATAATAGTAAAAGATGAAGGTTCAATGAAGGTTTTTATTATTGAGGGAAAACCAAATCCAAAGCTGCATGGCTCTGTGTGAAAAAGTGTTTGCCCCCCTGTTAAAACTGTGGTTTATCACACCCGAGTTTCTCCAATTTCTCGAGGTGATGCATCGATTTACAAACGTGTTCATCGGATACAAGTTGCCATTTTGTATCGTGATGCATCCTTTTTAACATATTTGCATTGCTGAAAAAAATATTCATTTATATTACATATTTAAAAGTTTTCATGCAAATTGCATCAGCCTCAGTTATAGAAACATTTAAATGTTAGAAATGTTGGCTGCCAACACTTCAGATACTATGATGCTTTGCTAGAAATTCATTTACCCATGTGTGTGTGTGTGTGTGTGTGTGTGTGTGTGTGTGTGTGTGTGTGTTTTAACTGGTGTGAATATTAATGCATGGTTATAGGATATGTTTCCTGCTGTCAAAAGTTTGGTTGATTATATAAATGCATGGCGCAGTGTTATTTATAAAGTGCTGGTAAGTGCATGTATGAAGAAATAATCAAGCTTTCTCTTTCAGGTTGTGCCGTAAAAGATTATGGCAATCTAAAATTTGAAGACCTGCCCGATGATGAGCCCTTCGGAAGTACAAAACGACCCCGGGCGGTTGGTCTCGCCAACAAACAGGTTGCTGATGCTGTGCAGAGAGTCAAGAACGATGGCCACACCTGTGTGATGCTTGGGGGAGATCACAGGTTTAGCAAGTTATAAACGAAATCCATGGAATTTGATGAATAACGACGACTTTTGCAGGCTTGTTACAGTGTTTGTTTTTATTTGTTTGGTTCCTTTAGTTTAGCAATTGGTTCAATCCATGGCCATGCAGCCTGTAGACCTGAGCTGAAGGTGGTCTGGGTGGACGCCCATGCTGATATTAACACACCTCTGACCAGTCCGACGGGAAACATCCACGGGCAGCCCATGTCCTACCTGATCCATGAGCTGTGCGCTAAGGTGAATCGAAGAAAGTGTAACAGTCATGCATCTGACCTGTTTGCTAATAAAAGTAGGCCACATCACATTCAGCAAAGACCAACAAAAAATGTGTTTATAAAAACTGTATTCTGGTGTATTTTTGTAGAAATTTGCTCAGTAATGTGTGTGGCCCATTGATAAGATGAGATAACTTACTACTTACTACATAGACATGTTTACATGGTCATTATCTGTCCTAAGCAGTGTTTCCAGCACTATGTACAGTAGTGTTCAAATAAATAGTGTGAACATTATTAATATAATACATAAAAGTTATAAGAAATATTTGCATATATTTTATATATAAAAAAATAAATGTAAATATATCTGAATAAAAGTGCAAATATTTCTAATAACTTTTATGTCAAATGCAGTGAAAATATTACAGATTTAATTCCAAAACGAAGCATTAACACATTTCAGCAGGTCATTTTTATCAAGCGAAACTTTTCATTTTCTCTTCAAAGATTTATAAAAACTGATTTTCTTTTTCAACGTTAAATTACTAAACTAATATTTAATTGCATAACTAATGTTTTTCACCTAAAAACAGGGATTTCACCCCAGGATGAATGAACTACATTCCAAAATTTAACTCCACAAGGTTTCAATGGGGTTGACGTCAGGGATTGTGTGGAACCAAGATGTTGCTTGCTTACTTGTGTGTTTGCGGTTGTTGACTTGTTGAGACACCAAATATCAAGGGCATTTTCTCTTCAGCATAAGGACACAAACTCTTTAAACATTTTGATGTATTCAAACTGATCCATGATCCCTGTTTGTATGTAAAACATCCCCATAGCATGATTTTGTGCCACCATGCACTAAAGTCTTCATAGTGTACTGTGGTTTAAGTTCAGACCCCAAATAACAGTTTCACTCTCAGACTATTGAATTTCTGTTTGGCAAATTTTAACCGATTCATGCTGTTTTTTCATCAGTGTCACTTTGCAGGGGCTTTTTGCTGATAGCTAAACTTCTAACAAACGTCTTCTTACTCTAACTGTATTTAATTGCAGATCATCTTTGATCGTTTTGGAAATGAAAAGCTGAATCTTTGCCATTCTGACTTTCCTTCAATCAGTTTCAACAGTAGTTGCTCATTTTCTTTCTGTGTTTCGGGTATTTGTTGCCATTTTAAAGCTTTTTAGATGATTGTGGCCGAGAAGCCTATAATCTGCTGCACTTCTTTATACAGTACGTCTTTCCCTTTCCAATCAACTTTTAAATCAAACTACCTCTGTTGTTCGGCCCAGTTTACTTAGCAACTCTATTATATGCTAGTATATGTTATAACATTGTGTGAAACATTTGCTTCCCTTCTTCTTTAATAAAGGATAATTAATAATGCCTGTTTTTCTTTTACGGAATGAATATGTTTTCTAATTTCACTTCTCACTTCTCATTATTTAAAAAATGCCCATTTCAGTAAATGAGGAAATAAATCAGAACAGTCACTGTGTCTGTTACCTTGGGTCAGCTATTTTTCTATGACAACATCTACAAGCAACATTATTTGCATATAATATATATTAATATAAATATATTGCATATAAATAACTGCATGTAAATACCATATTATATATATATATATATTTATATATATACAATAGAGAGAGAGAGAGAGAGAGGGAGAGAGAATTCTCAATATATAGAAATGGCTTATTTTCTTGTCTTTCTGTCCTTTAGATTCCTCACATGCCCAGCTTCTCATGGATCAAGCCTTGTATAGCAGCAAAAGATATAGTGTACATTGGACTCCGAGATGTAGACCCAGAGGAACAGTGAGTTCCTTATCAATATTTATTATACAGTTACAGATTAAATATTTGTATTTTTACAGGTAGGTAAATGTCCCAATACTTTTGTCCATATTGACTATAAAACCCTAAAATCTGCTATATTTCAGTTACATCTTGAAACACCTGGGTATTAAGACTTTCTCAATGACAGAGGTAGACAGTCTTGGAATTGCCAAGGTTATGGAACAGACTTGTGATTACATTTCTTCAAAGTAAGTATTCGTTTCCTAACGTCATTATTGTCTGTCACACGTTTAAACTAATAATATCTATATAGAAGATCTACCATAATAAAAGCATGCATTGACCAACAGAATAAAAAACCCCATCCATCTGAGTTATGATATCGATGCCCTGGATCCCTCAGTGGCACCAGCCACTGGGACCCCTGTGATAGGAGGCCTGACATACAGGGAGGGCATCTACATCACTGAGTATCTGTGTCAGACAGGTGAGAACAGCACACTGATTAGCATTTAGAATAATATGAAAAGCATGTGAATGATGTAGGCATGTAAAGCTGTTGACCTGTAAGGCATAGATGCAAATAAAAAATACATGGTCTCAAGTTTATATATGAAATGTAGCGGTATGACCCACCCATTGCATGGTGTTTCAAAAACAGGGCTTCTGTCTGCTATTGATCTCGTGGAGGTGAACCCAAAGCAAGCCAAAAGAGAGGAAGAGGTTCACTGGACAGCCAACGCCGCAGTGGATCTGGTGCTTGGCTGCTTTGGACGAGTGCGCGAAGGATCGCATGCGGCCGATTATAAAATCCCAGACCCATAAGTGAAAAATTGTCATATTCTGATTTATTCCTGGACACTTGCTTATTCCAGGCATGCCACAAGATTATATACTGACACAATAAAGGCATAGAAACAGATCAATAGACCAGAGGATTCTTTATTTCTGTAGTAAACAATGTTCACATATTTGTACAGCATTTGAGCACAAATCTTCACTGGAGTGAAAAGACTACATTAAATGATATAAATAGAGGCTTTATTTCCTGATCGGATAACAGGAGAGAGAGAGAGAGAGAGAGAGAGAGACAAATGGAGTCATGTTACAGAGTGTTACAGTCTCAAACGAGAAGAGAGAAAAGACCGATATCTTGAATTCTTGGGCATGTATTGTTCTTTAATTCTTGAGGGAAGAGAAACCTTGAACAAACAGTGTACCTTTGGTTTAAAACATGTCATTTTGTTTGCCCTGATGTGAATGACCTCAGTGCAAGTGAAGCCTTGTACAGTGTTCCTGGCATCAGATGGGACAGGGGGGTGGGTGGATGTGTGTGTGAGGGCTTAAGAGTGGTGGAGAGAGAGGGAGGAAAAGAGGGGTATGATGGACATTAAAAAAAGAAGAGTATAAAGCCCTGCATTCAGACTTATAAGCCTTAGTTCCAGTCCACTTTCCTACAGGATAATCAGTGCAATAATTCAAATCTTTACACATAAACACACAAAGTGAGAAGAAGATATTGCAAAGTACTCCACTGGAATCTCACACACTACCTGCTCTACCTACATCCCACATCTATCCACAGAAATAGATACAATTCGGAGTGTAGAGTTTTTGTGCAAGAAATGCTCTGATGAAGGAGGTTTACGTTTGAAACGTCTTGTCTTTTCATTAGTGAGTTCGGTTCAATCTGGTACCATGTATAAAAGTTTGAGATTTACCCTATAGTACCCCGTAGCTATATTAAGACCTGGAAGGTTGGAGTGTCATGAGGGACAGGTTTCTTCTCTGCTGCTATTCTGAGCTGATGATAAAAGGCACCAATGGCATCAATTTGCTGGCAGACACACGCACAGTAAAATAAAAACTAAAATATGGCAGATGATTGTTGAAGGCCAACGTGGAAGGGGATGGGGGTGTCATCAGGGTGTTATCTCTAAGGTCTCATCTGACACACGTGAGATGGACGACAGGATGAGGACGGTTATCATCAGTCTGACTTAAGGCAGGGCCTTCTGAACTCCTGACCTCTTTCATGGATCCACTTGTTTGAGACTACATAAAAAAAGAGAGAAAAAGAATTGAAAACAAAGAAATAAGATGAAAGAAAGGGATTTGAAAGTTCTTCAATGTTTCAGTGAAAAGCTTCATGGTTATGAACAAAGGAGTGCCATTGTTAGTGCAGTTACTATGATGTTTAACAGAAGGAACCATTTCAACAGATTCAAATCTAAAATAAAAATGGCAAACGATGCTGTTTGTTGCTAAAAACAAACAAGTAATGATTAATTGCAACTAGTAATGAGATGTAAACCTGAAAAAGCACATGTAGTGTAAGAGAATAGGAGCTAAAATGAAGATGACCTATTGGTCACTCACCCCACTTATTGCCTATAAGTACAGGGCATGCAGCATGCCTTGTTTTGTAGTCTCCCTCTCCACTTGGGAAGAGGTTATACCAGAACACTGCTGTACCCTGCACAACAAATCAATAAAAGGAGTTTCTTCAGAAAATTGTAATAATCAGGATTGACTAAGACAAGTCCTGTTCCACTCGCATGGACATGCTGTACCTTCATTGGCTTTACAGCTGCGCCGACATCTGGAAAGACTGTGGCACCACCTGCTGCCACATCACTCATCTACAGAAGAAACATTCGCCCATGTCAGGCCACGTCTTCTAACAGTAATGTAAAATATCAGCCTCATATGAGAAGTTCAATTGCCCTAAACTCACTTACATAGAAGAGCCAGGTGGCAATGCGGTTCCCTGTGCCGAGCTCCTTAAAGGCGTCTGGTTCGTCTTTCTATCAGAGATCATAAAGTATAAAGTTAAGATTAGTATGAACAGAAAACAATAAATGTTCGAGTTGCATTTAAACTCTCAGCAAACATCTGGAAATCATTTCAAACAGCTTCAGACAGAAGATTCCTGCTCCAGTTACTGAAGTCAACTCTTTCATTCATTGCATGGGATTCCATCGGAAACTGAGATTCATATTCACTAATTCGAATGCTGAGAGCTGTTAAAGTAAAATGACAAAGTTATTCACCCGTCCGAAGTCAAAGTGCGGCTCATACTGGCCTCCAACACCATAATTAGCCACCTGAAGAAAGAGACAATATGCATAATATATTATAAATTGTAATAGTTCGGGTTTAGAAATTATTCAACCCCTTCAGTTTTGGCACAATTTATCAGCCTATACACAATAATCCATAATGTGTCATTTATCATGGATATACACTTACTGGCCACTTTATTAGGTACACCTTACTAGTACCTGGTTGGACCCCCTTTTGCCTTCAGAACTGCCTTAATCCTTCGTGGCATAGATTCAACAAGGTACTGGAAACATTCCTCAGAGATTTTGGTCCATATTGACATGAGTGCATCACGCAGTTGCTGCAGATTTGTCGGCTGCACATCCCTGATGCGAATCTCCCGTTCCACCACATCCCAAAGGTGCTCTATTGGATTGAGATCTGGTGACTGTGGAGGCCATTTGAGTACAGTGAACTCATGTCATGTTCAAGAAACCAGTCTGAGATGATACGCGCTTTATGACATGGCGCGTTATCCTGCCGGAAGTAGCCATCAGAAGATGGGTACACTGTGGTCCTAAAGGGATGGACATGGTCAGCAACAATTCTCAGGTAGGCTGTGGCGTTGACACGTTGACATGGGCCCAAAGTGTGCCAAGAAAATATCCCCCACACCATTACACCACTTCCAACAGCCTGAACCTTTGATACAAGGCAGGATGAATCCATGCTTTCATGTTGTTGACGCCAAATTCTGACCCTACCATCCGAATTTTGCTGCAGAAATTAAAACTCATCAGACCAGGCAACGTTTACCAATCTTCTATTGTCCAATTTTGGTGAGCCTGTGCGAATTGTAGCCTCAGTTTCCTGTTCTTAGCTGTCAGGAGTGGCACCCGGTGTGGTCTTCTGCTGCTGTAGCCCATCCGCCTCAAGGTTCGACGTGTTGTGCGTTCAGAGATGCTCTTCTGCATACCTCAGTTGTAACGAGTGGTTATTTTAGTTATTGTTGCCCTTCTATCAGCTCGAACTGGTCTGGCCATTTTCCTCTGACCTCTGGCATCAACAAGGCATTTGCGCCCACAGAACTGCCGCTCACTGGATATTTTCTCTTTTTCGGACCATTCTCTGTAAACCCTAGAGATGGTTGTGCGTGAAAATTCCAGTGGATCAGCAGTTTCTGAAAAACTCAGACCAGCCCGTCTGGCACCAACAACCATGCCACGTTCAGAGTCACTTAAATCACCTCTCTTCCCCATTCTGACGCTCGGTTTGAACTGCAGCTGTTCGTCTTGACCATGTCTACATGCCTAAATGCATAAAGTTGCTGCTATGTGATTGGCTGAATTTGCGTTAACAAGCAGTTGGACAGGTGTACCTAATATAGTGGCTGGTGAGTGTAAGTCAAGATTTTCACAAATGTACAAAGCTGAAATTTAGATATGTAATTAGAGCTTTGAACAAACACCTCTGGCAATAATTATCTTCTGTCTTCTTTTGCACATTTGGTTTTGAGCAGTTTCTTTTTTTTTCAGTCAGATTCTCTCATTTTTATCAGAATGAATGGGAGCATCTATGAACTGCCATATTTAGGTCCTACAAAGTTGTTTTAAGGTTCAGATCTTAGCTTTAGTTTAATGCACTGTGAATTGTTGAGTCCAGAAATAAGAGCTAATCAGAACAAACAGGAAGCACCTGAGCTCTTTTGGGGTACATCGTTATGGAAGGGGCTAAAGAAATAGAATAGCAACAACAAAAAATTGCTAAAACACACACAAACACATCATGTCGCACCTGTAGTTCCTCTGCAGTTTTGACATCCAAACCTGTAATGTCCTCAATTCTCTGATTAATGCGGTCCACCACTGGGTGCTCATATGCTGCTAACCAGGCACTGCAAGCAGAAACCCAAATCAGTCAGTCTTTCTCTGTATAACTAGTAAAAACAGGCACAATCATATACGGATAAAATCATCATTGTCAAGAATGAGTTTTTTAGTGATTTTTAGAGAAAATGACAGCATGAGGTGTGTAATTAATAAGCTTTAGAATAGACTAGTCTTATGTAGGGAGATCATTGCTGGGTGTTTTCCCATTTCAGTAAAGAAAAACTAGCAGACTTAAAAGCACAATAATATGTTTCTAATGAGTAAGGAGCTCATGTTCTCTAGTGGTTCTCTCCTGTTCTCTATCTTACATAACCAAAAACTGGCAACACACTGTCATGCACCAGGAGGAACCCACTGTATCAGTGTAAGGTCTAACAATGGCTCTGAGCTCTAAGTTCTAACTCTGCTAATGAACAGCAGTAAGGTCTTGCATGTAGAGGTCTGTGTGACCCACCAAGGAAATTCTTCCCAAACCATGACTGACCCACTGCCAAACCGTTCAATCAGTTCTCCAATGATGGACCTGCCAAAATGCTCTATGGCAAAATACCAATCCATAGTGTTGGGCCTTGAGCACAGGAACCGCTAGAGGAAATCAGACCCTCAGCCATTCTCATGGAGTCTGTTTCTGACAGTCTAATGGACCTGTTGGACCAGTAGCCTGCTGAAGGTCATTTTCTCTGGCTCTGTCAGTCTCTTCCCTAGAACAAAGGAGCAGATACCAATCCTTCTGCTGGGCTGTTGCTCTTTTACAGCCCTGTACAGCTTTTCTCATGTAACGACACGTCTCCTGGCATCTCCTCTATGCTTTGAAACTGCTTTGAACCAGACCTCCTTGTTACAGCATGTATAGATGTGCTATCCTGGAGGAGCTGGACTACCTGAGCAACCTGATTGCCTTGCAGATACTTCCTCATGCTACAAACATTGACAAAGACCCAAACAAAATAAAAAACTAGAGACAAATCAATCAGGAGTGACAGAAACTGATTCACTAAATGGACAAAAGTTTGTGAACACCTGACCATAAGATTGGTATATATGTGTTTTGATCATCTGACTGCTGTTCCAGTGACCTCCACTCATCTGGGAAAATGTATAGATATATAGATGTATAGATTTCGGAGTATGCCTGTGGACATTTGTGCTCACTCAGCCACAAAGGTGCTGATGTAGAGATGAGGTGATGCGAGGAGGCCTGGGGTGCAGTCAGCATTCACACTCATCCCAAAGGGTGTTCAGAGATCTACAG
The DNA here is from genome assembly GCA_024362625.1 of Silurus asotus. Taxonomy (NCBI): domain Eukaryota; kingdom Metazoa; phylum Chordata; class Actinopteri; order Siluriformes; family Siluridae; genus Silurus; species Silurus asotus. The sequence goes on from MU551697.1 coordinate 13,848,288, forward strand.
CAGGCCAGTCAAGACCTTCCATCCCATGTAAACCATATCTTCATGTAGTTGTATGGTGCACAGAGGCATTGTCATGCTGGAACAGGTTTGGGTCTCCTAGTTAAAGTAAAGGTAAAACTTAAAGCAACAACACCCAAAGACAACCAATTGTGTGCCTCTGACTTTGTGGTAATGGTTTGAGAAAGAACCGCACATGGCTGGAAATGTCAGGTGTCCCAATACTTTTGTCCATATAATGTATAAACAATAGGCACAGCATTTTTTTATTAAAATTAAAAGATCTGATTTAGCTGAGACATAAAATTGAGTTCAGGTGCATGAAGCACTATTGCGACATAGTTGCACCGGACATGAACAAGAGTAAGAGTAAGCGCAATACCACCTTTAACTACAGGCATGCTGGTGGCAGCAGCCACCTGGTGGCAGCATGCATGCTAATGGCAGCATCATGTTATGGATGTGCTTTAAATCAGAAGACTAGGAACGTATGGGAAGAGCATCACCACAGAAAAAATAAATATACACACACATCCTGACCTTCTACACTTCACCTTTAGCCCCTTACCTCTTGGAGACTCTGTATTGGGCTGTGGTGAGTTGCCCTGTTTGGGGGTCATGCACAGTGGCACGCCTGAGCTAAGAAGAAGGCACAGCGAATACAGAGAGAGAAAGACAGAAAGAGGAAAAGAGGAAAAGAGGGAAAGAGTAAGAGCAAGCATGCCCACAAAGATTTCCCATTTACATCTCATTTGGTGAGCAGCACCTGACATCTGCAGGGAACATCTGCATTTACAAGAAGTAAATCAGCTCAGCCTTGCAACCCTAACATGACTAGCGACACCTAGAGGAACAGCCTGCACACTCCTTTCAAAAAGAAAGCACCAGTTTCAAGATGGCTGTGAAATCAGTGTGGAAAAAGCCTCAAGCCGGATTTAAAAACTAGGCTGAGCTACAAGGAATTGCAAAGGAGAAACCTAATCATTTACTGAACACCAATAACAATACAGCCATTGGGTATGCAGTCACTCACTCACAATATAAGGTCATTTTGGCTCTTCAATAAAGACATTTGGTTTTGTGATGAACGAGAGACAAAAGATCTAAATTTCAGCTTTCGTTGGCTGATATTTTGTATAGATTTGTCAAATAATACAGAACATATCACCTATAATGATAGTATGCCCACAAGTATTGGAACAGATGCCACTGATCTACATTAAATTTAATTTCAAGTTTCACTGTTCTATTGTTCTTATAGTACGGTGTTGTTTATGTTGCTTTATGCAGTCCTTATTAAAGATCTTTATTTGTCTTGTGTAGAACCTCAGGTCTCTAAGTGCTACACCTGAAGGAACATCGGTCCGTTTTTACTGTGTAGATCATCAGTGTGCCTCTATACAGAAAGCAAGCTCCATGAAGACATGGTTTGCCAAAGTTTCAGTGGAAGAACTCAAGTGGCCTGCACAATCCCCCAACCTCAACCCCACAAAACACGTTTGGAATGGATTTTCAACACGCTTGCAGAAGTGTGAAGTGCCCCCCTGTGTGTCCTGTCTTGCTAAAGTTGCTGAGGCAGAATGTGGTGAAGAAAATGCGCCTATAGGTGTCTTACCTCTTGCTGACACGATAGCTGGCGGTCTCCAGTATACCAGTGACAGGGTTGGAAATGGTGGCTCGGCGCAGCTGTGAAGCCAACCGGCCGAGAGGAGACGAATTACTCACTATACCGATTATGTACATTGGTTTGGGGATTAAGGTGCTCCCTTTACACTAAACCTCAATGCACCCCATTTATTTATCTTTTCAAAAAGTGTATAAATGTAACCAAAATCAAACTCTGCTGGATTTACAAAGGTTTCTTTCAAAACTTTGGTAAACCCTGCGGAATTCGGTTTGAAAACCAGAGGCTTAAAATAGTTGCGACTGATTTTTTGTGATTCCTGATTACTTATAAGTCACTCAGTATAAAGACCTCCGCCAATGTACACAATTTAAATGTACACACACTTAAAGGTAGAATACAAACTTTTTCAATATTATAGGATTTTCATTTAAACAAAATGTGTAAATATTTATAAAAAACATTTCACATACATACATATATATATATATACATATATATATTTGCACTTATTTAGATAAACGAGGGTTAATATTTCGTAAATGAACGCATGTCTCAGCCTGAACCACAAGGCCACGTTGTGCTGGCAATAGCATTAGCTATAAAACTGCATTACAACAGCATGTTACAGCATAACGCCACATTTGGTGGTAAACCAAATGCAGTTCTTTAGCATTAGCAGCACCAAAATCACATCTAAGTTACCTGTAATATCTTATGGCTCATTGAGGAATTTGGGAATTCAGTGTAAAATTTAAAACACAACTTTTGGAATAATTCTTTAGTTCAGGTTGAGCTTTGTAATTAACTAATGTGTAAAATTGGTCTGTTTTTCAAGATTAGTGTATAAGATTCTTAGCGCTAGTCTTAAAAAATCTGTGATCCGCGATCCATTAAATAACCAGTAATCAAATGACATGCATAAGTGATTTTAAATGTAAACATTTATAACCTGATAGAGCTGTAGATCTCAAACTCACCCTGGGCTTAGCTAGTTCCTTTATTTTTTCCATCTCTCTTTCACTGATGATGTTGTGGAAGCGTACAATGCGGGGCCGGTCCCACTCATCCTCCTGTTTCACAGGGCCCAGCACATAGTACGGGTGCCTGTTGTTGTCGTAGAAACGGCAAAACAGTCGACTCTGTTTGCGTGGGGTCTGTGTGGATCAGAATAAACAGTAAAAAACTAGAAATCCAGTCCTGAAAAGCTGAACATAGATCAGTCCAGCTAATTAACTGGGTTCAACGAACAGTTAACTATTCAAAGAACATGGTTGTAAAAACAAACAGAGAAACAGAATAAGTGGAGATTCTTCTAGAATATGCTTTTTACTACAATAAACAGAAACTAAAAGCCTAAGATGCCCTGTGGCCTGTAAAACGCCTGAGCAGACACTTTTGACTTTGGTTTTAGATTAGTTGGTAGTCGGAGGAAAAAGTAAATCTAAATGAAGGTTCATTATTCGGATATGAATTACAGAATTACTTTTTTAAGAGTTAAGGGTCTTGCTCAGGAGCCCAGAAGCAGGAGCTTGAGGGTGCTGGGATTTGAACTCACAACCTTACAATTAGAAGTCCAATGTCGTAACCACTGTGCTACCACTTTCCTCATTAGAAAGTCATGGTGGAAAGCATACATATGAATTTTTTTTGCTCATTTTCTCTGCAATTTGGTCATCTGTAAGTCAGCCGTCCTACATCCTACAGCAGCAGCTAACTGAGGAGTCACAGTCACAGATATCAGCTCGAATAAACATCTATGAAAGAGTTTGGAGTAATTCTGAAAGAACTCTCCACCACCAACTGAAGGAATATCTTACTAAAGAATACTCTCGCTCTGTCCAGTACCAGGCCATACATGTTCTATCAATCAGCATGCAAAGACTACGGTCTGAATTATATCGGCTTAAGGCTGTAAAGTCTCTTCCTATGTACTTTCTAAAATAAAGGAGGCACATGATTTTAAACTCTTACCAGCCTGAGTCCTTCACCTCTGCACAGCTGCTCGTATTTCCCCCTTTCTGTTAAATAGCCCTTCTCCTTGTCCACATCTCTCTTCTCTCGCTCCTTTTTCTCCTCCTCTGTTCCAGTCTGCTCAGTCTCTGCTTTTTTCTGCTTTGCCAGCTGGTAGTCAAAGTACTTCAGATTGCCATTGGCTCTCTGATGAGCTGCATCTGTACAGCAGGAAATATTATATTAGATGTTAGAAAGTTTCACATAAATTATTCACAGCCCTTTTCTACAAAGCAACAAGCATCCCATAAATTATACACTGCATTACAAGATAAACAGAGCCTGCTGAACCTGGGTTTCCATGGTTTCATTCATTTTCCTTTAACGGTTATATAGTCATAATATAAAATTAGAATTTTTTATTCATGCTATATTCATGCTATATGCTTGACACACTATTTCAAACACATCATTAATATCAGCTAATGCGTGTTTTATCAAAATTCTTAAGATCACCATCTGATGATACAATTTGACCCCACAGATCAGCATCTGACCCCAATTCCCCACAGAATTTAATCTCTAAATAATGTAACTCCATTTCAAAGAAAAATAATAACACAGATAAAAACATTTTAAAAAATGGCATCAAAACATACTGCTGGTATTTCAAAGAGCTCTGAAGGTGAGCCTACTGAAAATCACTGCAGTTTATCTTTCCATTTTAAGAAGAGCTGAACATAAATAATCCTGATCTTTTTTAATATAATTATATACAAATACAAATATATAAAAATACAAATATTAAAATTGTATCTTATCAGCAATTAGAATGTTTAACTCGCCCGAGTCACCTTGGGTACTGGACCAAACACCTAATAAAAAAAACCTCACCTTAACCCTGTCAGCTATAGAATACAGTAATCTCTCGCTTTACCGCGGGTCGAATCTCGTACACTCGGTTTATCGCGAAATTGCATTTGCCACATAACTAATTAGTTTGGCTGATTTTCCCAGTCTTATGTTGTTTTATGTTGAAATAATGAAATGTATCAATAAAAATATAATTACTGTATTCTTGCAAATGTTCTCTGTGTGTGTTTAAAGTGTGTGGGAGGGATGATCTACGGCTTAAACAATAAAAAAAATAATAATTTGGGGTGGTGTCCTAATATGGCGGGCGGTTTTGGAACGTAACCAGTAAATAGTAAAATAGTAAAAATCCTCTTCATCTCCAAGATTATAAATAAAATATGTTGTAGCACAGCATTAATGCTCATACCTGCTTGTACATAGTAATACAATTCATGAAATGTTTAAGTCTGGATTTTGGTCCCATCATAACCCAGAGACAGCACTGGGTAAAGACTTAAATAACCTGCTTAAAAAAACGGAGGAGTTTGTAGAGGGTTTTAGACATTTTGTTACCACTATGTTGCATAATTGTACTTCATTACTGTCTGGATGTTGCATTAGATGCATAAACAAGCTGAGAAGAGAGTATGACCATGTCAACCTTTTTTACTACACTGTGTCCCAGTTAAACTATTATTTTATTATAAAATACTATTATTTCCTGATAAAGCACTGCCTGATTAAAATTTGGTCTATGATAAAGTGCAATGCGTACTTTATACTTACTTTTACAGCATTTAGACATTACTTTGATCAAATGGTGCAGGCTGTTTGTTGGTACCTCGAATAGTTGAGGCAGAAGTTTTCTTTTACAGTGCATCTTACAGTGCATTGTCCATTGTTAATGACACTATATAAATAAACCCAGCCATTAAAACATTAAGCACTAGAGGTCAACCAGTTCATTGGTCTTGCCAATTAATCAGCACCAATAGTTGATTGCTGGAAATATCAGCTATCTGCAAAAAATCCACACTGATTTTTCCGGGTTATGTTATACACTACGAGAGCGACCTCTAGAGGCATCTATTTATTTGCAGCATCTTTTTCTGTATACAATTTGCATGTTACTGTTTTTATTTATTTAGAGTGTTACTTTATGTTTCAGTTTAAATGCGTCTTTGTATTTTTTTTATTAATATAATTCATATATATATTTCATTTAGCACATTTTCATGATTCCATACTGTTTTTCTTTTTAAAAAATAAAGTTCAGTAATATTTTAACTGGAGTTATCTATGTTTTTATCCAGTAACCATTTTAAAAACTGGAAAAAAAAACCAGTTGATTAATCGGTTAGCGGCAAGTACCTAGCTGTTGGTAAAATCTATCAACCTTTAGGAAGCACCATATCTAGAGAATAGTCCGAGTTCTGACAGTAACTCTATCAATTGTGAACACAACTGTGTATTTTGTTTTACAATTTAAATAATCTTATGGCAGGACTTACCGAGTGACAATAGTCTTTTGGTATACTCCAGGGCTTTCTCTAGCTCACCCTGCTGGTAAACAGAGTAGCTCAGGTAGTCCAGGACAGTCACAGCATCAATGCTGGACACCTCACCCTCATCCAACTGTCTCAGAGCCTGTGCCATCCACAGCTCTGTATGATAGTAATCTGCTTCGGAGTATGCAATTTTCCCCAATTCAAAACAGTCCTCCACGGTCAGAGTGCTCTTATATGGCACATCTGCAGGCAAGCCTATGAAAGCACAAACCATCATTTGTAGCAAACCAAGTTCAAGCCAATAACTCATATTTAAGCCTGCATGACAATGTCAAAATATCCTAACTATACTTATAAGAAGTGTATTTTGCACTCTCTTTTCCCCAACTCACTCCTAAAATGTGCACTCACCAGGAAGATCTCCAGTGGAAATAGCATGTGTTTCCAGTTTGTAGGTGTCCTGAAGCCGGAGCAGAGCTTTGGCTGCTCCCGTCTGATCCTCATCATTAGGAAAGTATTGCCGCTGGATTGTTAGGTTGGAAACAAACCCTGTATAAGATGAAAGATTTGTTTATTTAATACATTTAGCCTCACCAGACAGAGTTAAGGATTCAATCAAAAGATCCAAAACTGAAAAGTGGAAACTATGAACTTGTATTTGGTGAAAACAATTGATTTTTGGGTTTGGGATTAAAAGATGAATAAGCAGAGAGTGAGAATTGTAACTTTTATTTCCTGGTATTTATATGTACATGTGCTAAATGACACTGAACAAAGCAGTTTGTATCAAACCACCCAGTCTGTAGGTGAGCAGAAATACTGGATCATGTGACTGATAAGAGTCTCTTGTTACCCAGGTGTGTCCTTTTAGATTGAAGGTTTAAACAACGAATGGCTCTCAACATCAAATCCTGTTGAGTTTTACCTTCAGTGTCACCTCTGAAGATTGATTTTTAAAAAGGATAAGCCAACATGGAGATCTATGATAGAAACACGAGCCAGTAGGAAATGGAAGGCTAGATTTGAATTTGCAAATAAATACAAAGACATGCCACAAAAGCTCTGCAACCAAAGTGAACCTGTAACAAAAGCGAGGGAAAGGTCAAAAGCGTGACAAAGAAAGAGTCTGCTCATAATCCAAAACATAGAAACTCATCTGTGAATGTGAAACAATCACCAGATCTTAGCCACACTGAGTATTTCACCCACTGAAGAGTAGATTGATTGAAGAAACCACCCACAACCACAACACCTGAAAGAGACACTTTAGTGTACTTTGAGATTTACCCGTTCCTATACTTTTGCTCAATTAACAATTGGATGGTCTTTTGTGTTTCATGTTGTTCAACAAATGTAAATATAAAGACCAGGAAACGAAGCTGAGATTCTGAACTCTCTTCCCAAATTCATCTTTTCATCTCAAACCCAAATGTCTTTAAACTACAGCAAAAGAGTCTCAATGAATTCGCCTTGTTCCAATAGTTTCGGAGGGAACTGTATGCAGTCCAACGCAAACTTGACAGAACGTTTAGCATGGAGTAAAACATTTTTAGGATCCAAAGGAAAATAGATGAAACACTGACCATCAGACATGTCCTTAAGCACCAGGTCTTCTATTTCTCCCCACTCTGTGTTCAGCCTTTTCATCAGTTTAAAGGCATTAACTGGGTGACCAAGGAAACCCTCAGGGTCGATTGTGGCAGTGGCTGTTAGTGTCTCCAGTTTCTCAGCCCAGCTGGAAAACACATTCACACCTCCATGAAATGTTTTAAGAAGGAGGCTTAAGATGGTCTTTTGTTCGTGTCAATAGAGAAGACCAGCTTATTGAGAAAAAACATGTGAACCGTCATGAATCAAAAGGCTTCATTTTCATCAGTTTGCATTAGTTATCAGTTGAAATCCTGCTGATGCTGCATTACACAGCTCACAGACACACGAGTAACTGGTGTCATTGTAATTAACAGATTAGAGGGTATAGACTTTAGAGCATTTCTATGTAACAATAAATCGTATAACACTCTGTGACTCATGATATTATTTCTACTCAAAGTGTCTACTTTGAAATCAGGTTTCGATGAGCAAAAAAAAGGGAACACGGTCAACGTCTTACAGTTTGACCTGCTCCAGCTTTCGCTCTTCAGCTCTGATATAGTCCTTCAGAGACGTCACCAGGTCCTTCTCTATGAACAGCAGATCTGTCATTTGGCCTGTTGACATAACATGCAGAAATAGCATAAATAGAAGGGTTTAATTGCATGTTATGGTAAATGAATAATGATGCAATGGACTTAGCAATCCGTTTTATGAATATCAACAGACCGATAGACGTGTAGACGTCATTTTGGGCGGAGCAGGAGGGAAGAAGTGAGCTGATCAGCAACACACACCAGACACTCCAAGTCCCCATCTAGACACATAAATATACAAAGATTATATAGATTTTTACACTAACTAAATACATTAGTGTGGAAACATTGGACAGGGTGAGTTAAACCCCCATGCATTCTCCTGTATACTTAAATTGCTTCACCTTATACAATGGCTAGGAAGCATTGTAACATGTCAGAGCTACAGCATCCTGGGATTTGTTGGAGATTCAAGTCAACTCAAGTCAAGTCAAGTCAAGTCAAGTCAAGTCAAGAAGCTTTTATTGTCATTTTAACCATATATATATATCTGATGCAGTACACAGCAAAATGAAACAATGTTCCTTCAGAACCCTGATGCTACATTTAACAACATAAAGCTACATAACAGAAAAACAGAGAGCTCAGGACTAGTAAGTGTCCTCGCCACATAAAGTGCATCGTCTGCAACCTGGTGCAAACAGTGCAAGACAACAAGACAGTGTAGCACAAAATAGCGCCACCATTAAACCTGTTGTATATTACACAGTGCGGTGTGTAAAAGAAAACCGAGTACAGGAGTGAACATTGTAATTTACAAAATGTAAACACACATTCTGCAAGCATAAAAGCTTCTGATGACATTGAGATGTAAATTTGACCTCGACACAAAGTTTTACATTTGGCTGAAACCCAACATTGCTCTTTACCCTGAACATCATATTCGCCACAGATTGTGTTATTGTTAGTGTTAGTGTATTGTGTTAGTGTTAGTGTATTGTGTTGGTGTTAGAAATGCTTTTCATCAGTAGGGACTAAAAAAGCCAGAAACTAGAGCTGGAGCAATCAAGACCTCAATCCTTTTTTAGAGATGTGTTTTATCTAGAGATCCAGTCGAGACCTTGGGGTCAAAACAGTTATCATGAACATTAACAACTCACACTACATAAAATAATGGTCACTGAATATATTGCAACAACGCAAGAACAAATCGTCACAAAATATACGGGCAGATGGATTATGGATTAATGGTGGGTAGAGATGTGAACTGGTTAATGGTGTTGTTAGATAGAGGATTTGAGGTCTGAGAACATTGAGATCTGGGGAGTTTGGGGGCGTGGCAGGGTGCATTATCCTGCAAAAATAGGGCATGACCATTAGGGAATATCAGAACCATGAATGTGTGTACTTGGTCTGCAAGTGTAGGTGGTGCATGTCAAAACAACATCCACATAAATACCAGGATTAAAGGTTTTCAGCAGAACATTGCCAAGAGCATCACCCTGCTGGTTCAGGTTCTTCCGATAGTGCATTCTGGTGCCATGATTTCTCCAGGTAGGCAACACACATGTCCCCAGCTTTCCACAGAAACATGATTCTTTAGCCCAGAACTTCTTCATTCACTGAATAGTGGTCCAGTGCACATTGTAAGCACATTCAGAGGTGGTCTCAGACACTCAGACTAAAGCTACACAGCCCTATATGTAGCAAGTGCCGATGTCTTGCATTCTGACTCCATTCTACCTTAGCCAGTATTAACCTTTTAGCAATTTGTGCTACAAAAATTATGTTAGTCTTTTAAAGTGAAGCTTTTGGTCTTTTCTCCTCATCTATGAGGTGGAATCAAAAAGTTGAGATTAGCTCTGTTTACAAGAAAGTATTTATTTATGTTTACATATCACTTTTAAAATAGCCCCCTTACACAGCAATACAGTGCCCCCAGCGTTCCTGCCACTTCTGGATTGTGTACTGGAAGTCTTCCTCTTCCTGATTGGTGAGAGAGTGAAGTCCACTAGAGCCAAATCTGGCGAGTAGGATGGGTGCAGAAGTGAGATCATGTGAACTGGTCACTGACGATCATCATGCACAAGCTGCTGAATGGTTACAACATTTTGGGGGTTTTGATCACGTTCCTTCCATTAGTCTCAAAACGTTTTGGATGCCACTTCGTAAATTACTTGAGCTCCAATGACCCTGGTTCCCTCGCTTTTTCACCACTTGTTCTTCTTTGGTTCTTCATGTACCACTTTTGATCAGTAGTAAATGCTAAAACTGTTGTTTCTTTAGCGTGTCTGACCATCAAGTCGGTCAGATCGCTGACACTCACCCATTACTCCTGCTTCCAGCACAGATCATCAACACCTGTCAAGTTGACATAATTGATGATGCAGGAGAAATAGACAGGAGTGAAGACCTGAGCAACTAATAACAAAATGACTGGTTCAGATCATCTGCTAAACATAAACACTTAATGCAGTGGTGCAGCCCAACTATAAATGACCCTTATAGAACACAAACGTCCTAAGTAGAAGGTTTCTTGAAAGTCAAATATTATGAGTATCATATGGACCTAGTTCCTTAAGTACCCTTCTGCAAGAACTGTTAGACGAAGGGAAGTCACCATCGCTTTGCACTAGGGTAATATGAATGTTACTAAATTGTCCCGGCTTTTCTAGAAGAAGCGAGGTACCTTTGTCCACTACACCATGTTCCCCTAAAGAGACCAGCCTGAAAGTTCACCCAGAGGTCCTTCATCTTTAAACCATGACATGTCAAAGGCAGTGGGCAACTCCAGGAAGTCTGTGCTGCAGACAGTTACATTGAAAATTCTCATCGAATGGGCATGCAAGCTTTCAAAACCAGACTTTGGAGCAAGAAGGTAAATCCTGTTTACTTTAAATCAGCCCTTTTTCAGAATGATGGAAGAACATAAACAAATAATGTTAATTATGTAAATGTAAGCTAAATCCATCCAGCCTTCATTTTCAGTGTAAATATTCAGGTCTTTTTCTTAATTATTACACACAATAAACATCAATAAAACGAGGCTTTTTACTTGTACACATGTACATTACAGCAGAGTGAAATTCTTTCTTCGCATATCCGAGCGATGTTAGGAAACTAAAGTCAGAGTGAATGGGCAGCCGTGATGCAGCACACCTGGAGCACAGAGTGTTAAGGGCCTTGCTCAAGGGCCCAAAGGCAATACTGGGGCTTGAACCTCCCAACCTTCCAATCAATAACTTAATCACTGACCTACATTTATGACAACTTACAGTTATCTCATTCATACAACTGAGCAGATATGGGCTTGGAAGCCTTGCAGGACTGGCAGCTTGGTGTGACCGGGATTTGAACTCACAACCTTCAGATCCAAATCCAGAACCACTAAACTACCACCTCCTCCCCATCTATCATATCATACATTTTTTATTTGGCTTCATTTTTCGAATCTTGCTTCATTTTTCGAAACCATGCTGAGCTCAAACTGGGTCCAGAACCAGATGGGTCTGAGTCTGGCAGTAAAGATCAGAACCAGAGTGTGAGATCAGTGTGTAAGCGTAAGGAATGTACACATGCTTCAATAAGACGACAGGGTGCCACGTCCCCAGCCCAACCCCCGTATAGTGAGAATACAGAGCCCCAGGGAACAGGAATGGAGGAGTACAGGAGTGGAGGAATGGAGGAGTACAGGAGTGGAGGAATGATCTAACCTGTTTGTTAGCCGGTATAAAGAAAGATTTTATTCCCAGAGAATTAGTTTTCTCACTCAGGTTCACATAAAGCCTGGATTTCTACACAGAACAGTGTCTGGCCTAAATCCGACTCGCTGTAAACAAACACGAACACGTTGTGTTGGTGAAGTGATCATGTGTCTGATCATTATTTATAGTTATAGTTATACCCCCGGATTGTGTCGGATTCCTGATTAACGGATTGCGCAATCCAGGAAAGTTTAATGGACCGAAACTGCTGCAAAAACTGTCTTTCCTCGAAATTGGCGCTGAGCTCCGACACCTTGGCGGTGATACAATGTTACAATGTTACAGTGTTACAGTGTTTCAATAACAAACAGTGCGCACATGAAACACGTTACAGAGAGATGCAGTGAGGAGAGGAGCATTATAACAATAATCATCATAATAAGAATGATGATATCAACATAACATAAAAATCCAGCCTTCAATTCTTTTCCTACTGCGATATATTCAGCCAACAGAGAAATTTCTAGACTCTTCCAGTCTCCCGTTTACAAAACTGTGTGTGTGTTTTATACAAATAGTAATAAACTAAAAAAAAAAAGAAGAAGAAGAACGTACCGTTATTTTCCGCATAATTCTGTAGACCAAACCAGTGGATTACTGATATACTGCCCTGTTTCCAGTCGGACCCGCTCGGATCCAGGGACTGCAGCGCTGCACAGTGTCGCCCCTGCTGGCGGAATGAATATACTGCACTGCTGACTTTTTTTAAATTATTATTATTTATTTTACTTTTTTTTGGAGGAAGGAAACCAGACGTCGACATGGCATCGAGTTTAGGGCAAATCTGTAAATGGGTTCCTTCCCCAGGTTAGTTCTTATAATCATGGGAAAAATGATACAATACACTAAAACCAGAAACAACAAAAATACATTTATAAATAACTTGTGATTACTACTACTACAAATACAAATAAAATCAATCATCTAAGATATTCCTTTCTTTATCTGACCTGTTTTTGTGTGCTCATCAGTACTCCGTACAGCAGGGGGCGCCCTGGTGCACTGATCACACTGCGGCGGCTTGGGAAACGGGAAAACATGGATTCCCCCTAGTTAGAACCACGCTGTTCAGTTACCTGGTGTAGATACAGCGTTCCTCAGACTGTGTAATCTGTGTTCTAGAGAAATTATCATTTAACATTCCTGATTTCATCCAGTTTCCACAGTGACGTCATATCATCACGGCTGGGAGCAGGAATTTCAGACTTCGAGTTGTTAAATGTGAATTTCAAGTTATTTATAATCCCATGTGTTCGTTTATTGGAAAATGCAGTTACTTGCGCAAATGACAACAAACTGGAAATCTACTGGAAATATTTACCAGATAAAGTCAATAAATAACCTTCCTTACATTCCGAGACTAACACTGTGTTAGATTTTTATCATGCCCAAACGAAACTCAATTCGTGGAGAGGTTTTCCATACGATCTGCGATACCCGTAGGCCTTTCTGAATTCAGGGAAGAATCACACCGCACACAGCAAATGCTTCCTCTTCAGTTTATTGCAGGCGGCAGAACGTATATATACACATACAGAGAAAAGGCTGTCCTAAACCTGTTTCCTGTTTAGACAAGAGGATATACTAGCCAGAGATGTGTGAGTCCAGATAAGACTCCCTGTTTACCTTACAGACTAACATCGTAAATATTCTATAGACACTGAGCAGACAAAGGAATGTGTGTGAAACAGTGTGAAAACCATCCTTACACTAACACACTGTAAAAATGTGATATTGTTAGATTGTATCACTAATAGTGTAACATTTAACACTGTAATATCGTAACACAAACATTGTACAAACGCAGAACATTGTAACACTGTAACATTGTAACACCAACATTGTATCATTGCAATATTGTGATATTGCTCATTTATACTATTTTAGCAACTGTAACATTGTAACCTTGTGCTACTTCAACACTAACTGTAATATTGTAACATTGTAACCTTGTGCTACTTCAACGCTGTAACTGTAATATTGTAACACTGTAACTGTAGCACTATAACCTGACATTCAGATGTAAAGTTTTAGTGCTAGAGTTACAGTGTTACAGTGGGAGCAGACTGGGCGCTGTTACAAAGTAATTATTATAAATGAAAAATATTATATCTTAAACACAAAAATAAAGCAATCAATAGTCAAAATAATGCAAACTGTTTCTTCTGGTACAGAACAATAGCGTCTTAGTGCATGTAGACTGCTTTCTAAATGAAACCTGTCTGTATACTCAAATCTGATTGGCTGGAAAGTGTGCATTCAAACCTTAAAACGCACAGTTCTAATTAGCTTCATCCCCATTCTACTGCCTTTTATACAATTTTAACCTTAGTAACATTTAATATGACATCACAAACTCCAAAGGAACTCATCCTCATCTGGTTGACACTGAAATATTACTGAACACAAGAGCCCCGGGTTTGAGGTTTCTGCAGACAATTACATTGAATATTGCCAACAGGAAGTTTATTTCATGAGTGTGGTGGACTGAAGTAGAGAGCAGATTAAATTCTACTATAATCAATGCATGAAAAAATTAATATAAATATTTGTAAAATAAATGTTTATATAAATATTTATTTTTGACAATAGTTTTATTGTATTTTGTACTGAGTTTATAGCTACACATGTTGATGCATCAAACTCAGAAAATGTAGTTTATACATATAGGGGTGTAACAGTATTATATTTTATACAAAATGTAGTAAATGAAAATACAATGGAATAAATCAAAATTAATTTTAAAATATATATTTAGATTAAACTGAGTAGTAATTTAATGGACACGGGTATAATTGTTCAAATAAAATTAAATAAATGGAAACATTTTATTAAATAATTTAGACGCCATTTGGTTAATACAGGTGTGTTTGTTTAATATCTAATATTACAAAGATGTTCTACTTAACTTATTTCAGCAGACTTTAACAAAACTGCTTCCATCCTTCATTCATTCCCTCCCTCTTTATTCAGAATTGTCAGGATTTTCTTTTTAAGAGAAATTCTTGAACCTGGACATAAAAGAAAAAAAGGAATCCATATCGCTTGGCAATGATTTTGTACATTTGTATCTGTTCTGAATGTACCTTAAATTAATAGTTTTATTACACTAATCCACATAGACAAATATCAATGCTTTATGCAAATGTTTATTGTTACCAAACCAAACTAAACATAAGAGCATAAAAACACAATATTCTTGTAAATGTTTTAAAGTAATTTTGATGGTTTAAATTATGTAAATCATCAGGACACCTTTGCTATGTTTCCACACGGACGGTTTTAATTGCCGGATGTGTGCGTCATGGCGGATTTTGGTGCTGATTTGAGACTTGTTTAATGATTTTCAGTTTACTTTATATTGCGTAATCAAAAATCTCTCCGTGAAGATCTCACTGAAGGAACTGAAAGATGCTGAAAAATTTAAATATGTACATTTCACTGATGTAAATTGTTGCTACTGTGGAATGTTTGTCATCTGAACAAGTTGACAGTTTTTTCTCAATCCGATTCTCATGCCTTGCAAAATGTACACTTTTCATGAACAGACATATTTGCCTTAGAAACCACAAAAGAGGATGAATGCTGTTCAGTCATGTAAAACCATACCAGTGAAGAAAACAACATTTATTACATTTACACTTTGCCAAAGCAAAACCAGTACAAGTGCTACAAAAAGTGTATAAAGACCTGCTGACAGAAGTTTAGGATCATTCTGAAATTAGAACTGTCCATATTCATTAAATCCTCCGTACAAAACATTGTTCTGTTGTTACAAACGCGCTCTAATTTGCGTCAAGCTGTATTTTATTCAAATAAACTACTTTTTTACTTATCAAGTAGCAATAGTACAGTACAGCATGTGTTCTTTAGGGGTTAGATCTCATACAGCTCTGTAAAGCAAGAAGAGCAACTAAAGCTTCATCATCAATCGTATGCAGTCCATATTTGGCTAAATTAATAACAGAACACTAATTATTTAATAACGAATCCCTCGGTGACCTGAACTGCTTTCTGGTGCAAAGTAACAAAAACACCTCAGGCATGAGTTAGAAGAAGTGCATTTATAATACGGTCACACAAATGTCTAATTCTAGACTGATTCAGCTTAAAGGAACGTGTATAGCAACATGTTTGAATTGAATGAAATCTTCATATTGGTCTGATACAGATGTAATATAGAACTGGTCCATTTCCAACACTAATTACATAAAAAGCTCTAAAACGTGGTTCTGTGTCTGAAGTGTACAAGGCAGTAATGTGAGAAGACTGAACTCAATCTAAGCAAAACTGGTCCATGTTTACAATCTTCAGTTTTTCTTCGCCTTTTTCCCCTTGGAAGACTTCTGGCAGTACTTGGCCTCCAGATCCGCCATAAGAGAGTTAAAACCTTTTTCTTTGGATTTCTGTCTTTGCTACAAAGAGACGTAACAGACAAATATTACAAATCAACTGTTATAACAAACAAGTTATAAATTCCATATTAGTTGCATCGATAAAGAGAAATGAGGCAGAGTGGAACTGTATCCTGAGGTGCATAAGTTAAGTATATGTGCCATTTGTACACTTATTATTTAGCAAGTGATCAATCATTTCTGAGCAATATTTGATGTGCAGATCAGATTTGATGTTTTTCTCAGCACCGCCGCTGCTTCGTGAATACGACACGTCACAATTCAATTCATTTTTATTTGTATTGCGCTTTTAACAATGAACCCTGTCTCAAAGTAAACTAAGTAAAGCTTTACACAAATAATGTGGTGATTAAATATGAATAAGTGTGAGTTTGTCCCTGATGATCGAGCCGGTGGCGACTGTGGTGAAGGAAAAACTCCCTGGAACAACATAATGAAGAATCCTTAAGAGGAACCAAACTCAAAAGGGAACTCATCCCCATCTGGGTTGCACCGAATGTCCACTTATTACAGATAAACGATGTTGAGGTGCAGTGATGGTGATCAGACGCAGTCCTGAGACTCGTTGGATTTGCTTTGAGATGTGAACTGCATCGGCATCAGGTATGGAGCTGCACATCCCTAATGCAGTGCACGTGATTCATAGGAGCGCCGCACATTTTATTTTGCAGAAATCGGTTTGATTTGATAAACGTTTAGAGCGAACTCTAAAGATTTCTCTGGACTCGAGGTAAACAAATTAGTCAGGTGGAAGAAATGTTAATCGACTAAATTAATTGTATTGTTAGCATTTTCCTAAAGCTGTTAGCTCTTTCTGGGTCGGTTTGCTTTTAAAGGAGAATAACATTTACTGGATTCTTAATGAACTTTTTAAGAAGTTAAACGACTGATAGTTTAAAGATTTAGAAGGCTGTAGCCTGAAGCGCAGGTCAGGGAAATTACTGCTGACTCTTTTTGGTTTATGTTATTTAATGTCATCCTGCCCCACAAGTTTCTCCAGGCGTAGTATTTCTCTCACCTGGATCATGGCTACCAGGCTGTTCTCTGAACTCAGCCCCATCTCTCTTTGGAGCTCCTCAGCCTCTTGTTGCTCCTTCTCTGCCTAGACAACGCAGATGTGCAACATTAATGCTACACACAGACAAAGTTCCACATGCAGGCTGAAAAGTTTAGATGAAGGACAAACCACTGACCTTCCTCCTGCGAGTGGCTTTTTTCTTGCCACATTCATGAATAAACCCTTTGTAGGCTGGAACTTCTTTAGCATCTATGATTTGTTGAATGATCTCCCGCACGCGAGGCTCATCTTCATGAGTTCTGCACTGTGCTGCCTCCATGATGTGGTCCATGTCTCCTTTATGCAGCATGTAGAGCTTCTTTAGGTCTTGCTTTTCTTCCTCAGAGTCCTTATACTGCTTCTCAAAATCAATGATGTCCTGCAAAGTTATCTGAGAGACACAATACAGTGTTTATATGATAGCAAGACGTTAGATTCAGATCATTTCTCCAGATGAGACTCCGACTGTAAAACGAGACGAGGGGTTTGGTAAAATAATTGGACTCACTCTGCCTCATCTCTGAGCTAACACAGAGTCACAACCCTGCTCTGACTCTCACAGCCAACAATAATCATCTACTGATGGGACCCATGACCAGACTGGCAGATCTTTTAGTGCAATCACCCCAGAAATATCTAATGCCACTAAAACTCAATGCATCTCACTCACCACAACTCCCTGTATCTCTCTCTCTCTCTCTCTCTCTCTCACTACAGCTCCCTGTATCTCTCTCTCTCTCTCACTATAGCTCCCTGTATCTCTCTCTCTCTCTCACTATAGCTCCCTGTATCTCTCTCTCTCTCTCACTATAGCTCCCTGTATCTCTCTCTCTCTCTCACTATAGCTCCCTGTATCTCTCTCTCTCTCTCACTATAGCTCCCTGTATCTCTCTCTCTCTCTCACTATAGCTCCCTGTATCTCTCTCTCTCTCTCACTATAGCTCCCTGTATCTCTCTCTCTCTCTCACTATAGCTCCCTGTATCTCTCTCTCTCTCTCACTATAGCTCCCTGTATCTCTCTCTCTCTCTCACTATAGCTCCCTGTATCTCTCTCTCTCTCTCACTATAGCTCCCTGTATCTCTCTCTCTCTCTCACTATAGCTCCCTGTATCTCTCTCTCTCTCTCACTATAGCTCCCTGTATCTCTCTCTCTCTCTCACTATAGCTCCCTGTATCTCTCTCTCTCTCTCACTATAGCTCCCTGTATCTCTCTCTCTCTCTCACTATAGCTCCCTGTATCTCTCTCTCTCTCTCACTATAGCTCCCTGTATCTCTCTCTCTCTCTCACTATAGCTCCCTGTATCTCTCTCTCTCTCTCACTATAGCTCCCTGTATCTCTCTCTCTCTCTCACTATAGCTCCCTGTATCTCTCTCTCTCTCTCACTATAGCTCCCTGTATCTCTCTCTCTCTCTCACTATAGCTCCCTGTATCTCTCTCTCTCTCTCACTATAGCTCCCTGTATCTCTCTCTCTCTCTCACTATAGCTCCCTGTATCTCTCTCTCTCTCTCACTATAGCTCCCTGTATCTCTCTCTCTCTCTCACTATAGCTCCCTGTATCTCTCTCTCTCTCTCACTATAGCTCCCTGTATCTCTCTCTCTCTCTCACTATAGCTCCCTGTATCTCTCTCTCTCTCTCACTATAGCTCCCTGTATCTCTCTCTCTCTCTCACTATAGCTCCCTGTATCTCTCTCTCTCTCTCACTATAGCTCCCTGTATCTCTCTCTCTCTCTCACTATAGCTCCCTGTATCTCTCTCTCTCTCTCACTATAGCTCCCTGTATCTCTCTCTCTCTCTCACTATAGCTCCCTGTATCTCTCTCTCTCTCTCACTATAGCTCCCTGTATCTCTCTCTCTCTCTCACTATAGCTCCCTGTATCTCTCTCTCTCTCTCACTATAGCTCCCTGTATCTCTCTCTCTCTCTCACTATAGCTCCCTGTATCTCTCTCTCTCTCTCACTATAGCTCCCTGTATCTCTCTCTCTCTCTCACTATAGCTCCCTGTATCTCTCTCTCTCTCTCACTATAGCTCCCTGTATCTCTCTCTCTCTCTCACTATAGCTCCCTGTATCTCTCTCTCTCTCTCACTATAGCTCCCTGTATCTCTCTCTCTCTCTCACTATAGCTCCCTGTATCTCTCTCTCTCTCTCACTATAGCTCCCTGTATCTCTCTCTCTCTCTCACTATAGCTCCCTGTATCTCTCTCTCTCTCTCACTATAGCTCCCTGTATCTCTCTCTCTCTCTCACTATAGCTCCCTGTATCTCTCTCTCTCTCTCACTATAGCTCCCTGTATCTCTCTCTCTCTCTCACTATAGCTCCCTGTATCTCTCTCTCTCTCTCACTATAGCTCCCTGTATCTCTCTCTCTCTCTCACTATAGCTCCCTGTATCTCTCTCTCTCTCTCACTATAGCTCCCTGTATCTCTCTCTCTCTCTCACTATAGCTCCCTGTATCTCTCTCTCTCTCTCACTATAGCTCCCTGTATCTCTCTCTCTCTCTCACTATAGCTCCCTGTATCTCTCTCTCTCTCTCACTATAGCTCCCTGTATCTCTCTCTCTCTCTCACTATAGCTCCCTGTATCTCTCTCTCTCTCTCACTATAGCTCCCTGTATCTCTCTCTCTCTCTCACTATAGCTCCCTGTATCTCTCTCTCTCTCTCACTATAGCTCCCTGTATCTCTCTCTCTCTCTCACTATAGCTCCCTGTATCTCTCTCTCTCTCTCACTATAGCTCCCTGTATCTCTCTCTCTCTCTCACTATAGCTCCCTGTATCTCTCTCTCTCTCTCACTATAGCTCCCTGTATCTCTCTCTCTCTCTCACTATAGCTCCCTGTATCTCTCTCTCTCTCTCACTATAGCTCCCTGTATCTCTCTCTCTCTCTCACTATAGCTCCCTGTATCTCTCTCTCTCTCTCACTATAGCTCCCTGTATCTCTCTCTCTCTCTCACTATAGCTCCCTGTATCTCTCTCTCTCTCTCACTATAGCTCCCTGTATCTCTCTCTCTCTCTCACTATAGCTCCCTGTATCTCTCTCTCTCTCTCACTATAGCTCCCTGTATCTCTCTCTCTCTCTCACTATAGCTCCCTGTATCTCTCTCTCTCTCTCACTATAGCTCCCTGTATCTCTCTCTCTCTCTCACTATAGCTCCCTGTATCTCTCTCTCTCTCTCACTATAGCTCCCTGTATCTCTCTCTCTCTCTCACTATAGCTCCCTGTATCTCTCTCTCTCTCTCACTATAGCTCCCTGTATCTCTCTCTCTCTCTCACTATAGCTCCCTGTATCTCTCTCTCTCTCTCACTATAGCTCCCTGTATCTCTCTCTCTCTCTCACTATAGCTCCCTGTATCTCTCTCTCTCTCTCACTATAGCTCCCTGTATCTCTCTCTCTCTCTCACTATAGCTCCCTGTATCTCTCTCTCTCTCTCACTATAGCTCCCTGTATCTCTCTCTCTCTCTCACTATAGCTCCCTGTATCTCTCTCTCTCTCTCACTATAGCTCCCTGTATCTCTCTCTCTCTCTCACTATAGCTCCCTGTATCTCTCTCTCTCTCTCACTATAGCTCCCTGTATCTCTCTCTCTCTCTCACTATAGCTCCCTGTATCTCTCTCTCTCTCTCACTATAGCTCCCTGTATCTCTCTCTCACTATACCTCCCTCTCTCTCTCTCTCACTATAGCTCCCTGTATCTCTCTCTCTCTCTCACTATAGCTCCCTGTATCTCTCTCTCTCTCTCACTATAGCTCCCTGTATCTCTCTCACTATAACTATAGCTCCCTGTATCTCTCTCTCACTATAGCTCCCTGTATCTCTCTCTCACTATAGCTCCCTGTATCTCTCTCTCACTATAGCTCCCTGTATCTCTCCCTCACTATAGCTCCCTGTATTTCTCTCTCACTATAGCTCCCTGTATCTCTCTCTCACTATAGCTCCCTGTATCTTTCTCTCACTATAGCTCCCTGTATCTCTCTCTCTCTCAGTATAGCTCCCTGTATCTCTCTCACTATAGCTCCCTGTAACTGTCTACACTGGATAATATGGATTATGGGTTCACTGATTATAAATATGCAGGACTTCCTAAAACACTGCTCTGTTTATAGCACACCTTTGGAAACAGAATTCTCCAATATTCTTCCCAGTTGCGATCTTGTTTGATTGAATCCGGCTCTTCATCCACTTCACCCTGCTCATCATATATAGCTCGCTGTTCCTTGTTGTTTAACACAGCATAGACTTTTCCCAGTACCTGTTCAGGAAATGCAACATTGTAAAAGTTAATTGTGATCTTTCTTTTCTTTCTTTCATCCTGTAAAGGTCAGCAAAAGAAGGAACTGTAGTGAAATGTATTGAACCCCACATCATGCAGGTGAACCGACTGTAGGCTTATCTGTAACTCACAATAACTCGCTGTATCTCACTATATCTCACTTTAAAGGACAGTAACTCCCTGTAATCTCACTGTGACCCACTATATCTCACAATAACTTGCTGTATCTTACTATCTCTCACTTTAAAGGACAGTCACCTCCATTATCTCACTGTGAGCCACTACATCTCACTATATCTCACTTTAACGGATGTTAACTCCCTGTATCTCACCGTATCTCAGAGTAACTCAATATCTCTCACAGTAACTTAGTATGTCTCACTGTAACTCACATTAACTCACTTTTTCACTGTAACACACTCAATGTAACTCACAGTAACTCGCTATCTCACAGTAACTCACTATATTTCACTGTAACTCACTATATCTCACAGTAACTCACTATATTTCACTGTAACTCACTATATCTCATTGTATCTCGCTGTAAGTCTCAACATGGTGCTACCTGAAACCGGATGGTGGCCTGCTCATCCCCAGGAGCTCTGTCAGGGTGAACCAGCAGGGAGAGATTATAATACCCCCTCCGCAGCTCTGCATCCGTCGCCTGCTTCTTCACCCCGAGCACCTCATAAAGGTTGGAGGTGTTGAAGAGCTCTGCACACTGCTGCAGCAAACCCATGGCTCCTGGAAGAACATCACTCACATTTACCAGGGTTTCAGCAGGAACTGATTTCAAACAGAAGAGCTGCTACTAAACACCAGCCCTCAGGAGGAACATCACACACTCACTCACACACACACTCACACACACACACACACACACACACACACACACACACACACAAATTTACCGCGCTTGAGAACGGGTCACGTCACAAACCGCACCACGCTCA
Organism: Silurus asotus; assembly: GCA_024362625.1. Taxonomy (NCBI): domain Eukaryota; kingdom Metazoa; phylum Chordata; class Actinopteri; order Siluriformes; family Siluridae; genus Silurus; species Silurus asotus. The sequence continues at coordinate 13,870,809 of MU551697.1, forward strand.
CTACTTAGTGCGCTTGGGGTTTACACCAAAATACCGCGCCGGAAAGCAGCAGTCAGATTTACTGAAAAAAAAAAGAAATGTGTGAATTTTAATAAATGTTTATTGGTGAATAAAATGTGACGCCGCCAAAGTTAAATACAAACCAGTACCTGTATAATCCTTCTCAGTGTTGTGACTCGTCCGGAAACAGAGAGATTTCGGACGTGAGTATGTTTTTCTTCTTCTTCTTCTTCTTCTTCTTCTACGGTTTATGGAGAGTTTTCAAGTAGCACGTATTTCTTTTGCCACCTACAGTTTACTTCCAAAAACACAACACTATTCCTGCATGCTGGAGCGCCTCCTAACGTCCGGGCGAGCAAAACCGTAGATTTCTTTTCATCAGACCATCAGACTTAAGTTTAATTAAATTTTTGTAATATTTCTGAAATTATTCCCACTAGTCTATTCTCTTTATTTCTGTCTCTGTCCATTCAGATTTCAGATTTTCTTTTCGAAGCATTTCAAGCATCTTCTGCGATTCGAGCCGGGGCTTTATAACTGTGTAAAAACGGTGACCTTTGATCCGGATCTTCATCTTCTGCAAGCAGGTGCCAAATTTGGCGAGTAGGGTGGTGCAGAAGTGAGAACATGTTGTTTCTGGTGAGAAACCCATGTGTGAGAAGGTGACGTGGTAACACACGTGGTCAAAATAGCACGGGTCACACAGCTCCCAATGTCCACAGGATTATGTCTTTTAGCACACTGACTTATGAAGGTCGGTGCTCCCTGTGACTGTGCGTGTAGCCTTGTGCTGCCATCTATTGCCGTGTTACAAAACTAGTCTTAAAACTTTTTAATTCCACCTAAAAGATTACAAGCATTTTGATGTTTCGCATTTCTTCCCCGAACTTTACCGAAATTTAACAGAACCCTGACTTCTAAACTGAGGTACGTACCGAACCAAGTTTAAGTACTGATTCAGTACACAAACACACACAAACACAGATCGACTTTTCAAGAAAAGGTGGACATCGTGAGTAAACAGTTCAAACCCGTTGGTAAACTTTTTATCTTTACTGTTGAATTTGCACAAAAACACACAATTTGCCGGTATTTCAGATCAGGGATCTGTTCTCTAGACCACATGGCTTCACACACTTCACCAAATATACAGAAACCTCGGGGAAAACAGCAGTGAAGGTGTGTGAATGCAAACTAAACAGGAGCAAGAGAGTTTGCACTTTTCAGGTGCTGATTAAGCACTGATTAAGGATTTGGAAATAAATCTTGTGTATTTTCCTCTTCTGTGAGACAGAAACTATTCAACTGCAGTGAAAGTAGTTTGATATTGAAACGACTACAGAAAGTGAACCAAATAGGTGGGAAATGTTGTGTTGCAAAATCCGTCTGTCGGCATGAGCTGCAAAAACACGAGTACCAAAATCCAAACGGTACCAGAGGACACACTTGAGAACAGCAGAGATGTATGTGTTAAAGGCAGATGCAAAGGCAGGAGCAGGACTGTTCTAAAACATGAGACGGATAAGAAATTAAATATTAGAGACATCTCTGTGAGGACAAATACAAATTTACAAAATCTGAGTATCAAAATAAAGAATGCAAGGCTTGGTAAGTGTCTAACTTCTGTATCTATGGTGTCATTGTAAAGTTGTGAAGAAAACACTCTTCCTAGGTCAAAATCTGGGGCATGGGCCAAGTCATTCTGGATGTTATGGACCATATCTTTTCAAAATTAGGAAGTACTCCAAGTTCCTCTATTAAACAAGATTTCTACCAGGTACCAGGGTCATTGTTTTTTGTCTAGTGGTGTGGTGTGGTGAAGAAAACCTCAAGAAGTCCAGGTGTGAAATATTAAATGCGGTTGAAAGTCTGCTATGATGTAGATGTCATTGATGCAATGGAGGATCTTGTTAGGACAAGGCATTTAGTGTTTTGCAACCTTGTGTGTTTCTAAACCCTTTGCTTTATTACCGTACATGGTCACATGGTTTGGATGGAACTGTTGGTTTGGTTGGAGAAGCATTGACACTAAAGACTGAATAAACTACAGTCTGATGAAGCTTTGGTAGAAATTTGCAGAATTTTGGGGTCTTTTTGACAGACAGTAACAGCAGACATCATTTCTTGATCAATGGATATCGACAGATTACCGGGAAGTCTTTTGAGACAGTGTTCCAGGGTAAAAGGGTTGTGTGGTAACTCAGTGGAAGTCAGTTGAAAGGCTGAATGGCACCGGGAATTCTGGGTGTATTCTGGGCAAAAGTAACAACTGATTCCAATCCTTTTCACAGCAAACTGTTGTCAGGAAACAACTGATGTTCTAGTTGTTTCTGTGACGTGTCAGACTGATTGCTCATTTTGTCTCTTACACATCTCGCTTCTTTTTTTTATGGTGTTGTGCCTGGTTGTAAAGTCTGTGTATTTGAGTTATTATAGACTTTTAGTTGGCCGGTTGGAGACCAGTCTGGTCATTTCCTGTTTATTGCTACTCATCAGCAAGGGGTTTTGGACTGGTATTTAGGAAAACCCCAAGCGAGCAGCAGTTTTTGTAAAACTCAAACCAGCCTTTTTAAAACCAAAACTCAGTTAAAATCACAGAGAGCCTGAGTTAACATACAAAATCTAATCTATTAGATTTTATGCATTGTGCTGCTATCACATTAGAACACAGGTGAGTGTATATGAGGTGGTATCAAACAGTTTTGGGACTAATGGCGTTCCCGTGTCTGCGATTTCATCCTGGACAGCAAGTTAGAACAAATAGCAAACGTGAAATTAAGCGTGTAACTGGGCCACCGAGTCGTTTGACACGACATACGTTTGAAATACGGCGATGCAGCTTGACACGCTTCGAAAAGAAGACTTCCAGGACATGTTCGAGAAGAACACTGGGAGCACTGTGTTTCTGTGCAGGGGGACCATTTTGAAGGTGATAGAGTGAAAACGTAGATAAAGATAAAAATGTACAACTATTTTACTTTGTAAGCAGACTCTTTATGAATGTAAACATTTACAAACAATTCAACAAATCTTTCGAATAATTATTACCTTTAGTCCAGAATATCTGATATGGGGTCAACAGTGCAAAGTAATGGAGAGTGTGGTAGAAAAGTGAAGAAATGAGTGCAGGCAGGGTGGAGTGGGTGGGGAAGAGTGATAGCAGGAGTGATTTGTGATAGAAGAGTATCTGTGAGAGTGAAAGGGAAAGTTTATAGGACTGTGGTGAGACCTGAGATGTTGTAGGTTTAGAGACAGTGGCATTGAGTAAAAGACAGAAGGTGGAGCTGGGGGTAGCAGAGCTAAAGATGTTGAGATTTTCATTGGGAGTAACGACGATGGACAGTCATAGAAACAAGTTTATTAGAGGGACAGCGCATGTAGGACGTTTTGGAGACAAGGTGAGGGAGGCGAGACTGAGATGGTTTGGACATGTGCAGAGGAGGGACATGGAGTATATCAGTAGAAGAATGCTGAGGATGGAGACACCAGGAAGGAGGAAAAGAGGAAGACCAAAGAGAAGGTTTATGGATGTGGTGAGGGAAGACATGCGGGTAGTTGGTGTGAAAGCAGCAGATGTAGAGGACAGGGTGGTATGGAGGTGGATGATCCGCTGTGGCGCCCTCTAATGGGAGCAACCGAAAGAAGTAGTCCAGAATATCTGATAATACGGAAAATGTTCAGTGAAAAATGTCCCTATTGTGCTTTTATTCTGATCTTTGTTTTTAAGCCACTTGGACATGCTTGGACCGGTCATGTGCTGTTGATGCGTGACAGAAAAATTGCTCCTGAGTAAACAGTATGATTGGTCTTTGTAAGCTGTTTTAATGATCAAGCAGGAATATATTTTGTTCCAAATTCACACCTGTTCCACAAATGTTCAACCTATTCTCCACAATTTCTTTATAAATTTGGTTTGTTAAACGTGTTTTTAGTGTGAAATGAGTCCATGTATGAAATATGCATACAAAATATGTCCACGTATTCGTATCCAATGTTTCGGTACAGGGATTGTGGTTGTGTACAAATCTGAGTTCCCTCAGGACCGTATAACGTGGCCGACCACAAGTTTGTTTAGTCTCTGCCTCGCACTTTGTACGCATTTTATTTTTTTTTTTTTACAATTATTATTCAACTTGAAAACGTACAATAATAGCAGGGGTGTGTGTGCGTGTGTGTGTATATATATATATATAAAGAACCCAGAGTTAGCGCAGTGTCACTGTGGAGCTACTTCCTGGATAGCGGCTGATTTTAAATTCGGCTTCAAATTTGCTCTTAAAAAGGATAAAATCCTGACAATTCCACATATCGAGGGAGTGAATGAATGAAGGATGGAAGGAAGGAAGTCATTTGTGTAAAGTGTGCTTAAAGAAGTGAAACAGTTACGCAGATCATATCTTTAAAATATTCAATATTAAATTTAACACACACAAACACACACACTTGTATATAATAAGTTTATTGTATTAAATTGATTTATTCTATTTTATTTTAAATTGTTTTAAAAATGCAAACTGATTCATATTTACTTTTAATCACCACATTATCTGTGTAAAGCTGCTTTGAGACAAAGTTCATTGTTAAAAGCGCAATACAAATAAAAATGAATTGAATTCACAAATGTTAATAAAATGTTAATAAAATGTTTCGCATTTCTTCCCCGAACTTTACCAAAATTAAACAGAACCCTGACTTCTAAACTGAGGTACGTACTGAACTGTGTGGGAGGGACCAAATTTAATTTGTAAATCAGGAACAATCCAAAGACTCCACTAAGATGTGCTCATTTATTAGAATCTGCAAATGATGTAAATGAATTGAGGATTTTGACAATAAATACAAAAGAAAATGAGAAAAACAAACGATTTTTCATTGATTTGTTTTATATACATACATATGATACATACGTACATACTATACATACATACATGATTAACATTTATAAAAACTCACTCCTCTCCCAAACACACACACACACACACACTTGTATATACACATCTGTATTACAAAATTGGGTAAGTAAACTAATTTTGCATTATTTAATTTTTATTTAATCAATTTGTATGTTTACTCAATTTAACCAATATAATAAGTTTATTGTATTAAATTGATTTATTCTATTTTATTTTAAATTGTTTTAAAAATGCAAACTGATTCACATTTACTTTTAATCACCACATTATCTGTGTAAAGCTGCTTTGAGACAAAGTTCATTGTTAAAAGCGCAATACAAATAAAAATGAATTGAATTCACAAATGTTAATAAAATGTTAATAAAATGTTTCGCATTTCTTCCCCGAACTTTACCGAAATTAAACAGAACCCTGACTTCTAAACTGAGGTACGTACTGAACCGTGACGTATGTGTTCTGTGACACCCCTGTGTGGGAGGGATTAAATTTAATTTGTAAATCAGGAACAATCCAAAGACTCCACTAAGATGTGCTCATTTATTAGAATCTGCAAATGATGTAAATGAATTGAGGATTTTGACAATAAATACAAAAGAAAATGAGAAAAACAAACGATTTTTCATTGATTTGTTTTATATACATACATATGATACATACGTACATACTATACATACATACATGATTAACATTTATAAAAACTCACTCCTCTCCCAAAGTCCAGTTTAGACAGCATGCCAAGTTTAAGTACTGATTCAGTACACAAACACACACAAACACACACACAAACATATACACTTACAAGGACTCGATCACATGAGCAAACCTATGTATGCACGCACGCACACACACACACACGCACACACACACACACACAAACTGCATAGACGCATCAGAGACCCACACACAACCCGAGCATCATGTAGCAGGGCTAACACTGCTGAATCAAGCCATGTCAGGATGCACCACATGAGAACATTCTGTCCACAATGCATCACCCAACCCTCAATGAGAAACATTTTGCCATCCAAACTTTTCACAATGACTACATTTTCTAATAATAATAATAAAAAGACATAGCTGCATTTCCTGGGGAAAAAAAAACAACAACAAAAAAAACCAGCAGAAATATGAGAGAGACAAATATGAGGGTGGGGGGAGGGGAAGTATCTCAAACGAGAGTTCAATGTCTTATAAAAATAGATGTAGGTATATATATATACACACACACACACACACACACACACACACACACACACACACACACACACACACACACACACACACACACACACACACACACACACGATATTTCCCTGCCCTCAGTGGAAAAAACAAAACAAAAAAGAATGCAGTGTGAGAAAGAAGCAGATTGGATGTGTACGACGTGCCGACCGTATTCGCTCTCCGCCTGTTTTTATACTCCATCACTTCACCCTGTCGAATGGGGGAAAGACATGTGCAGGTATACAGTATTTCAAATTCACAAAGGATTAAACTCTATCGACGTTTCCACAAAACCTTTTGTACCATAACGTTTTCTTGCATTTGCATTCAGGCGAATAAAAAAAACAAAAAAAACAACAACACACTTAACATCGAACGTCCTCCCTCGCCGGCTGCGGTGTCAGAAATGCATCGGAACCAATCACATGTGTGGAAAAGGGCATAAAAAAATAAACCTGTGGCTGAGCAGATAAACGGACGTCGCTCTTCACGTGTAAACAGCACAGAGCTCCGTCTTGCGTCACTTTTCACTAATCTTTACTCAAGTGTGCACCGGGTCGCTGTGCATTTGGTTTTTTTTCATGTGTTTTACGTGAGGAATAATTTATGGTAGTCGTGGTGTTTTCTTGCTGTTGTTGCTGCCCCCTGCTGTGCTCGTGTGAGACTGCCGTCTTTGCTTTTCCGCTTCGATTTCTCCGGTCACTCTTATGGTCCAACATCTTCAACATCTGCGTGGAGAGGTTACTCGTACTCAAGGAACTGTTTATGGTAAAACAGTAGATACCTGAGAGAAGAAAAGAGAAGAAAAGAGAACTGTTAAATTCAGAAGTGTCTGTAATCAGAACAGTTAAATAAAACGATTAAAAATGTGATTATCGAACACTTTCAATTCGATTCCAACTTCAGGTTAGTTTGATTTGTCGAGGGCTTTTAACATACGTTGTCTCAAAGGAGCTTTGTGGTAATAAAGCAGTTATAAAGCTTTATTAATGAGTTCAGTGCCTATAAGTTTGTTCCTTATAATTGCAAGATTTTTTTTGGTGCTGTAACTGGTGTACTTCACAGCACAGTGAAATTCTTTATGTATCTTAGTGAAGTTAGGAATCTGGGGTCAGAGCGCAGGGTCAGCCATGATACAGTGCTACTGGAGTGCAAAGAGTTAAGGGCCTTGCTAAGGGGCCCCAAGAGTGGCAGCTTGACGATACTGTGGCTTTAGACGGCCTCCCCCCCCGATCAGTAACCCTGAGATGTCTCGTGTGTCCCCATGAGGGTTTTTTTCCATTTATTGCTGTATTGCTGAGACACTCGGCATCGTGTCTTAAATTTGTGTCAGTTCATGAATGTTTGGGGTTGGGTTCTGTGCCTGGGACAGAGTGAATGTGTGCGTCAGTAAAACGACTCCTGCGTGTGCTTTTGTTCATCTTTAGAAAAGGGAGATGTTGCTCACACAGAGATCTTCAGACTTTCACGTGGAGAATTCGAGAAGCCTGTATATGACCAAGCAGAGAAACCAAGCAGCGCTCACGGCATCAAAGTGTGCCAGTAAGAGCAGAAATATTACTACCTCAAGGATCAGATATAATGGATCTGCAGGCTGGAAGTGGTCTGGAGTCCCTGAGTTTCACATGTCTGCTTTAGCGGCAAAAACTAAACTCAATTCTGTCTAAAGAGCAAAGGTTCACACCTCAAAGTCCTCCAACTCTGTCTAGAAACAGCAGTGCAGACTGTCTATCAGGGGTCTGAGGAGTTTGTGTTGTTTTACTAACCACAAATTATTAGCAGTATACAATAAAGTCCCAGACTTACTATATTTTAAAGACGACCTAGTCTAAATTTCCAAATGATGTTTCCGTCTAAAAAAAAACGCTCCACATCCACACTACCGTTTTCAATTGTTTTCCCAAAAGTCGCTCGTTCCACACTGAAACGTCCCCCAAAAAAACAAATGTAAAATGCAAAACGTTAGACCTTTCAATGACTAAAATGCGTCATCGTTTCTAAAAGCCTTCTAATCCTTCGTTTTCACAGTCGACACAAAAAAAAAATCTGTGTGGACTGAAGAAAAAAAGAAAAAAATTAAGAAAAAATAAAGAAAAATGTTTTCTCAAGGGGGAAAAAAAAGTCTTAGTGTGGACATGACCTCAGAGAGCACAGGCTGGCAGGGAAATGTGTTTTCGCCTCTACCTGGACACACAGACTCTATTCAGCACCACACTGAGTCCAACAGCTGGGGGTGGTCTTGGTGCCAAAGATCTACAGAATCATCAGGTTTACATGTGCAGTATTTATGTTTATATGGACATTCCACATGTACCTTCTGTACTGATATGTGCTACAGTGTCACTGTTTACTGTCTCCTTGTATTATGTTCTCTGTTTGTTTGTTGTTTTACATTTGCACTTTAACTTGTAAGTTTTGCGTAGTTCTGTGTTCCTTAGTGTTGGTCCGGGGGGGAACGTTGTTTCGTTGCAGTGTGTACTGCACTGTACATGGCAGGAACGACAATAAAAGACAGACTGGCAGAGGGAAAAGGCCTGTGCACTCCAGCTTTCTGCCAGTTAAATGCAGGGCCAGATGTTGGAGGGTCCTGACCGTTCACTCCCTTGTGTTTTGCAGACAGATGTGTTAGACAGAGGTGTAGGGGCCACTGAGGTGGTGGAGGGAAAGGAGTCCCGCGTGCTGTACATGACCCCGGCAAAGGAGGCCAAGTAAAGCACATATATACAGATTAAGAAAAAAAAAACTGGCCATCAGGTGGACCATCCTCACCACCTGGTACTACATACTGGCGTGTCCTTATCACCCTCTTCAAATGTATTAAACATAAATCTGGAGTCTATTTTACTCCACACCTTCACCCTCACATGATTCTATACCCGACAATACACACTGATCAGCCAGAACATTATGACCGCCTGCCTAATATTGTGTTACTACCAAAACAATATCGATCATCAACAGCATGAACTTCTTCAGCAGTTTAAACTGCAGGAGCTCGTCTGTTGGATCGGACCACACGGACCAGCCTTTGTTCCACACGTGCATCAGTGAGCCTCACCCATGTTTCCTGCTTCTAACATGTCAACTTTGAGTGGTGCCATTAAGAAGAGATAAACAGTGATCTTCACATCACTGCTCAGAATGTTATAATGTCAGAATGTCGTTCCTGGTCGAGGTCCGTGGTTTGATTGAAGACAATTCAAAAATAATTCTTAAAAGCATGTTTTATGTTTAATGAGGAAACCTAATTTAACAGATTGGTCATTTTCTCAGCCAAATAAAGAACTTGCTCTTTAATTTCACTACCAGTTGGTGTGTTTTTAAAAAGCTGATTCAGACTCTGAGAACATGAAGATGGTCCTGCTGTGGTAATTTTAACACCTCTAATGCAAACCCTGACATAAATCTGAACAAATGTTCATTCTGGAAAGTTACAGCTCTCTGTTTATGCACATATCTGAGAGCACTGAAGAACGAGAGACCAGATGGTTACAACACTCAATATTTAGCAAAATATCTGTAGCAGTATGTACAATTAAAATGATCATATTATAGGAAAAGGATGACATTAAGTAATACATGTAGTGCAATTGATTATTATGAAGCTCTTTGGGCCTAGTTTGTACTCTACTATAGCGATCATGCTAGCTATTTGCTAAGAGGCATTCTTTCGAAGGCGAGTGTGACTGACCCTTCACTGTCCAGCACGTCCTTAATGCTGGCTTTAGTGATGATGGCGTCATCACATTTAAACCATTGGTCCTTATGCTGGCGGATAAAGGTGGTGTAATGGCCGCTCTCCAGTGTGCCCTGATGATTCACTACAGCAAAGAGAGAATACCTGCAGAGAGACAGGAGGAGAAACGGATGACGACCAGATTCAGGAGGAAGAGCAGCTGAGATCACTAGTAGTGTGTGTGAGGTGGAGGGAGAACCAGGAGGAGGCACTTACTTGTTATCATTGTTTAACGAGTCTACTGGCTGCTGGTACTGTCCGTTCATCCGACTCTCTTTACTGAAAATACAAACACTCGTCATTCACAGCACACGAAACTCACCTGAGATGTTCAGATGGTTTCATCAGTTACCACAGCTTCATTTGACACCATTTACACAGTTCCCCAAATTCATTCACGTGTGTGTCTGTGTGTGTGTAAAAGAGAGAGAATTAGTAGAGAGAGAAAAACAATACTAATAAATAAAAAAGTCTGTGTAAAACAGAGAAAGAGAGAAAGAAACGTATTGGTCCATCTGCAATCTGGTAATTGAGTTGGTCACTGCAGGTGGTTGACGGCCTGCACATTCTGCATATTCTACAATCAATTACAGCTGAGGAATGAAGCCAGCAGGCTAATAAATGTGACTCTACAACAGCGATTTGAGCTCACTGGCAAACTGTGCAGACATTACGCAACTGTATTATATTATATACACACACACACACACACACACATATATATATATATGCACATATTATATATATTTATATATATTACACATATACATACATACACACTTATTTTTATTGAATATATAATCATTGCATGTAGCCTGATAAAGAACCTGATAGACTGGGCATTTAGTTCATTGCATTAAAGAAAACCTTTGGTCTATACATATTAAATGTTAATAATATCTGAGAAATTTATTTTCCTGATAGATTTCATAGCTTTCTAAAAAAAAAATTAAAAAGTCTGTTTCTAAATAATAATAATAATAATAATAATAATAAAAAAGACATTTCAAAACGAGTTTGTCGTTCTTCCAGTTACGTTCTGACTTCATGCAGTTCATTCAGACAGGTTTCTGGGATGTTGACTTAATTTGTTTAGTCAGAAATGTAGCACAGAAGTTCTTTCATGAACACCAAAGAGAACACCATGTCCACTGTGAAGCATGGTGGTGGTAGCCACATTGCTATGAGGCCGCCTTTCAGTTAGGAAAATGAGGTTTTAAAATTCACAATTAATATATATATCTAGAGCATTTTTGCAAGGATGAGTAATAGAAACGTCACAGATCAAGATCAAAAGAAAATGCGCCAACATATAACTTATAGGAAAGTGTTCTTTATTATATCTCGATATATCTTTCGTGCTTAATTATATCACACTTTCTTTATAATCACTTAATTGAAAAAGTCTGTAGACTTTTTTGTATTCACTGTGTGTGTGTGTGTGTGTGTGTGTGTGTGTGTGTGTGTATGTATGTGTGTAAAATGCAATATTACTAGAGGTCGACTGATATGGATTTGACCGATAGCCGGGTTGGACTGTACTTGCCGATAAATGATTGATCGATCGATAGTTTCTAAAAAAGATACGGTATAGAAAATAAACAACACTGTAAAACACTACTGAACTCTTTTATACATTACTAAAAACCAGTACTGAATCATGAAAATGTACTAAATGAAATAGATATGAATATATTAAATCTAATTTTTAAATATTGAGGAAAATCAAAGACAATGCATTCAAACTGAAACAAAAAAGTAACACTCCGAATAAATAAACACCTAACACTTCATGACTCTCTGCTCTTCCCTTCAGCCACTGCTCGTAACCTTGGGGTAACTATGGACAATGAACTGTCTTTTTTCCCACATGTCGCTAATGTGGTTCGTTCTTGTCGATTTCTTCTTTATAACATCCGAAGGATTCGACCATTTCTGTCCACACAGTCTGCCCAGGTGCTTGTTCAGTCTCTTGTCATTTCAAGACTCGACTACTGCATCTCTCTGCTGCAGGTCTTCCCCTGAACGCTATTCGTCCACTGCAAATGATCCAAAACGCAGCTGCACGACTTGTGTTCAATCAGCCCAAGTTCTCCCACACCACCCCACTGCTGCTCCTTTACTGGCTTCCAGTAGCTGCACGTATCAGATTCAAAACACTGATGCTTGCCTACAAGGCCAAAAATGGACCAGCACCATCTTACCTCAGAGACCTCATCACATCTCGCACTGCATTACCCTGTCTGAGATCCTCCAGCACTGCTCCACTGGTACCACCTTCTCTCAGAATGAGAGGTAAGTACAATTCAAGGCTCTTCTCTGTTCTGGCACCGAGGTGGTGGAATGAACTTCCCCTAGATGTCCGTACAGCAGAGTCCCTGATTATCTTTAAGCGACGACTGAAGACCTACCTCTTCCTGAAACACTTACATTAGCACTTTCCAAGTTTGTATTCTTGCGTACCAGTTTAGATTTATTCACTACTAGAGATTTAAAGCACGTTTGTACGTCACTCTGGATAAGGGCGTCTGCTAAATGCCACAAATGTAAATGTAAACACAGTTACATCCAAAACCCCACTCCAAAAAACAGCATGTAGCAACAGTGATTCACCTCTAGTCGCAACTCTTGTACTGTATAATGCGACCCGGAAAAACTATCGGATAGACTTTTCTCTGACAGTTAATAGTTTCAGCGAATAACGAAATAAATTATGAATTGGTTGACCTCCAAATATTAGGATGATCATTGTACTGTACTAAATGTTTAAACAGTAAACCAAAAAAGTGTTTACCTGGAGGCCATGAAGGGAGTCATATCGAGCTCGAGTGGAAACGAGACGTATGTGGTGATTTTCCTTCGAAGTTTTGCGGAATGCTCAAACCTCTAGAGCACATGGTAAGGAAACATTGGAATTTAGTGTGGGTTTAAAATGTTTCAAAAGTCAGGAAAAACACACACACACACACACACACACACACACACACTCACTTTGAGGTGAAAGCATGCCACGATGGGGAGCCTCTTCATTGTCAGTTGCTTGGTGGACTCCTGGTAACTATGGCAACCACTGCATTTGATTTTGGCACTGCTCCCCAAGTGCTCAGGCCGAGTAAATCTACAGCACAGGTGCACGCGCACACACACACACACACACACACCGCAGAGCATTTACCTTATCAGATCAAACTGTACACATGTTGTACAGAGGTGTGTGGGTGTGTGTGTCGTCGTTGTGAGGTTAAACCTGTAAATAAGCTAAAGTGCAAAATTGTGTGTGTGTGTGTGTGTGTGTATGAGAGAAAGAGAATGTTGTGAGGTTATAGCTGTAGATATGCTGTAGTGTGAGACGTGTGTGTGTGTGTTCAGTAATCCCCAGTAAACTGAAGTTGAGTGAGTGAGTGTGTGTGTGTGTGTGTGTGTGTGTGTGTGTGTGTGTGTGTATATACCTCCGTAAGCAGTCGGTCAGTGTGGTAGCTCCACTCGGATGACTCTCTCCGTTCACGACGCTGCCGTCAGAGCCTGGACTGAGAGGCCAGAACGGAGTGGATGAACCCGGGAGGTCTAAACTGATGTCCCAGAATGGGTCTATTGTTGTCGATACCCCACTACAAGAACAACGTGTATATGTTTACTGTCAAGAAGGAATTATATTCCACATCTTAATATTTCTCAGATTTGAATATTATAGGCTGTGAGCAAAACCAGCACAAGGACTTATGGTGCTGAACTGAAGCTTTTGAACACCAGGTGGCATCACTGTGTAATTCTGCATAACATTACGCACCATTATATTACATTAGGAACCCCATGTGGGTTGAACTGACTTATTACGAATATCCACTGACCATCAGTAACATTTTAATGATTTATGGTGTGTGACTACAAACAGTCATGAAACACACAGTTCTATATGATGTTTATGGACAGAGAGTCCAGTATCAGAGCTTTGGACTGGCTGCAGGTTTGCAATTTAACATGTAGCCTGAGGAGAGAAAAGAGAAGCTGATGTGCTTTTACAGCTGCTGCACCACTCGAGCATCACGAGTACTGTAGCATTAGAGGAATTAAATAAATGAGCTATTCCTAGTAAGTAATCAACTTCAGGTGGTAACAGTAACTTTACCTCAATCCAGGCCTCTCACACACACACACACACACACTTACCATATACTGTACACACTTACATGAGGGCTATTATTACAAATAAATTATATATACATATTTTAGAATAATTCTGTATTATTATTGCTCATGAATTAAATATACACACACACACACACACACGGAGACTGACCCAGAGACAGACACACCAAGAGACAGACAGAGACTGACCCAGAGAGACAGAGACTGACCCAGAGAGACAGACACACCAAGAGAGACAGACACACCAAGAGAGACAGACAGAGACTGACCCAGAGAGACAGAGACAGACAGACAAACACACACACACACACACACACACACACACACACAGACTGACCCACAGAGACAGAGACAGACCCAGAGACAGATAGAGACAGACCCAGAGACAGATAGAGACTGACCCAGAGAGAGACAGAGACTGACACAGAGAAAAGGACACAGACACAGACACAGACACACACACAGACACACACACAGACACACACACAGACACACACACACACACACACAGCCTTACTGGCAGACTTGACATGTGACGTCTGATTGCAAGCCTCCAGTAAAGATTTGGTCAATGATGCAGTTGCAGTGATTCGGGTTGTTCGCCTTCTTCCCGTTGTCATCCCCTTAGTGGACGATCGGCGCAGCACAAGAATGCAAGCAGACACAAAGTGTGGTCAGAAAAATATCAAAACAACAAGCAAAAAGAAAAAAAAAAAAACGCCGTCCCTTTCTGAGAGACAGCATGTCATATTACTAGAGGTTGACGGTTTTGCCGATACGTTGATTGCTGGAATTATTGGCAAAAATCCACACGGATAGTAAGCGATAAATTGGTCGACCTCTAAAAACACAGCATAATGTTTCCACCTGAACTACAGTATTAAACATTCCCTTATCGCACTAGAATAATTCCACCAGTATACCATCGTACACCTCCCGACTCCAGCCTAACACATGGAGAGGAGGTGCGGTTGGTGGCGTTACCTTTGCAGTGGCGATGTAGCACGTCCAGGGCTGCGATGAGGAACTCGTGTGCATCCTGCTGCTCATAGCCAGCCAGGTGGCGTGCATGTGTCCACACCAGGTGCAGCAGCCGAAAGGGAATGTGGGGAGAGCGATGGCCCGAGTAAAACTGACAAAACAAGACAATGAGTCTTATCTATTTTTATCTACACACTGAAGATCCAAATCCGCACAGTCAATTTCTCTTTCCTCTTCTCGTACTGTAGGGTAAATAAGACTATCAGAAGAAACTGTTTAAAATCGTTCGGGGGAATTTAGAGTCCATTTCTGAGTAATTATTTAACAAGATTAATTAAACTAGCAAAAAGGCATCAATGTGGTAAATAGCCAGAGCACAAACTGTAGACGTGCATGTAACGTGAGCATGGACTGTCCCTGGGCGTGTGCTGAATCAGGCTCAGTGGTTAGATCCATGACCTCCTGCTTAGACGGCGAGGAATCAAAATCTCAGCTCAGATGTAGAAATGAGATGCATATAAAATGTTCACTTGCGAGTTGTAAATGTGTGAGTATGGAGTAGTACAGGATTCAACTGCACATCATCTGTCAATTGTTATAACAATATTATACACTGACAAAACAAAGGTTTCCCACAATTCTATTTTGTTGGAGCGATTTTTGCTTTGATTACATCATCACGACTTTTACTTTCTGAGTTGCTTTTATTTCTCGCCAAGATGATGTGCTGATGATGAAAAAGTCGAACTGTTGTGCAAATGTCCCACAGATTCTCAGCTCGGGTCTGGACACTGTGGTGGCAAATACATTTGTGAAATTGCTCCCCGAAACCCACTTTCAATGTCATCTTGGAATTATGCCCATCAGAGAAGGTAAATAAATTCCATTGTTCAACAAACCTGAAGATTTGTTTTACTCAGGAAGTCATCTTACCTCATTTTCTGAGCACAAAACATTAACCTGACCAAATGAAGCAACCCCAGATCATAACATTGCCCCCACAGAGTGCAGCACTTGATGCACCAAACACTCTGGAGGAGGGTAAATCTGGACTCGTCAGACCACATGCTCCATTGCTCCCTAGTTAAATTAAAGCCTTTTCCCCATTAGAATCCCTGATCAGTGTTTTAAGGCTAAACAGCTGTTTATAATGTGACTTCTCTTTGTATTGTGTGTGGAAATGCTCTTAATTTCACTATTGAACACACCCATGAGTACCCAAAAACAACCGCCTGAAACAGTGTGGTGATGTTACTTGTGAATGAAGGTGTAAAACCCACAGATATCTACAGAAGACTTCAAGCACAGCACGGTGATGAGACGCTCAGCTGCAGTAAGACGTTTGAATGGTAGTAAAGGTTTTAGAAACGATCGTCGGTCAGACGTGATGATCCCGCACGTGGTGGTTCCCTGATGATGAAGTGGAGCAGGTCGTCCCAGGATGGTTTAGGAGTATTGACAAATCTTTCTGTGCCGAATCTTTCCAGGTGTTAGTTAAATAGTTAAATGCTAGGATAAGTGTTCAATTGTAGCAGAGGAGCATGTCAAAAAATAAATGCTGTTTCCACCCCTTGAAATGTGTTCTTTTATTTTATAAAAATCACACTCGAATTGACTCTTTTTATAAATAAATCTAGGGTTCCATCTGAGTCGTTTTTGAAACTATAGCCAAAGTTGGTGTATGTAGATGTTTTGGGGATCTGCTTATTGCATTATTATTGCATTATTTTTCATTTGGATCAAAGAAACGAAATTAACAAAAATATAATAATAATAAATTAATTCTGATGAACGAGATTGAAAGAACAAAGTCAGTAAAAGGATCTGATGGTCCCATCACTACTGCTTTCTCCCAGTTATATTCCTCAGGTTCTCACTCAGGCATGTAAACACTTTCATCTATGCTGAACGTTGAGATCATAGAGACACCATCTCCCCCCGAGGTTTGTGGCTTTCGAGCCAAATTTAAAGATGGCATTCACGTCTCAGTGAAGACGAGCCAATAACCGTGTTCCACAGCAGAGGGACATAAAAGTGAAGAAAAAAATGTAATAAATAAAACTCATCTCACCTCCTGGAAAAGCTGGGACATCTCACAGACAAGGCAGGAGTTGGCCTGCATCTCACACTTGTGTCTGTCTGAGAGGAAGAAGTCCCTCAGCAGTGGGGTGTGTGTCAGAGCCTGAACAATGCAGTTCATAAAGCATGTGTTGCCCAAGTTTATCAAACCCCTCAGACCTGAGACACAGAGAGACAGTGAAGAGAAATCAGCTTCCTCACAGTTCAGGGACTGCATCATTTATTTCCCCGGTAACCATGTGACCCAGTGATTTCCCCGAACACCTGTGGGCTTAAACACAGACACTGAGACACCGCCCGCTGGAAGGACAGGCTCCTGTCGAGAGCATAAACTTCTCCTGCTCCAAATTCACACACATCACACACTCCTGCTCGCTCACACACTCGCAGTGTAGTTAAAGGAAAGAAAACAAGTCTGTACTGCTGAGAGCATCTGTGCTACGAGGACGAGACGGAAAAAAAAAACCCCGAATATAAGCACTGGTTCACATCAAGTTCAGCGAGTTTTGTTGTTTAGAAGTAAAGGAAAATTTTATTCCCTGGAAAAAAGCATCAATCACACATCTGTATGCATCTGTAGTGTTTTCCTTGTTCAAATATTTGAAAGCTTTATTAATATTATGACGGTCAGAAAGTAAGGAATTACGTTTACTCACGTTACTGTAACGTCTTTTTGTGTATTTCTACTTTTTATTTTCGTTTTTAAAATCTGTACTTTTACTTTAGTAGGTTTTGTTTAAAGTGTTGTGCTTAAGTACATTTTAAATAATATCTGTTACTGAGTAAAATAAATATATAATCTATATAAATCATGCCATGTGGAAAAAAAATATTTCCCCACCATTTCTTTTTTGTGTATAATTTTATTAAATTTTTGTTTTTGCATTTGAATTTGTAAAGTTATTTCTTAAATAAAAAAAGAACCAGTTTGAGATTACTACCTGCTTGTCCTTTTTGTCCTACATTAGAATCCCCACACCACCGTCACTGTTAAAATAAACTATATAAAAAAAGGAACTCGGTCAATTTTGAATCTAAGTAAATTTTAAACTAGTTACTTTTTACTTTTACTTGAGTAGATTTTTAGACCTGTAACTTATACTTAAGTAACATTTCGTTGAAGTAACAGGACTTTTAATTGAGTAGAATATTTTATTACACTTTCCACATCTAATGACTGCTATAACGAATGGACTTTCAGGTGTCACCCATAGGGGACGTGGCAGCTTAGTGGTTAAGGCACTGGGCTTTAGATCCAAAGGTTATATAAAGTTCAAATCCCAGACACACCAAGCTGCCACTCCTTGGGCCCCTCAGCAAGGCCCTTACCCACATACAGTGAGGAAAATAAGTATTTGAACACGCTGCTATTTTGCAAGTTCTCCCACTTAGAAATCATGGAGGGGTCTGAAATTGTCATCGTAGATGCATGTCCACTGTGAGAGACATAATCTAAAAAAAAATCCAGAAATCACAATATATGATTTTTAAACTATTTATTTGTATGATACAGCTGCAAATAAGTATTGAACACCTGTCTATCAGCTAGAATTCTGACCCTCAAAGACCTGTTAGTCTGCCTTTAAAATCTCCACCTCAAATAGCAGCGTGTTCAAATACTTATTTTCCTCACTGTATTTGCTCAGTTATATGAACAAATAAAATGTAAGTCACTCTGGATGAGGGCATCTGCCAAATGATGTAAATGTAGATGTGAATGAGTTTTCTTTTGAATTTCGGTTCCTCTCCAGGTTTCTTCCTCGTACCATCTCGGGGAGTTTGTTTTCTTGCTACAGTCGGCCCTGGTTAGGGACACACTTATAAAGAACAAACTTATAGGCAATAAACAATACAATTATAATGAATTTATCTGTGATAAACAGCTTTAGGACAATGTTAAAATCGCACTACAAATAGAAAAATGAGACTGGACAAATATTGGACAATAAAACTGGAGAGATGAATCCAGATTTTGTATTTCTTTACGTCAATGCACGTGTTTGTTTTATTATAGCTGCTGACTTGGTATGTCCCACAAGCCCTGACCTGCATATGATCTGACCTAATTTATCTTCAGAACCAGGCACACAAACTCTACAGCTACTTCACACTGTGTAAACAACAACATGAATATAATGTATCACTACGCTACGGATAAAGATTAACATGGCAGAGGTAGAGCTGCATCAAAATTGGATCGCACCGCATCATAATGGGGGAATCATATCGCATGGATCTTTATTCAGTAATGGAGATGCACTTTCCTGGTGCCTACTGAATGGTCTCTTAAAACCCCAGCATGGTTTAATTGGTCCTTTCTGACTATTATTTTATTATAGGAGGAACAGGGTGTGTGTGTGTGTGTGTGTGTGTGTGTGGGCTTGCTGCCCAGTTAAAGGACATGATCTGAGTCCTCTCAGTGTTCTGCAATCTCCTCACATACATCCTGAGCGAAAACTCATTTGGAGAGATGAAACCGCACGGACTCTCCTCCTCGAGAGGTTTATGGGACACGGCGTGCTCACCTATAGTGCAGTTGGAGGTTATCTTCCGTCGTTTTGGGTTGTGCCGAAGCAGCTCCAGCTCTCGCTTTGTAGGTTCCCACGTCGAATATTTCTCTCCGATGCCTGAAATTCAGTAGAGCGGTAGGTGGTGAGTAACGGCAGACACACACGCTTGCGGATGATTTTATCTGCAGCGGGTATGAAATCATGGCCACTTTGATATTTTTATATTCGAGCAGAACAACGACGTTCCCCTGCACCATTAAACACTAATAACAGCTTAGACAATTAGTCATATAGCACCAGACAGAATTTCATTAACTCATTAACGTTAATTATAAGGTCACTGCTAAATGGTGTGTATAGACAGCAGTGTGAAGCAGACACGCGCACGCGCGCACGCACGCACGCACGCACGCACGCACACACACACGCACACTGAAGCGTTCCTTCTTTACGTTAGCGGTTTCTCTACTAAACACTAAAGCCAGCATGAAGGAGTTTTAAAAGCCATTACCTTGCAATTTCCATGCTTTCCTTTGTTCTTCTTTGGCGATCTGCTCCATGTCTTTATCGTATATGTAGTCTTGGCACACAAAACAGTATATTCCTCCGTACAAAAGGTCTATAGCTGATTGAGAGAATAAGAGAAAAGAAAAATCATAAAAGTTAATAAAAAAAAGCTTAATAAAGTAGATGCCAAAAGACACTTGGGGACACACGGGACATTTGGGACAACACACACATGACACAGACAATACAAACAGGACATTTGGGACGAGACACATGCGACACAGATGATACGCGACATTTGGGGTGGCGCGCGCGCGACAGCTTTAGGGTATCAATATTGACGCTTGGGAAAGGGAACGCTTGTGTGCTGATGAACTGGGATGTTTAGTCCCTTCAGGATATGATCTGTTTTACTCTGTAGGTTTTGTTTACTGTGGGAATTTGGTTTGATGTAAAACACGGCCCGTTAAATCAGATATCAGATATTTCGTCTCTGTACCCGCAGCGATGACACATGCACTTGTGTTTCCATGGCAACATGCTGACAGTCCGTTTCCTCACACACACGATTTCCAGGTAAGAACTGGTGCCTGTGGAACGCAGTCATGCATCAGTCGACCATCGCTGCATGCGAGCACGGACAGGTTTATGTTTTAGGATCATTTCATGTTCAAGGAACAAAAAACCTCCACGTTCTGCTTTTCACGCTCACAATCAACCACATTTTGGAGAACAGTAGGAGTCGGACACGTCCACCAAAAATCTCCTTTACCTTCAGTGACTGGAGGAAATGATTCACCACGAGAGAAGACGAGATGATATTGTTTGGTCTATTTTTGAGTTCTGTTGGTCTGCACACTGGCAGGCGTCAGGGTGAAAACGCCTAACGTGGTTTCCAGTTCGTACTTTACCAGTTTGTTCATTAGATATGCCCAGATCTCAGATTTTAACATACGGGTCACATTTCTTGTATCAGTTGCTTTGGTGTTTCACCTCCGTCTGAGTGTTTAACCACGGCGACGATTGACGACAGTAGGCTATAATCAATCCATTATCGCATCGAACCTGCAGATTCGTCCAGGTCCGTATCACGATGAATCATAAACACATTCAAATTCAACACCCGGAGTTGTACCACATTACACACAATGTTACACTCGACGTCAGAGCACATTATACTACACCACGCTACACACCATTAAACCATGTTTAAACACACGTTTTTAATCAAATAATACATGAAGTACCCTGACGTGTAAAATATATCAAATAGAGATGCTCGATGTCGAGTGATATTAATGTATAAAATTGTTTGTATACATTGTACTATAACACACTGAACTTCTCTCAGCATGGGCTGGAATACAAAGTGTTTTAGGAGACAACAGACTGACGAGGGTTTAAACTCCAATCGTTTGCGCTCACTCACACACAGTAACGAGTGCGTCTGGACGGGAATGCGAAACGCGCCCGAAAATATAAGAATACAAGATATAAATATAACCCTAACCCTAACCCAGCATCTGGGATTCACACTCACAGGAAGTCAGAGATCAGGAACTGCTGCCCCGAGTGATGCACGAGAACTCCAGCGTATACTACAGGCAGATTTACCTCACTGATCCCTGAGGAAAACTTGGCAATATATGAACTAAATACAAAATACCAGTGCATGGATTTCAGCTCCCTCTGGGATTAGTGTGATACCTGCCCTCATTCTTTATAAACCACTCCGAGGTTGATCTGAATAGAGACGGCGCATGTGCAACAACAGATTAAATGTCATTGAGAAACCCAGAAAAACCTGAAAACTCGCCTCAGAGGTTTAAGGCTCTGGGTTACAAATCTGAAGTTTGGGAATATCGGCAAGATGCCACGCATGGGGCCCTAGAGGAAGGCCCTTGACCCCTCTTAGCAAGCACGGTATTATAACAGACCCTGTGCTCTGACCCCACCGTACTGTGAAAATATAATGCACCTTTTTTCCACTGGAAAAGTGAATGTCCTCTTAGGAGTGATTTGTGATAGAAGAGTATCTGTGAGAGTGAAAGGAGAAGTTTATAGGACTGTGGTGAGACCTGAGATGTTGTGTGGTTTAGAGACAGTGGCATTGAGTCAAAAACAGGAGGTGGAGTTGGAGGTAGCAGAGCTGAAGATGTTGAGATGTTCTTTGGGAGTGACGACGATAAACAGGATTAGAAATGAGGGTGAGACATGGGGTACATCGCCTCAAATTTTTAAGGAAGCTGAAGTCCTTCAACATCTGGAGGACAATGCTGAGGATGTTTTATGAGACTTGAGGCTGGTGTTCTCCTGTATGCTGTGGCATGATGACACTAACAGGCTCAACAAACTGATCTGAAGTCCAGCGATGATGATGTTGAGGAGCTGGACTCTGGACAGCATCCTCCTTTCAGACACGATCGCCAAAGTACATTCCTTCTTGGTCCACTCCTCCTGCCCACTACATAAAACACTGGTCAGTCTGGGGAGTTGGTTTAGTGACGGACTTATACAGCCATGTTGCACCACAGAGCGCATAAGAGATCATTTCTACCTGCGATCAAACTGTAGAACTCCCTCGAAAAATCTGCTCCACCATATAGATGTTATACAGTGGTATTATCTAACAGATAATATAGTTATATTTACAGTGGTGTGAAAAAGTGTTTGCCCCACTGTTAAAACTGTGGTTTATCACACCTAAATTTCTCCAGTCACACCCAGGCCTGATGCCACACCTGTTCACAATCAAGAAATCTCTGACAAAGTGAAATAGATCAAAAGATCCTCAAAAGCTAGACATCATGCTGAGATCCAAATAAATTCAGAAACAAAAGAGAAAGAAAGTAATTAAGATCTATCAGTCTGGAAAAGGTTATAAAGCTGTTTTTAAAGCTTTGGGACTCCAGTGAACCACAGTGAGAGCCATTATTCACAAATGGCAAAAACATGGAACAGTGGAGAACCCTACCAGGAGTGGCAGGCTGACCAAAATTACCCCAAGAGCACAGCAACGACTCATCCAAGAGGTCACAAAAGACCCCACAACAACATCCAAAGACCTGCAGGCCTCACTTGCCTCAGAAGGTCAGTGTTCATGACTCCACCATAAGAAAGAGACGGCAAAAATGGTCTACATGAAAGATTTCCAAGACCAAAACCGCTGCTGAGCAAAAGGAACATAAAGGCTCGTCTCAGTTTTGCCAGAAAACATCTTTATGGTCCTCAAGACTTTTGGGAAAATATTCTGTGAACTGACGAGACAAAAGTTTTTGGAAGGTGTGTGTCCCATTACGTCTGGTGTAAAAGCAACACTGCATTTCAGAAAAAGAACATCATACCAGCAGTAAAAATGGGGTGGTGGTAGTGTGATGGTCTGGGGCCGTTTTGCTGCTTCAGGACCTGGAAGACTTGCTGTGATTAATGGAATCATGAATTCTGCTGTTGACCAAAAAATCCTGAAGGAAAATGTCCAGCCATCTGGTTCTGACCTCAAGCTGAAGCGAACTTGGGTTCTGCAGCAGAACAATGATCCAAAACACACAAGCAAGTCCACCTCTAAATAACTGAAGAAAAACTAAATGAAGACTTTGGAGTGGCCTAAACAAAGTCCTGACCCGAATCCTACTGAGATGCTGTGGCACGACTTTAAAAGGTGGTTCACTTATCAGAGAGCTGCATCTAATTTTTTTTTGTTGCTATTACAGTTCCAAGGTGTTTAACAAGGCATTACGGCGAGCTATTTTTAGAAAAGGCCCGCTGCTGTTGCACCATGTTGGTGACCCCTGAATTAAAGTGTGGTTCCTCTCAACAGTCGCCGCTGGATCACTCATTAGGGACAAAATTACAATAAGGAACAAAATGTAAGCAAACGTTGTCCATTGTTAAAAACGTTTCACAAATAAACATGAAATGAATAAAATTGAGATGATGGAATGATGACACTGGACTTTCTCATCTCACTGACAGAGAAAAGAAAACAACACCTACCTCCTCACCAGTGCCTGAGTGGTTACGCTTCACCTTTAAATGGTTTCAGAGAGATGAGTGTGTGTGTGTGTGTGTGTGTGTGTGTGAGAGAAGGTGAGGATTTCTCACCCCACACACAAACCGACCAGAATAAACCTACATCATAGCAGGCCTCGAGGTAACCATGGAAACCCAAGCAGGAGAAGGAGTTAAAGCACACCGAGTTCAGAACCGAGTCTCGGGTTTGTTGAGTGAAGTCCCAGAGTGTCCGCGTTATGAAGAAAAGCCTAAAAAACAGCCGAAAGCCTCCTTCCTTCTCTACTGTGAACGAAGTGGCTAATTTGTAGCCCGTTGATTACAAAGACTTAATTACTCCTCCATCTAAGCCCAGTTTTTCTTTCTCTCCTGAGCCGCGCTCGCATCCCTCACTCACAGCTAACCTAATTACATCCTCCAACTACAGAGGGGGAGAACCGTCACAGGGGGATGCTGGAGAACACCGCCAGGATCATTACTGCTGCTGAGTTCACCTCGTGCGTGCTGGCTTCAACGTAACGCCAGTTAAAAACCCCATGGCTCGGCGGGCGTCTGCGTGGCGGTGGGCAGGAGTTCTCCTGGTCACACCCTTCTGTAGCACATGGTTTATTAGAGAGGCTTTTTACTTCCACATGCACATTACAGCACAGTGACATTCTTTCTTCACATATCGGTAATGTTCAGGGTCAGAGTGCAGGGGCAGCCATGATACAGCAGAGTTTAAGCACAGAGGCTTAAGGGCCTTGTTAAAGGGCCCCAGGACTGGCAGCTTGAAGATACTAAGGATTGAACCCAGAGCCTTAAACACTCAGCTACTAGTTCCCGGTTTTCATTCACCCAGATTGTCAGGAAAGGACAGGGACACGCACAGAGACACACAGTCAGAGACACACAAATACAGACACACAAACACAGACACAGGGACACACAGACAAAGACAGGCAGAGACACATAGAGACATACACACACACACACACACACACACACATACACACATAGACAGGGACGAACACAGACAGACAGGGATGGACACACGAACAGGGACACACGGACCGACAGGGACAGGGACCCACAGACACACACACAGACAGGGACACACACAGACACGGACACACACAGACACGGACACACACACACACACACAGGGACACAGCACTACACAATTACTCAGTTCTCAGTCTGTTTATGTGGATTGTTGGTTTGTTGGTGGACAGGGACGTCCCCACTCATTAGCAAAGAGGAGATAATTATAGGCCTCTGATCTACTCTAAGCTCGAGAGCAAAATAAAAACTCGCACACAACTCGCTGTAAAAACTACAGGTTCCCAGAAATCAGATTTCACACTGAGGGCTCGATCCGAGCACCGCATACCACATGGATTGATCGTGTGTGTGTGTGTGTGTGTGTGTGTGTGTGTGTGTATGATATCTGTATATGCTGTGTGTTAAATGCTCTCTTACCCAAGTTGTGTCTCTTGGTTTTGGCGTGTTCATGGATGTGTTTCTTCGTGAAGCAGCCGAAGAAGACGCAGTGGAGACACGAGTGCAGCCGGTTCAGATGAGCGCCACACATGTGACATATACATGACTTCGCCTGGAGAAAATGGAGAGAGAGAGAGCGAGAGAGAGAGAGAGAGAGAGAGAGAGAGAGAGAGAGAGAGAGAGAAAACATCAATCACACACTGAGACTTTGAAACAATCTGAAAAAGGTGGACAACGAGACGTACAAGATAAACAGTGAGATGAATAGACAAACACAGAGAGAGAGAGAGAGAGAGAGAGAGAGAGAGAGAGCGCAATACTGAAAGAAAGAAAGAAAGAAAGAAAACTAAAAAAAAGCCAGAGAGACAGCAAGATGTGCAGATAGAAAGGCCTGGTGTAATGTGAGATCAGTAAACATGCCTACTAAGAAGTTAGCGTGAACACACACACACACACAAACACACACACACACACACACACACCCCTGTACAATCATCATGTCCATGTACAGACCACTACACTGACCTCACAGATCCGTGCTGCAGCATGACTCTGCATTTCATTTCTCTCATCAAATTCAATCTTCAGATCACGTGTACAATATCAGCACCATTCTGGAGGAACTTTACATGACTCCATTCATGCTGCATCCACCCCCATGACATCTATCTGTTCACTCCACCCTTTTCCTCTCCTCTATCCATCCATCCATATGTCTTTCTGTGTTAATCTTCTATTTGATGAGGTATTGATGTGTACTGCTGTGGAGACTCAAAGGGCAGGACACATCAGTATTCTGTTCAAATCCTATTTACCGATCCTACACACATACACACACGGTGTGAAAGAGGGAGAAAGTGAGTGAGTGAGCGAGAGAGAGTGTGAGAGATAGAGCGAGAGTGAGAAATAGTGAGAGAGTGAGTGATACAACCCCAAGATCCGAGTTAATGAACAGAACCAGTTTAAAAACTCCAGTCACCAGTCCAAGTAAAACCTAACAACTTCTTGACATCCGCTTCCCTCAGTTTCCTTCTACAGTTTTATTCCCCGCAGTTTCCTCCCCTCAGATCCTCATCCCTCCATTTCCTCCTATCAGCTCCTCATCTTCTCATCCTCTCAGCTCCTCGTCCTTCATCTCTCAGCCAGTCAGTGTCTGTCTGTCTGTCTGTCTGTCTGTCTGTCTGTCTGTCTGTCTGTCTGTCTGTCTGTCTCTCAGCCAGTCAGTCTGTCAGACTGAAATGAGAGAAAAACTGTACAAGTTCCTCTCATGAAGTTGCAGCAAAAACAGAAGCAGGAACTCAGCTGAAGTGCTGCTGTTTGTTCTGAAAGACGATCGAAGCTCAAGGCTTTAATCTTTGGTTGCTTTTGAACAATTGTGATGAAATTTAACAATACCATAACGAGGCCTTTAGGGAGCGTGAGCGCTGCTGCTGCTGCTGGCGAATGAGAAGTGACAGAATGAGTGCACCTGCATGACTGAACCATGCTGAAAATGATCAGGTCATGTGCTGAGACCGAGACCAACAGATCTCTCTAAACCTCAGTTCTTGTCCAGATCAGATTATTCAATCCTGACAAACATTTCATCTGAGCAGCACATCCAGAACATGTTGTAATCACCTGCTTTGGTGGTGGTGGGTTTGAAAGTGGAGTTTATATTTGAAATTATCTCCATTTGAAGACCTCAGTCTTTCCTACAGTCGACCTAAAGACTTTGATTATATATATTAATACCTGAAATCTGTCCATCCAAATGTTTGTCTGTCCATCTGCCCGTC
This sequence comes from Silurus asotus, assembly GCA_024362625.1. NCBI lineage: Eukaryota > Metazoa > Chordata > Actinopteri > Siluriformes > Siluridae > Silurus > Silurus asotus. Next base: position 13,898,173 of record MU551697.1, read on the forward strand.
TGTCTGTGACCTACCTGCCTGTCTGCGCATTCATTTGTCTGTCTACCTGCCTGTCCATCCGTCTGTCCATCCGTCTGTCTGTTATCCTCAGAATCTCTCTGGGTTTTTTGTGCTTATTGTTTTTAGTGGTTTGGTTTGTTCAGATTTAAAACTCCTCCCAGTAGTGAACATTTTTCCATTTTCCTCCCTTTAGATTGTTAGTAATAGTATCACAGACGATGCCTACAAACCCAGCGCTGTTAAAGCAAGTCATTAGAACATCTTTAGAACATCCCTCTGCAGGAGCAGTCAGTTGATCTTGATTATTTCTGGCGATTCTAAATAGGAATGCAGCATGTTTATTAGCGGCTTCATCAGAAACACTCGGCTGTTTAAGAATGGAGGCTGCGGTTGCCTCATCAAACTCCTGCTCCAAGTTTCTGCGGCAACCAAACAACCAATCAGCGATCAGATGCTGCATTTCTACATCATAGACAGAGTAGGAGGCATGTGGGTGATAAACAAAGTCAGGGGAGGAGAGAGGCATGAAAGAACAAAGGAGGAGAGAGAGAAAGAGAGAGAGAGAGAGAGAGAGAGAGAGAGAGAGAGAGAGAGAGAGAGATGGTGTGTGAGGAGGGAAAAGGAGAAGTAGAAAGCAGGAGAAGAAGGGGGTGAAACTGCAACGCTAAAAGCAACACTGCAGTGTAATGGGGAAGACGGCAACGATTAGCCTTGGACCCCTTTCTGCCACAGCACTACAATGAGATGGTGGCTCTCAGTGTGTGTGTGTGTAGACTTAGTTCAAGTTTCAGAGATCAGGATGCAAGAAAACAATCCTGCTTCAATTTTAGGGTTTGAAGAACAAACTCTGAACTGCTACATTACCAAACAAATAGCAACCTGACTGTATATTAATGGTGTAATAATATTGTGACTGTTTCATCAGACCGTAAAACAAAGCGCAATGCTACACAGGACAGTATAGTCTGCTAGTGTAAGTCTCACATGTTAGCTAGCTAGCAAACTCCCACCTCGATCTTCTCTATACTGTATCCAGGGAAACACAGAGCCAATCAGACGGCTAGTCAGGATTAAACTATACAGCTTTTCATAATTTCCCTTGCGTTTCTATGCTATCGGCACATAAAAGGATGGGAAGAAAAAACATGAAACCACCAGTAGAGTTCAGTTTGCTGATAGTTGATTGCTGGAACTATCGGCTATTGGCGATGATGATCGATTAATCGGCGCCCTCTAGAGGTGAACGCTGATGCCATGTGCTTTTTGTTTATATAGAGAGACAGCTTTTTTACGTAGCGTGCACGTGTAGCGTTTGTTTATTTTTATCCGGTATTAAGTTTAAAAACAATTCATTGGACATCGGAAAGTACGACCCAACCGAGCTATTGTATCGGTCGACCTCTAATTCTCCAGGTAACGTTATTCTGCGGTTTGCACGAATAATACAAGATTGTTTACGGAGCTGAATAAGCTACAAACATCAGCTAGCTACTAAGCCAAATAGTGCTATGTTGTATCACACAATCTTTCCAGATTTCACACTGCCACTCGAACCTGCAGCCTGCCGGGTTTAAAAATCTATTTTTCACTTAAATTAATTGAGCCAAACCATTGCCTTGACAACCGATCATTTAAGTTCGTTTCATAAAAAATTTATTTTTTCCGAAGTGAACCCGAGCCGAGGCTTCAGCTTTCGCATGAATCTCTCAGTTCTGCTGATTTAAATGTCTACTGAGCCTTTGGAGAGCCTCAGGTCTTTTCAATGTCTTGCTCCATAAATTCAATCTGAAGCTCTATAATGTCGGCCCCTCGCAGTAAGAGTGGTCCTGGTCTATACATCCTGACGACAGTCTGTGGGTTTGTACAAACATGAAAAATAGCAAGCAGCTGGAAGAGAGATGAATTACTGCTGGCTGGCGGAACAATCGTATAACACCGTCGATACCGCATGGGCTGCTCGTGAACAATGATTAACGGGTAATAGTGGAGCCGTTAATAAATAGATGAGCCGTAACATGGGGAGGTGAGAATCCCTGATTTACTGGTATGATCTGACCAGGCTTTCACAATGCCTGAGATGCTGCAGGAGAGCACAGAGGAAATTTGAGGGTCCAAAGCAGTGACCCAACACTCAACGCTTAAATTGTATTTTAGAAAATAAACCCTCTTTTGCTCCTGGCCATAGCAGCAATCACACATCTACGTGAAGCAGCTCATTCCTGAGCATGAGGCACAAACGCACTCCGGATGAGATGCCAGTCTATCTTTCGGAAGCTGGGAGAAATCCAGTTCATACAATGCCACACAAACTATCATTATTAACGGTCATAGCTTACTTTAGACCTTCATCGATACTACAGGTCGACCCGTAGTTAATTGCTGGAGCTGTCGGCAAAAATACTGATCATACCGATAGTTTTTCCGGGTTGCGGCCTCTAGAGGCGAATCACTGTCGTGCTGTTTATTTGAAGTGTCTTTCTTTATTCATTTCGGACCTAACTGTTTTTTTTATTTTATTGAGTGTTCCTTTTTCATTCAGTTTGAATTCACTCTTTTTTCTTTCCTCAATATTTATTATTATAATGAATACATTCAGATTCATTTCATTTCGCACAAATTTTAATGATTACATTTTTTTTTCTTCGTAAAGTTCAGTTCTATTTTACGCGTTTTATTTTATTTTTTCAAATCCAGTTTGATTAGCTATTGGTGAGCACGATCCAACCTAGTTATCAGGTAATCGATACCCTCTCGATCTATTCCTACTTTCTGTCCAAATCTACACATTACACATGATTAGCATGTGTGTCTTCAGAGGTGGTCGATACATTAGTTTTCTCTCCAACGACTCGTGTTCTATTTCAGAGTCCATTCTCTTACTCGTTTTCACTCCGTCAATTTCCTGTGATGTCGGTAACCATGGCAGCGACGTGTCGCGGCAGCAGGTACTTCATAAAAACCTAATGATGCCCAAACGCCATGCGGCCGATACAGAAATACAGACCTGCCACCCCAAATACAGACCTGCCCAATGAACCCACACTGAGCTTTTTGGTCTACCTGAGCTTCCAAAAACCAATCAAGATCATCATGTTGCCGTTTCATTCAGGGTTAAATAAGGGTTTAATAGGTAAAATAAAATTTTCTGACAGACTTATGAGCCACAGTTTCTCACTATCAGGGACAAAACAACAACATCCATCCATCGGTTTTCTCTGCGTAAAATAAACCTGGAATGAACATTTGTTGAAGTCTGCTGTGAGAAGTAGAACATTTAAGTAGATCATATCCTTAAAAATCTTATTTAAAACACACACACACACACACACACACACACACACACACACTTTGTTATTTAACCTCATTTTATTTAAAATTGGTTAGAAAATGTAAACTGTTGATGTTTTCTAATGTTAATTAATAATAATCTGTGGTAATAAAAAACAAGCAATTTGATGTTTTGCATTTTTTCCCCTAAACGCACCGAAATTAAACCGAAGCGAGACTTCAGAACTGAGCTACGTACCGTAACCATGAGTTTTTTTGTAGCGTTTAGGTGTTTGTCTACGTTAGGGTTTCTATCCAATCAGATTACAGCCGTCGCAGCCTGTGTTGCCGTAGGAACGACAGAGAAACAGCGTGGGTTCTTGATTTAAATCCATGTTGATTGAAGCGGGTATTTGAAACTCTCAGACTGAGATCTGGTCACTTTGAGGCCCCTAGAAAGCCTCCAGTAACGTCTGCGTTTTCAGGTCCTTTGATTGGATGGTCAGAAAGCGCAAAGTCAGAGCTTGCGAACTGCATCTGTAGCAAACTGCACAATCTCAAATATATTAGTGTGGATTTTATTGGGTTTTTTTTTGTTCCACAATGAGTTGTTGCAGACGCACTTACAAGGACGCTTACAAAACAGACTTTTTAAGGAAAGCTGGAGATCGTGAGGAAAAGGTCTGATAAAACCCGTGCAAAACATGAACCATTTCTACGTTTTCATTCCTGTACACTTCAAATTGCCTTCATTTTAAATCCCCAGGAAAAAGCCGAGTTTATTTTATCGATGCTTCTGCTAGAGATGAAGTATGCGGGAGATGCAGCTGAATTGTGTTCGTTGGGTTTCTTATTACTTTCTTCACCAGAAAGTGTTGTCATGTTTTTTTTTCTATTTAAAATGTTCAGTAACAGAAACTATTTTTGTGACATTACTACGCTGGAATCTGACGCATCTACAATACCGGACATGTTTTCCACAAAAGGTGGAAAGGTGAAAAAGTCGTCCGGAAAAGACACTGAGCATAAATCCAGAATCCATTTTCAAAGTGAACTGAACGCAGCAGCACAATCCAGTGAGCATCAACAGTGTTGGAAGCATTTCCTCTGCAATTCTTGACGGTCTACTGCTTTATCTGTGCACCCAATATCCTTTACTTTACAAAGATCCTTCACTAACTCACAAATTTCTGACCTAATTTCTGAGCCCCAGGAGACGGACGGACGGACGGACGGACACACACACACACACACACACACACACACACGGCTAAAAACTGTTGCTATGTTTTGGTCATAATAATTTTTCCTTCCCAGTTTTCTGTCCACTAGACCCACAGAAACCACAGAAACATCACGCTGTGTGTTCACACGAGGTCCCTGACCCACGACCTTTCAATATTTTCCATTATTCCTGTTTATTTGGACAATAGTGAGTAGAAAATGCGCTTTCCTGCATGCACTCACGCTGCTTAAATGCTGTACAAACAAATATCAAATTTAATTTATAAAATTAATATTAAACTATTAATAAACTAAACACAATGTTTTGGTCATAATAATTTTTCCTCCCCAGTTTTCTGTCCACTAGACCCACAGAAACATCACGCTGTGTGTTCACACGAGGTCCCTGACCCACGACCTTTCAATCTTTTCCATTATTCCTGTTTATTTGGACAATAGTGAGTAGAAAATGCGCTTTCCTGCATGCACTCACGCTGCTTAAATGCTGTACAAACAAATATCAAATTTAATTTATAAAATTAATATTAAACTATTAATAAACTAAACACAATCCTGTACATGCCATTAGGCTGATCATTTTCCATTAATGTTCAGAATATATTAATTATATAAAGGCCATTTTTTGCTTAACATCCATCTTCAACAACCACTCAGAGCAGGACAATGGACTACGAGTAGACCCCTAAAAACAAGACCCCGTCTTACACAGATGTGTTCTGATGACTCCATCATAACTTAAATATGATTATAGCCTACTCAGGAGTCTTCAAGTATGGAGATCAGTATGGGAAGGTATACTGTAATTTACTGTAACAGACCAAACAACAGCCTGAGATGAACTGAGGACCCTGGAGATGTGATGCAGCTGATGCTACTCACCTCACCACTGTATAATGCTAAATGGGATTTAGAGCTAGTGCTGGATACCGCACGCATTGTGGTCAGACCTCATACATCCCACTCTCTTCTCCACTTCCAAGCACAGGAAGGTGTAAGTGTTGAACAATAGGGTAGAAAAAATTGTGAGCGATCTCCACCAAAGCTGCTGCTGCTGATGATGATGATGGTACTAGCTTTGAAATTGAAACGTATACCAAGCGCTCTATTCCCAATCAAAATTTGTGTGGGCGTGGCCTGTGGTAAGAGTGGGGCAGAAGATGGATGGGTGATGCTCCAGCACACGCTCCACTGAGCATTAGAGCAGCATAAACCCTGCACATGATCACGGTCATTTCTGCATCCTGTGGAGTCGTTCCTTCTCCCCAAAGGCCACTTCCTGCCTTTTTCTCTGGAAACAATGCCAACGTCTCAGAGCATCTGGTCGACATCCTCACAGCAATCAAGCAAACACTCCCTCAGCCTTTAATGGAAGATGAGAAACGTGGTTTGGTGACTTAATGTACCTCGACATCACACTCGTTCACAGCCACAGTGCCACTGACTCAGATCAGTAGATGCAGTGAGACGCTGTAGAGGAAGTCCAACCTTTACTATCGTAGATCAGTACAGATCTACACCTGCACCTCATCTCTCACAGAATAACAGGAAATCATACATACATATATTTTCACATCTCACATCAGTTCCAGACGCATTAATTCCCGAAATCATTTTTCTAAAATGTCGATCTGCATTACATAATAAAATACAGTGAGAATATTATTGACACTGGTGGTCTGAAGCCTGTTCGTCTCTGACTGCACTGTGAGACAGCGGTGTGGACGTGTGTGTGGATTTCCACCTCTAATCAAAGCAGATGCGGCATATAAACGTGACCCAAGAGACGGACTGAAGCCATTACCAGTAAAAACAACAAACTCTCAACCATCATCACCATCAGCTTGTTGGAGTTAATGATGACTGGTTTCACAGTCTTTGTGTACTGGACTTTTAAATGAAGGAAATCATCATCGATCTACTGACCAGGTGCAGAAGCGAGTGGTGATAAAGGGAGAAGCAATGCATGATGGCAGGAGGGAAATGTGATGGAGGTGTATTGGAGGCAGGAGGGAGGTATTATGGAGGTGTGATGGAGGCAGGAGGGAGGTGTGACGGAGGCAGGAGGGAGGTGTGACGGTGGCAGGAGGGAGGTGTGACGGAGGCAGGAGGGAGGTATTATGGAGGTGTGACAGAGGCAGGAGGGAGGTATTATGGAGGTGTGATGGAGGCAGGAGGGAGGTGTGATGGAGGCAGGAGGGAGGTATTATGGAGGTGTGACGGAGGCAGGAGGGAGGTGTGACGGAGGCAGGAGGGAGGTGTGACGGAGGCAGGAGGGAGGTGTGACGGAGGTATTATGGGGGTGTGTTGGAGGCAGGAGGGAGGTGTGACAGAGGCAGGAGTGACGGAGGTGTGATGGAGGCAGGAGGGAGGCGTGATGGAGGCAGGAGGGAGGAGTGACGGAGGTATTATAGGGGTGTGTTGGAGGCAGGAGGGAGGCGTGATGGAGGCAGGAGGGAGGTGTGACAGAGGCAGGAGTGATGGAGGCAGAAGGGAGGAGTGATGGAGGTATTATAGGGTGTGTTGGAGGCAGGAGGGAGGAGTGATGGAGACAGGAGGGAGGTATTATGGGGGTGTGTTGGAGGCGTGATGGAGGCAGGAGGGAGCGGCTGTGACCGGGTTCAGCCCAGAGACTGACGCAGATTTCAGCACGAAACACGCGGTTCACTACAATACAGCAAACTATTCATCTGCAGTAAGAGACCTGAGCATCACACTCACTCACTCACTCACTCACTCACACACACACACACACACACACACACACACACAGAGTCTGGCAGCACATCACCGCTCACATGGCTGCAGGCCAGCTGTAATGATCAGACTGTGCTCATCACCTCTCACCCCCCCACCACACACACACACACACACACACGGCTGTGAACGAAACAGGGTGGAAGTTGCATTACTCTGATTAGTGGAGTTATGAAGCCGGACAGAGGTGTGTGTGTGTGTGTGTGTGGCCCGGTAGGTCAGCAGTGTCTCTGAGCAGGCGCGTCTGTACCTTGCGTTTCCTGGTTTCGGCCGAGCCGCTCCACACAAAGCACTGGTAAATGACGCGCAGGTTCTGCTTCCAGTTCTCCACTTTGAAGCCGTTCACGTGGGAGCAGCCTGCCGGACCCATGGCCGCGCAATCGCATCCGAGACGCGTCGCAGATTCAGCGACAGGAGCCGCGTTCCGCCGACCAGCACCGACACCGACAGATTATTATCCAGCGATTGTTCCGTTTCGGCAGGCTCTGCAGGCAGCCGCGGCGCTGCTCCGGACGCGTGCCTCACTCATACGGCAGAGCTCCGCGAGATGTAAGCCTTATTCCTGGAAGGTCCTCGGCATCCGCTCGCTTCCGCCGCGGTGTGGTTTTAATCCCGGAGCCACTTTAAACCTGCTGTTTTTCCAAGTCGGATGTTTTAATGGACGGCACTGGAATTCAAGTGAACACCGTGGGCGACGCAAACCTCACGGTGCCGCTGCCTGATTGGTGAATGGCGGGTTTCGTGCGTCTTCCATTGGTTGAGGGTTGTGTCATTTGTGTCTCGGGCCCCGCCTTTACTTAATAATGAAGCGATCTAATTGGCCGCGCGGCCTGCTCTTCAAATGCACGGTCATGTTACCCCCACCCCCTCTCTGCCGGAAGTTCCGGTGTTGAGTTCGGTACAGCGGCGGGACAGTGTCTGGGCCCAGGGCATGTTCCGGCCGATTTCCCCTCAAACTGCATTAAAAACTGCATTTTTACAAATAAGTGTACAGGGGGAAACTTTTATTTAATGTTCACATCAATAATTCATGTTTTATTTTTACAATTATACCTAGTTGACTTCGCCATGTTACTGACGTCATTTCCGTCACTACGTTCGACACGACACTACGCTCTCTTTCACCATCGATGTGTGTGTGTGTGTGTGTGTGTGTGTGTGTGTGTGTGTATATATATATATATATATATATATACACACACACACACACACACACACTTATACACGTATTGAAGCAATTAAACATAAAATAGTAAACTTTAATGATTTTGAATAAGATTTTCCCTGTTTATGTTTCTTGGCCTAATAAAGTTTCAGCTCTTGTGGGAATGAAAAAGCGTTCTTGTGGGAACTTTTTTTCATATTTATTTCTTATTTCATATTTTTATATTCTTATTTTTATACCACACCATTCCACACAAGGACACATTACACCACACCTTACACCTTTATTCTTGTCCATGAATATGTACTAAATTATTTCCAGTAGTCTGCATTTTGTATTTTGTCACGATTTGCCAGGCAGAGGGACTGAGCTGGAAAGGATGTGCTACAAGTTCCATCTGCAATGAAGGATGCATATGGAAGTGTGTTGACAGGGTGGAGAGAGGAGTTGTGGTATTGTATGAGGAGGTTAGGTGTGTCAGAGAAGTATGTGAGGGTGGTGCAGGACATGTATGAGGACAGTGTGACAAAAGTGGTGTGCCAAGGTGGAGGTTGGTCTGTATCAAGGATCGGCTCTGAGCCCTTTCCTGTTTGCAGTGGTGATGGACAGGTTGATGGACGAGGTCAGACAGGAGTCTCCATGGACTATGATGTTTGAAGATGATATTGTTATTTGTGGTGAAAGTAGGGAGCAGGTTGAGAAGAACCTGGAGAGGTGGAGGTATGTGCTGGAGAGAAGGGAAATGAAAGTCAGTGGGAGTAAGACAGGGTACATGTGTGTAAATGAGAGGGAGGCAGTGGAGTGGTGCGGTCGCAGGGAGAAGAGGTGGAGAAGGTGGAGGAGTTCAGGTACCTGGGGTCAACAGTGCAAAGTCAGTGCGAGTGTGTTTGAGAAGTGAAGAAAAGAGTGCAGGCAGGGTGGAGAAGAGTGATAGCAGGAGTGATTTGTGATAGAAGAGTATCTGTGAGAGTGAAAGGGAAAGTTTATAGGACTGTGGTGAGACCTGAGATGTTGTATGGTTTAGAGACAGTGGCATTGAGTAAAAGACAGGAGGTGGAGCTGGAGGTAGCAGAGCTGAAGATGTTGAGGTTTTCGTTATGAGTGACGACGATGGACAGGATTAGAAATGAGTTTATTAGAGGGACAGCGCATGTAGGACGTTTTGGAGACAAGGTGAGGGAGACGAGATTGAGATGGTTTGGACATGTGCAGAGGAGAGACATGGGGTATATCAGTTGGTTTTAAAAGGAGGCAGATTTAGAGGATGCCAAGAGCCTTTTACAGTCAGGATTGGTGGGAACCCTTTAGTCTAAAATCCATGTTGCTTGAAGATGTTGCTTTAACCAGTCAGATTACGAATTGGCCACAGCATCTAGCAGGTGTACATTTATGTCAGCATGTTCAGAGAGCGCACTGGTCAGAACTCACAAACTTTACAAAATTATTCATATATCCTACCTAGAAGAAATATATGCACACATTTCACTGAAAAAAAGAATCCATTTCCAGTAAATGAATTAGAATTGTGTATTAGAATGAATAGACATCTACAGACAAGCGTCTCGAACAAAGAAGTCCAGTCATTTTATTGATTCGGTCATAAATGCAGCTGTGGTTTTGCACTTCAATATTGATAAATAAAACACTGACAAAACAGGATTGGTGTGTATGGGAGCGCTGTGAAAGAAAAAAAATATATAATTGCAGACATTTTAGGATTTCCTCTGATATAGTCCATACTCAATTGGCTGATATTCGTCCTGATGATGGGTCTTCAGCAATGCAGGGGTCCACGTTTGTGGCAGAGGCCTCAGGAGTAGGATGATGTCTTGCTGCCAACATCGTCTTCTTGTGTTCCCATACTCTGAAGTAACAGAAAATAAAAGGGGATTTAATACAAGTGTTCTGGACTGGGTAGGGAACAGAAGTAGTATTTCTCTGTCAGGATAAGACACGAACACCAAAAATATATAAATAAAAGAAAAAATGAAAATGACAGAAATCTGTGTACCTTTTGTACAAACTGCGGATTGACTGTGATCTCCTGATCCATGGCCTTTAGTTTCTCATCCAGTTCTATACACTTCAGCATCTGGAGTGATGAGCAAATAACGAGAATATGTAAGAAACTTCGACACGACCTGAAAGCAGACCGAGTCGGTGTGGATCGACAAAATCGTCTGTGTGGTTTCAGTATATACTATTTAAGTTTAGACGGTCAGAACCTCTGATTTATGAAACAGGAATAACAGAATGAACTCGAGCAAAATTCTCCAAACACAAAGGCTGAAATTGAAGAACACATTACAGATATTTGACCTTGCTGTCACCTTGATCCTGCTTGGATCAATTCTAAAATCTATTTATCCGTTCATCTGCTGGTTACAAAATATAAAACCAATATAACCTTCAAGGCATGAAAACTAATCAGTATCTTGGCACTGTTGAACTTGAAGCTAAGAACTAATGAAGAGCATTGAATAAGATGTAAGTAAAATACATGGATAAAAGGTTATTACAACTATAAAGATTATAAATATAATTTATATAATACTATAATTTCCGCACTATTAAGTGCACCCATATATAAGCACTGAATTTTACAAATATTTTTATTTTTAACATAAATAAGCCGTCTACACTAATGAACTTTACACAGGCTTTAACGAAAGACACGTTACACACAGTGTAACAAGTGAAACATGTTGTGCTTCTTTTAGGAGCATAGCGGTACTTTGGGAATAGCCTGCCAGAATTGAGCTCTCCCTTCACCCAGACTCAACACGCTACAACGGCTTGTATCTAAACAGTAGCCAACCAAGAAAGTCATTGTTCACTGTCTTCCTTCTTTCTTTCACAACTATTTCTCTCGTTAGCTTATCTTTTGGCATCGTCGTGGGTTTAAAAATCACCTGATGGAAGTTTTTCTCCCGATGCCGTGCAGCTCAGAACACAGATGTTCCACGTTTGGAAATTTCATTGGTCTAATGTTATTTTGCTCAGTTTTTTGGTTCGAAGTTTGGAAAAACCCAGGAAAAATTCATAAATAAGCCGCTTTGTTGTTTAAGCTGCGGGGTCCAAAACGTGGGCTTATAGTCCGAAAAATACGGTAATTAAAGATTAATCTGTAGCATCTGAAATGTCTTATTAATTCCACCTATTGTCCATTATAAATCATTATAAAACCTGCATGTCATTAGTGAATTGTAGTGTAGTGTGTGTGTGCGTGTGTGTGTGCGTGTGTGTGTGCGTGTGTGTGTGCGTGCGTGACATTGCCCCCTTTTCCTCTTCAGCCAGGCAGCAGACTACTTAAAGCTTTAACACATTTATTACAAACCTCTTGGTCAATTTTGTGGAGCATTGCAGGGTTGTTGTATTTTTCAGGGTTGTCATGGAAACAGACCATGCCATCTTTCTGGTTGATACTGGCATAAATCTCTCCATCTTCAATCTGTGAGAAACAGAAGATCAGTTCAGGAGAGAACGCCCACAAGCTTAGCATGAAATATATTTAATAGTAATAAACAGAGAATCTTCCCAACATCCAAGTACATAATGTTACAGAAGCACTCAATCAGAATCTCAAAAGAAATTCTGACTATTCAGTTAATGAGACTTGAGGGAAACCGATAAAGTGTAGCTCAATTCACCCTGACGTCCAACTGTGTCTGTCAGAGCACAACATGGAGACTCCAGACTTGGCTGGATGAAGATGCCCCTAATGGCTACTTAAACTAGTTGAAAGATCACAGTGACTGAAGGAACCCCATGGTCTTGGTGCTGATGGATCAATCTGGGTTTTTTTCTGTGCTAACTTTAGGAATGTTCACTGTCAGAATGTGACCCATCTTACACACTGATGGACTGCTTGTGGTTGGTTAGGTCTTCTATTATTCAATACTGGATTTAAAGATTGGGGTATTAGCAGACTCCAATATCCCAGGAAAAAACAGGTTTTGTTTTTATATTTAAAAAATTTTAATTACATAATTATATTAATTAAACATTCATGTTTATTCTATTTAGCACATTTTCATTATTCAGTCCTATTTTACATGGAGTACATGATTAGGTTTAACGAGTATCCATTTTATAAACTCTCCAACCTAGTGATCAATAACAGTAAAATCCACTTGGTCAACCTCTAATTTGTCACATGTACTTTACAGCACTGTGAAATTTGCATATCCCAGTTATGTTGGAAGCTGGGGTCAGAACGCGGTGTCATACAGCACCCCTCAAACACAGAGGGTTAAGGGCCTTGCTCAAGAAAAGTGTCTGCTTGGCGATAACACTGTTGAACCTCAGGCCTTCTGATCAGTGGCTGTTGCATTCTTTAGAATTCTTTCATTTGAATTGCAGACTTGAATGCTGTTGGACTCTGTTTTATTCCAGGTGGTGAAGGAGAACAAGTGCCTGGTGCTGTAAATCAGTGATCAACTACATCAGCAAGTGCATTGATGATGTCACAGTCTCCAAGAACATCATCTCACACCCCAACCAGAAACCGTGGATAACTGAGGTGTGTGCACTCCTGAAGACCCGAGATGACAAGGCGCCCCTTAAGAACAGCGAGGGCCCTCAAAGGCAAAGCGTGCACATGCACAGAATATTCACAAACACTTCACGCACAGTGGCGACACACGGCGCAGGTGGCAGTGCATCCAAGCCTTCACCAACTACAGGACATCACCTGCCTGTGATAGTAATGAATCCCTTCCAGATTTTCTGAACAGCTTCTACACCCATTTCAAAGCACAGAAAGAAGTGACAGTGCGGAAGACCACCCCTCCTTCCAACGACCAGGTGCTCTGTCCCTCCACTGCTGATGCGAGGAACTCGCTAGGCAGAGTCATCCCATGGAAAGCTGCAGGACCAGACAACATACCTGGCAGTGTATTTAGAGGATGTGCAGACCATCTGGCAGATGTTCTCACAGACATCTTCAATATCTTTCTGAGCAGTGCAGTTGTCCCAACGTGCTTCAGACAACGACCATCGTCCCCATGCTAAAGAAACCATCTGTGTCCTGCCTCGATGACGACCGTCCCGCTGCGCTCACTCCTATCATCATGAAGTGCTTTGAGAGGCTCATCATGAGGCACAAAGACCCTACTGCCTGTAACAGTTTGCATACTGCCCAAACCGCTTGGGAAGCTGAGCCTGTTGGGTCTGAACATTTTCCTCTGTAACTGGGTCCTGGACATTTTGACTGGAAGAACTCAGGCAGTCTGGATCGCGAACAGCATCTTCAACACCATCACACTGGGGCCCCTCAGGGCTGTGCACTCAGTCCCCTGCTGTTCACCCTGCTGACCCACGACTGTGTAGCAATGCACAGTTCCAATCACATCATCGTTCTTGCTGATAAAACTTGTGGTGGGTCTCATCAGCAAAAATGATGAGTCAGCATACAGAGAGGAGGTGCAGAATTTAACAGACTGGTGTAAAGACAACTATTGTCTCTGAATGCAGACAAAAAGAGATGTTTGTTGATTTCAGGAGGACACAAATTTAACAGCCCCATAGAACATCAATGGCTCCTCCGTGAAGATCATGCAGAGCACCAAATACCTTGGTGTTCACCTGGCGGAGAACCTCACCTGGTCCCCCAACACCAGCTCACAGAGGAAGGCTTTCTGAAAAAGCTGCGGAAGGCACCACGCATCCTCGCAACCTTCTACAGGGGGACCATCGAAAGCACCCTGAGCAGCTGCATCACTGCACCGTCTCGGATCGGAAGACCCTACCGAGGATAGTGAGGATGGCTGGGAAGATCATCAGGGTCTTTCTTCCTTCCATCATTGACATTTACACCTCAAGCCACCAGCATTGTGACTGATCACACACACAGTCCTCACACACACGCCTTGCACACACCCCTGCCATCTGGAAAGAGGTACAGAAGCATTTGTGCCACATCCAAACTGTGTATTTTACCACAAGCCATCAGACTCCTCAACATGAAGGTACACTGATACACTGCACTGATACACAAAATCAACAGGGAAAAAAAACACTTCTGATGAACCAAAATTTACATTCAGCTCAATGTTTATATGTATTAATTTTTTTATTTGTATATGGACAATCCTTCTTGCACAACCTACTGTACTGATCAGCGCTACAATGTTACTGTTTTTCCTTGTCTCACGTTAACTCGTCTTTTTTTGTTTTTTGTTTTTTTGCACTGAATGTGGCCTGTGAACTTTGTGTTGTTGGATTAGAGTTACGTGTACGTCTGTGTTCCTTGTGTTCCATTTGTTAATTTATGTTGTTTGTTGTAGCACCTTGGTCCTGGGGACACGTTGTTTCGTTTCACTATGTACTGCACTGTATAAGGTTGAATGGGAATATACAGTGATGGGACGCAGTGTATGGGATTATACAGTGATGGGGACACAGTGTATGGGATTATACAGTAATGGGATGCAGTGTACGGGATTACACAGTTATAGGGCGCAGTGTATGGGATTATACAGTGATACGGCGCAGTGTATGGGATTATATAGTAATCGAACACAGTGTATGGGATTACACAGTGACAGGGGGGAGTGTATGGGATATACAGTGTACGGGATTATACAGTTATAGGGTGCAGTGTATGGGATATACAGTGTATGGGATTATATAGTAATCGAACGCAGTGTATGGGATTACACAGAGATGGGGATGCAGTGTATGGGATTATACAGTGACAGGGTGCAGTGTATGGGATATACAGTGTATGGGATTGTGATGGGGATGCAGTGTATGGGATTATACAGTGACAGGGTGCAGTGTATGGGATTGTGATGGGGATGCAGTGTATGGTATTATACAGTAAAGTGGATACAGTGTACAGTGTATGGGATTAGTACCATATCCTAAAATATTTCACAGATCAAGATGTAAATATCGGGTAATTAAAGATGAAATTCTAATCTCTTGCTTCACATTTATCTTTTGATTTTGAGGACAAATAGTAAGACAAAAAGAAAAGAAAAAATGTTGGCCTTGCTCTTTTAATACCTCTGCAGTGCTCTGTACAGAATGTAATAGCCACACTTACATTAAACAAACTACTTCATGCAAAAGACTGCAACAATCTGGAAAAGCGTTAAATATTTCAAATGATCCTATTTGTGTGCAGGATCAATTCTTCCTCTGACGAAAACAAAACTCTCAAACATCCCTGACCAGATTTATCAGTGTTCAAGTGGGAAAAGTTCACATGGCAACAGATCAACAGATACACCAGGGATTTATCACTGATATTTGGAATTCTCCAGTTATAATTAAAGAACTGAATTATGTTCAATATTTTATTTTAAAACACTGGAACTCAAATTCAATTATCGTAGGATGAGATATTTTTCTATGTTGGAAAAACGAATCGTTTCACAAAAACGATTCTCAAAACAAAAAAACAAATATCTCATCCTACGATAATTGATTTTGGTAAAGCTGCTTTGGGAAAATGTTCACTGTTGAAAATGATCTACAAATAAAACTGAATTTATTTGAATTGCAATTATCTTAACACAGACATCATTACTTTCCCAGTGGCATCTACCTCTACATCATTAGGGTTAAATACCCTGTTTCTGAAAGATCAAGCTGGGAATCTGAAGCACAAAGGAGACCAAAGAGCATTCAAGAAAAATGTTATTTTAAATGTGGGATCAGGGAAAGGGAACAAAATATTATCTGAATGTTTGGATATCCAAGTGAGCACAGCTGGATCAATAATCAGGAAATAGAAGCTGCACCACATCACGCAGGCCCTGCCAAGAAAAAGCTGTCCCACAAAAGGTAATAGTGCACCAGTCAACTATATCAAGAGCCTGTGTGGAGGAGGCAAAAAAAAAGAAGAAGGAGGTAAAAAGTGCCATTTGACAGCTATCTAGAGCTTGCCAGAACACATGTGAATGACACAGGTGCAAAGCTAGTGAAGGTTTTGTGGTCAAGACCAAGATACACCATGGTATACATGCCTCAAAGCGAAGTATGGTGGAGGCAGAATCATGCAGTGGGGATGCTTCTCATCAGCAGGAACCTAGCATCTTGTATGAACTGAAGGTAGAATGCATGGAGCAAAATATAGGACAATACTGCAAAAGAACCAGCTTCATTTCACTACAGAAAAATCAGAAGCTTCGGAGAATATTCACTTTTCAACAGGACAATGATCCCAAGCACAAGGCCAAAGCAGCAGGAAAGTGATGAAGAAAAAAAAAAAGACAAAATGTCCCACAGTGGCCCAGTCCAAGTCCTGAACTCAATACTACTAAGAACCTGTTAGAAAAGTGCAGACGACCTGGAGCAAATCTGCTGAGAAGAATTGGCCAATATTACTTCATCACTGTAGACAAAGCAGAACATATTACTGTGTGAAAGTTTTTCATTTCTCACAAAAACTTCCCTCCACACAAAAAATAATGTCACCATTAAATAAGTAATTTAGAGTTCCAGTGTTCAAAAATAAAACATTGAACAAACTTCAAAACATCAATTGTAATTCAGTAATGTGAAATAAGTGGTCAGAGGTCGGGAGAGATTTGCATGGCACCGTCAATTATTCAATTCTTTTTTTTTTCCTGGCACATAACACTGGACTTGCATCAGGGATTCTAAAGAGGAACAAGTAACAGTTAATAATCCTGCTCATGATCACATGATCGGACCACTCCACCTGCTCCTGCAGTCGTTACTGTAGTCTGTACCTACACGATATTTCTGAACGATCATAGTTTATTGTTTTTTTAAAAGCAAGTTCAGCATTTCCACCACCGTGACACTGAGCAGGAAAAAAGCAGCTGATAAGGCAGCTGTTGTGGTCACGTGGTGAATGAACTGATGAAGGCAGGACACACGTCGCAGGTGGTCTATACACATGATAACAAACGAACCTGTTCTAGGAAAACTAAAACCTTCACATCTGACACCTGAACGAAGACAAAAACCATCTGCTCACCTTTGCACCTGTACTTCTGATGCTCAATTAATATGCAAACACACAAATCATGACTTTCCTGTACACAGGACGAAGTCTTTTGGCAAATAGAACCAAAGTTATGATAGTTTAACTTCTTTACAGTTGTTTTCTGGAAATATGCAATTTTATCTAATTTGACTTTTTTTTTTTATCTTGTTGAATGAATTGTGATATGAATGCTGTAATATTAAAGGATTTAGTATTAGGGGTGTAACGATACACGTGTTCGTACCGCAGTTTGTTGCTACTGAGCTTTTCGGTTCATTACACGTGCCTTTGCGTTTTAGCACTTTAATACGCTTTAAAACACTTTATTATGTGTTTTACGCGTTTTATGTCCAGCTTCAAGAATTTTTCTTAAAAGGAGAAAATCCTGACAATTCCACATATTGATAGCGTGAATAAATGACGGATGGAAGGAACGAAGACATTTGTTAAAGTCTGATTCAATTTAATTGATTACCCAATTTAATCAATATAATAAAAAGTGTATTGCATTAATTAGATTAATTATATTTTATTTTTTGTATGTTATAATAAAATATTATTTTATATATTTACCCGAACAGACATTTTATTTAAAATTGTTTCAAAAATGTAAACTGTTTAAATGTTGATCACAAATAATAATAATTATTCTATAAGTTAAATAATAATAAACTGCATAAAAATAAAAATACATGTATTTCTTTCCCATAACTGTACCGAAATCGAACCGAATCGTGACCGAGGTGAAACTGAGGTACGTATCAAACTGTGAGTTTTGTGTACTTTTACACCACTACTTAGAATCATTCTTTATTTTAATTTATTCAGGTGTAATTTCACTGAGGAGCCCAGCAGCAGTGCTTGCTATGTAAATACGTGGATGATGAAGGTGGGGGTGGTGTCGCTGACTCACCATGTGCAGGACGTATTTCTCAGCCTCCTGTGGCCCTGAGAGCTGGACTCGACTCGCCATGTCTTGTAAAGACAACGTCAGGAACGTCTACATCACAGGGAAATCAAAGCATTTAAAACCGGAATGCACATAACTTCACTCGTAACGATCTGTGACACTGTGCTGTAGAAGAACCTTGGTTAGCCTCTGGATGTTCTTCTTGTACAGTGAGGAGAGGCACTGCTTGACCAGGCCCATGTTACTGTCACGTGTGAACGTTTCGCTGTGCTTGTTGACGAGGATGCGCAGCTCTGACGGGTTGTTGGTTGTGTACACTTGGGCCAGCTCGTGGTAAACATTACTGAGGGGCTACAACAACAGAAAGAATATTAAGGAGTTAGCAAACACCCCCAGGTTCATAGAGTACAGAAAAAGAAGGTAAATCACTAGAATAACAATCAAAGTGAATACACGTCACACGGTGTGTCTCCAAGGCTGAGCTCATAAAGAGTAGGTGTGACTGCACCACTTTATAATATTCACAGGAACAGCTGGTGGCTTCAGCACAGCAGACCAGCTATTGATGATTATCATATTTTCTTCTTTGCTCATCATTTCATCATCCTTTACCTTTTAAAAGCCTCCAGCTGGGCACAGGGTCGGTCATGACACGCTGCCCTGGAGCAGAGAGGGTTATGGGGCAACTTCACTATTAATTCAGAGCTTTAACCACAACACCTAACAATGATCCTTGTTTACTAACCTGGAAACCTACAGCTTTGTTTGTTAAATGTTTTGATGAGAATTTACAGATCAAACTGGGAAGAAATATCGTGCAAATACAGAAAAAACCCTTCATATGCTACTCGTGCTCAGGAGTGAGTTTTCATTTCCACAAGGGCAACTAAGTGTTCTCTATCAAACACACGTCCTCGTGTCCTCACCTGGTCAGGGAGTAAAAACACTACTGCAGAATCAAAATGAATGTTAAAAGTGCTATACAAATAAAAATAAATTGAAATTTAATTGAACTCGAATCGTTAAATAAAGTTTATATATAAAATAAAGGCAGCAACCCAAAGTAAATAAACAAACAAACAAATAAATAAATAAGAACTAGAAATCAACCCAAAACAAACTCATGAAAACAAACAACTTTTTATTGAGTGAGAGGAAAAGAAAAGTTTAATGGGTTTGACTGGTTCATGTGCTGTGGGTCGTAACAGAATTGCTTCATAACTTCCTTTCTGCCTTTCAGCCTTCACATTTGCTCTTCATGCTCCCTGGGGTCAGGTTTTGCTTGTCAAATGCTGTTTCTGGAAAATGCTTTGTATTTTCCAATTTTTATTTCAAAATCAACATTTTTTTTAAAATGTGTGTGTAAAACTTTGTTTAGCTTGACAAAGATGTACAAACAACTTTGCTAAATCAGGTGAAGATCCATGTAGCTAAAGGAACCATAAACATAATCATTCTTCAGATATCCCAGCGATGTTAGGAAGCCCGGAGAGGGGTTAAGGGCCATGCTCAAGGGCCCAAGTGTGGCAGCTTGGTAATACTGGGGCTTCTTATTAGTAACCCATAGCCTTAAGCTCCGAGCTACTGAGAAAGATACTGATAAAAACCAATCTAGACAAAAATAAATCACATACATCTACTTACACAATCACAAAGACCTAATTACCTTAATGAAGCGGCCCACGATCTGTGACGTGTATTTGGGTAGCGGCTGCACCTTGCCATGAAGAATGAGAGAGACGAGGATGTACTTCTTATACGCCTCGAGCATGATGTGACTGACGGCCATAGCCGGAGTGGTTATAGCCTAAAGAGGAGAAGAACAAAGTTTGCTCGTGTTTAGGACATCTGACTGAACCCTAAAGCAACACAAAACCTCAACATGAAGCTACTAACCATCTACAGCATTCCAATTCTCACTACAGAGCAGGAGGAAAACTTTTCATTTTCTCTTCCATCATGTGGATAATATAAAATTAACCAGAGATACTTAGTACCTGCTCAAAGAAATACAGTGCTCTTTCGAAGTTCTTCAAACCCGTGTAGATCATGCCTCCGTAATAGTAGTAACACAGAAAGTGCTTTGCATCGTACGCGCCGTTTTCTTTACAGATGTCCATCATGTCCAGCTCCAGGAAAGGAACTGCAGGCTTGAAGCATTTTGCTAGCAGGCATAGCTGGTAAGACGCACAATAAATTCTGTGGATTCGTGTTCAGTTACGCATTACAGGAAGTGCATGTGAATTTTCTACAGTACGGACCTACCTGACACAGATCTGCATGCACTGAGGTAAGCTGGTTTGTGTTCATCTGCATTTTGTCTATTGCTTGTTTGATGATACTTATCCCACGTAAGGGCTGTGAACGCAAAACAAATACATCAGGATTATATTCAGACGGTTATCAGTGGTCCGACTACAGGACCATAGATTTCACCAGTCTTACAATTCAAACACTTAATAATATTCAGCACTTTTTTTTTTTTATCTCTTTCTAAATATGTTAGTGTTAAAACCCTTCACCTGTTTCCGTTCCACTAGAGCATTAGTCAGCTGATGGCAAAGTCCAGCAACTGAGAAACAAACAGGAGAAAAGCAGGAGCTAATCACTGTTAAATACTGAATACCTGCAGTGGTGCTCTGTATAGAGCACTGATTACCACACACACAGAAGTGACATGTAGACACACTAGAGGACCACCCATATGGAGTTTTACCGATACCAATAGGTAGGTTGGATCGTATAACGATCAGGTTGGTTGATAAGTGATTAATCAATCGATAGTTTTTAAAAATGAATAAAACAAAAAAAAAAAACAATACCCTCTATGTAAAATAGTAGTAGACGTGAATCTGCACTAAATCATGAAAATGTGCTAAATGAATTAAATATGAATATTTTAATAAAATATTTAGGAAAATAAAACAACATGCATTAAAACTGAAACTAAAAGTAATCAGTGAGTCGCCTCTAGTGGCAACTAGTGTACTGTATAAAACAACCTGGAAAAACTATTAGTATGGATTTGTGATGATAACAGACAGTTCCAGCAATCAACAATCCAATGAAATGGTCAAACGCTAGTATGCACTGCGCAAGCTGAATGTATCAAAACCAGGACAAAGTTCCTTCATCACTGAGGAAAACTGCACACTTGCTGATTATCTCACAGAAAAAGCACGTAGAGTGCAGAAGAGTGTAAACTCACATGTGTCTGTTGCGTATCGAATGTGTTCTCCGTTGCAGGTGCTGATGAAGAGCTGGACTTGTGAGAACAGCGTCTCAAAGTCAGGGATGTTGGGCATGGAGAACTTCACGAACCTACAAACCACAAAAGGAAACGTAAACAGCCACAGCAACAACTTCTACACTGTAAAGACCTGGCAACCGGTTTTATTATGACAATATGTTTGCTTGTTTAATTTTCTATCACCTCATCACTAACCACATACACTATATAGCCAAAAGATTGTGGACACCTAATCATGATAATGTAGAACTTCTCCACCAAATTCTAGGAACTAAGGTTGGAAGCACACAAGTGTAAAGAATGCCCTTGTATGCTGAAGCTTCACATTTCCCTTCACTGGAGGTGACCACATCATGTGGTTAGATAATTGTTTCTTGATTATTCTGCCATTGGTGCAATTTCAATGTATCTGATTGGCTGCGTGGGTCAACGATACCTCAAAGTTTTCAAACGGAGATTTGAACTAAATGGAAAGGAATCACCCATCCTGAACAAAATCATGTCCGTTTTGTTTAAAGGAATGCGAGTTAATCCCTCACTGAACATCCCTTGCAGGTCCAAGCGGAGCTCAAAAAGGTTTTTTTCTTCATATGAACAGAGTGTCTCCTGAACTTCTTCTCTGATATAGATGTGCTCTAAACGCACCTGAGCGTGGCGCAACTGCAACACACTGATCAATGCTAAACACTCGCCATTAAATCGCCATATCAGTCACAAAAGCGCCAAAACCTGCTTAGTGTTTTACTCTGGAGAAGTAATTAGATGTAAGAATGAATTGAAAGCTATCATTCGGGTTTTCCGTCCATGACGCAACCGCTTTTGTTTCGGACAAGGAAAAGGTGTGTGAGGCTGTTTTGTGACTCACAGCACAGCCAACACGCCGAGAGAGTGCTCCTGGATGTCCAGCGCTCCTAACACAGTGTCCAGGTGGGAGAGGTTCTTCGCAAGCAGCTCTCCACTTTTATTGATCAGCTCACACAGCTGAGTCATCTGGCCTAGAACAGAGAACAGAACACACACACACACACACACACACACACACACACAAGCAGGAGGACTTTACATCTCTGTGTAAAAAAGCTGAACTTGTCATGATATATAACATTTACACCAAGACAGGTCTACACTATGATCTGGAAAAAAGGTGCTGCTGGTTTGATTGACCAGCTGTCAATCATCTGTATGACAGAAAACACAAAACATACAGCAAAAAAAATTAAATTTAATGGAGTACAGACAGAGAAGTACACGCATCTCAGATGATTCTGATTCTGATTGTAAGATTCCGTGATTCGTTACTAAACTGCCTGCAGAGAAAATTTGCTCGTGGCACTCGGGAGATTTACACTGAGGACTTGGAGGGTGTAGATTTATCACTACAGCTGCTGGAAAAAATTGCCGATTATATTGCAGTGGATGCCCCGACCCAGGCAACACACACACTCACACACACACACACACACACACACACACACACTCTCGCAGGTGTAGTGTATGACTCCATGGTTTTGCTGTATCACACCCTGATGTTCAGTCTGATTCCACTTGAGTGTGAACACATTAATCGCAGGTTCTCTGTTGTTTATTTTCTCCCTGGAGTCAGTCAGTGTTCTCCTGAGAGAAGTTGCACAGCTTTTACAGCAACACTGTAATCATCACCACCCACATGAAATCAGGAAAACTGATTCCACTCATGTACTGGGTGTCTGTAAGGAACACTGACACTTGCCTGTGTGTAGGAATCCTGTTTGGATCATGTAGAGATCATGTACGTATTAGGCATGTATAATATACGGATCATGTACAGATCCTGCAGGGATCATGTAGGGATCTTCTGTAGATCCGGTACATATAATGTAGGAATTCTGTATGGGTCATGAACATATCATGTACAGATCCTGCATGTTATTCGTTTCTAAGTAGGGGCTAATGCTGCTAGCTCGCTCTCTCACTTAGCGACGTTTATGAAGCTCGTCCTGTTGAGTAACTGTGATGAAACTGGACTGTTTCCGCAGTGATTTCACTTTTTATAGAAAAACAAACTAACCAATGCTAGCTCAAATCTGATCACTAACACTTCCAGTTAGCATGTTCCCAATCTAAATAGCTAGCTGTGTGTTTTCCACACCAGTATTTCCCGTTCCTGTAGGTCCCGCCTTCTCAACCTGGATTGGATAATCGATAATCTGAAAGTGTCCGCGGACCAATCAGTGCGTGGCATGCGCGCACGAGCGCTACAAAAATGAATCCCGGAAGGCGTGTTCGTCTGAATACGGGTGGGGAAAGAATAACGCGGTGTAACTATAGTAGGTTTGCTAGCTCTGAATGTCCCGGGATGTGGGTGAGTTGTGTACATACCTTGAGCAGAAAGCTGCCGCACGTTGTTCACGAACTGCTCCAGTGCTGAAGCCATGATTCTACAGGTTTGGGAAGAGGCCGCTTGTAGCAGTTTTCATTCAGGTGTCAGAGGAGTAAGTGCTCGCTAGTCAGGTTGGCTCCGAACGGGTCTGGGGCCTCAGCCGCCACCAACCGACACCAAACTCTCGCGTTAGTGCGTAATCACAACTCTCGCGAGATTTCGGGCTGTTTGTGTTACAGAGCTGAGAGAGAAGTTCGGTTCACATGATCTCCTGTATGCAGAACATTTCTGAACGTTTCTATAAACTGCAGAAAGCACAGATATCACATTATTGCAGCAGCCAGAGAGCCTACACACCATGGGCTTTATAGTGTGGGACCTTTATCTGTAGATCCTTTCATCCATTTTCTGTAAGAACCTCATCCTGGTCAGGGTGGAGGTGAATCCAGAGACCACTCTGTGCACTTGGGGATGGTTTTACATCAACAGCCTAAAGATCCATGAAGTTACTGAGACACTTAATGACTTTGAAGATGGATTTAGAATGAAATTAATCAACAGTCTGTTCATCACTGAACAATAATAGAATTATAATGAATGGACATTCGTTGCCACCCAGATGAGGGCGGGTTCCCTTTGGAATTGGTTCCTCTAAAGGTTTCTATCTCATACCATCTCAGTTTAGCACCAGGGATCTTACACATCTACAAGCAGATCAGGGTCTCCAGTCAAGCTTCCAGCATGCTGTAAGGAAACCAGAGAATTACAGAGACTCCACACAGAGAGGAAACAGAGCTCAGGATCAAGCTGATGTCCTGGAGCTGTGAGGATGTGGCCCTGCCTGTAGCCCTGCACAAATACGTTGTGTTCCAGATACTATTAAAGAAAAACGAGATAAATGCTGAATGTGACAATTAAAAAAGCTGTTATGTTTGTATTTATATAATTGTTCACATTGTGCCAGTTTGGTGCCCAAATTCAGACCAAAGTCATGAATATTATTTTGTTTAAACTAAAATAATGTTAATGTTCATTAAAAAGTTATATGTTAATGTAATATTTTCCCTCCTGGAGAACAAACACAACACACATTCACTATTTATGAACCAATACCACACTGTTGCACAGGGAAACAATAATCCTGTCCACTTCTGGATGAAGTTCTCTAACTGTAGGCCACTCGCTGCAGCTGAGAATAATTCCACATGAACAGCCTGAAGATCCATGAAATTACTGCAGGAGTTAAACTAAAAAACCATGAAGGTGTGGATTAAGACTGCAGTTCCTATGATTTTATATTTGTAGTCTTGGGCCCGTGAGCATGGCCCTTACGCTCTGTGCTTTAGTGGAATTGTATCATGGCTGACCCGAGCTTCCTAACATCACTGAGATGTAATGTATATGTGGTGAATAAAAGCTTCTTTCTTTCCTTTTTCCTTCCTTTTATATTAAACTGCTTTGAGACATTGTCCATTGTTTGAATTTCTATACAAATAACATTGTACTGAACACAGTGATCACTAAAGTGCTTATCATCTGAGAAGAACCTGAGGTCCACATGTCATCCACATATAATGATTCCAAACCTGATGTAGTTGAATAAGGAAATATGAACAAGTCTATAAAGGGTTTATTACACCATACACTGTTTAAAAAAACAAAACAAAAAAAAAAAACAAAGATCGGTTCCACCAAGACTACAGAATAAAACCTTCACAGCACACATCAAAATCCAGTTCACTTCTGGTCCCCGCATCCATTATATCTGACCCCTGAGCTAAAATCATATTTCTTTTATAACCTGCCTCTATTATATATGTATATATATATATATA
>MU551697.1:13929773-13988314 GCA_024362625.1 Silurus asotus
TACACACACCTACAGCTGTACACATACCTACAGCCATACACATACCTACAGCCGTACACATACCTACAGCTGTACACATACCTACAGCCGTACACACACCTACAGCTGTACACATACCTACAGCCATACACACACCTACAGCTGTACACATACCTACAGTCGTTCACACACCTACAGCCGTACACATACCTACAGCTGTACACATACCTACAGCCATACACATACCTACAGCTGTACACATACCTACAGCCGTACACACACCTACAGCTGTACACATACCTACAGCCGTACACACACCTACAGCTGTACACATACCTACAGCCATACACACACCTACAGCTGTACACATACCTACAGCTGTTCACACACCTACAGCCCTACACATACCTACAGCCATACACACACCTACAGCCAAACACATACCTACAGCCGTACACACACCTACAGCCAAACACACACCTACAGCCCTACACATACCTACAGCCATACACACACCTACAGCCAAACACATACCTACAGCCATACACACACCTACAGCCTAACACATACCTACAGCCGTACACACACCTACAGCTGTATACAAACCTACAGCCGTACACATACCTACAGCCGTACACCCACCTATAGCCAAACACATACCTACAGCCGTACGCACACCTACAGCCGTACGCACACCTACAGCCAAACACATACCTACAGCCTTACAAACACCTACAGCCGTACACACACCTACAGCCGTACCATTACATATAATAGTTCTATTATTTGAGCAAATCTGACTCTACTTTCACTCTCATCTGTAATCTGCTCTTTTTAACCAGTACAGATGTCTTCATTTGCACCAGTCCAATTAAACACTACGCTCACTGTCCATATGAAAAAGTAAGTCAGTGTTTCTCCTGAGCTGTTAAAGACAAAATCCTAAAATCTTTTGGTTGTTTATTTACTTAATAATGCACGTGTGTGCTTTTAGTACGCGTGGGTCGAGCGGCACCTGGGCCCCGATTTCCTGGAGAAAGTCATTTTGACCAGAGACAAGACGATCGTGAGCGGAGACATCCTCATTGATGACAAGCCGGACATCCTCGGTAGGACTCGGGTTGAGTTTTATTTAACACACAGAACTTTATCATTTATCCAACACTTGCTGCCAAAAAACCTCTAAATCATGGAACCTGTAAGCTGTGGTGAATTTCCTCAGAATGTTTTAATACTCTAATCAACATGGACATGGATAAATATTAATGCTTTATGCAAATGTATGATTATTATTAGTGAAAACAAACTCAACATACAGCATGAAGACACAATATTCTTGTTAACATTTTAAAGTAATTGTGGTGTTTTAAATGACAAATCATTTGGACAACGTTTGCTATGTTTCCACACGGACGGTTTTAATAGCCGGATGTGCGCATCATGACAGATTTTAGTGCTGTACAACAAATGTTTAGTGATTAAAAATTATTATTATAGTTTATGCATTTTTTAATAAAATAATATAAAATACTGGTCAAACAGAAATGGGCGCTGAGTTATTCGCTCGATAATAAAATTAGTGCCTTTAAAATATATTTGCGTTATTGCGTTTATTTTGGCAGCTCTCGTTAATTTGCAAGCATTTCTCAAAAAGGGTACGTTCTGATAGAGTTGATCTAATCAAACAAATCAACAGACAAATCAACAGACATCAATCATGCAGTTTATGACCTATTTTTGTATTTTGCTTTTTTTTTGCATTATTTTTGTGCAACATTGGAAGTAGGTTAATATCATGAACCTACACAATACATGTGTTCCAGGGGGTTGTTTTGAAACCCCTGAATGCTTTTACTACACTTTCTGCTAGAGAGCCGCGTTTATTGCTCAATATTGCCCTCTAGTGGAACAACATAGATTTACATGTTTGTACTGGTGTGATAAAAATACATACATACATACATACAAATAGAATATATATTTTTAAAGCTCAGTAAATATAATAATGTAGTAAGGTGCAGTATAGTATTATTGGTTGTTATATGAAATAATGCAGGTTTACACTCATGTAATTTTAGTGTGTATGGAGGCAGATCAGAGATGATTATTGATGATGTCAGTTGTTTTTGTGGCAGGAGGTTTTGGTCCTGATAAACCGTAGTCTCCTGACAGAGGGGAGTGACTCCAAAAGTGTGTGTCCATTGTGAGAAGTGTCAGCCACAATCTGCCCTCACACAATCTGCACTCCTCAAGGTTCTGGAAGTGTAGAGATCCTGTATTGGTGGCAGATTGCAGGTATTCACTTTCTCAGCAAAGTGGATGATGATATTTCCCAGGAAGCAGAAGGAGTCGACAGTGTCCAGATGAAGTCCATCTTTAGACTCATTTTCTTCAGAGTTGATCCCATTGAGGGTGGTGTCACCTGCAAACTTGAGAAGTTTTACAGACTGGTGCCTGGAGGTGCAGCTGTTGGTACACAGGGATCAGAGTAGAGGAGAAAGAAGGGATCCAGTACTGATGGTCCGGGAGTCTTAGCATTTTTACATGATTTATGGAAAAACTATATAAATTCTATTACTCACGATTATTTCCATCTAAATTATATTTGCTATTGATTTATGCTGAATAAACACAATACAGCTTCGGCCATGGACACTTTTGTAGCTACGAGATGTCAGATCCTGCCGTGTGAAAGACGTGTGCATGTGCAGCACGTATTCAGTACGCGATGGCTACAGAGCAGTGACGCTGTATATGTGGTGACACATATACCTCAGGGAAGAATTCTGTACTGTTTTAGATGCTCACCAAGTAATTCATGGTTTATACTTTATATCTGCTCATGCAGCTCGTGTACCTGCTCTGATTGTGCTCCTGTATAAGACCAGCTAACAGGAGGAACTGGGATTAAAATGCAAAATCTCCACAAAATTTCTCACGATTTCTAAAACAAATTCATTCTTAACAAAATCCTCCACAGTTTGTGTACACAAAATACAAAGGTATATTTTGTGTTTTCTTCGGAATAACCATGATGTATGGAACTCTTCTCCTGTCTAGATGTTATCAGCTTTAGAATAAGACGCTATTTTGTTGCAGGTGTGGAACCCAATCCATCCTGGGAACATGTTCTTTTCACTGCCTGCCACAACAAGCACCTGCCTCCCAGCACCACCCAGAGGCGCCTCCTCTCCTGGGATGATGAATGGAGGGGCATCCTGGAGGGCAGTCGCTCGTGAGAGCATGGTGTTCATCAACCTCGATCAACCTCAGTGGACCAGCACTCAGAAGATAATCAGCTGTGTAAGATATCACTGCACTATAACACCGTTATTCTCCGTTTGATCCTAATTTAAAGCACCGCATGACGAGATGCCACGTTTACACGTAAGGGAGACGAGTCGGTTCATAAAAATCATCTCAGAACGCTGTATGAACATGTGTCATAACTCATCTAGATACGGAACGCAATCAAGGGGAGATGAAGATGCAGATTCCCAATGCAGATTTCATTCATCATTTCAAACGCACACGATTGCTGCCTGTAACTGTTCTTTTACTAAAGTCAGTAATTATTGTTGTTTTTTTTACTTTGGAGATTTGATAGACGGCCAGTTGAACCTGCCTCAGTGCTGTGTTTTAGTTTGATGTTGTGCATTTGAACGAAGAAGAACCACAGCAACATCCGTTCACTCCAACCTTTTAGTGCACAAACATACTTTTATGCCACTGCCACATTTGTAAATTACTTTTATTGACTTTTTTTCTTTTTCTAAAAATATACACATAGAGAGATTTATACACTATATAACAGATGTGTAACAGTTTGCAGTCATGTTGTTTTGAACCGTTTTTTTTATTTTATTTTATTATCATTATTTGTGCCTAAAATGTCACAAGTCATGCTGAAGATGCACACTGTTTATTATTAACGTTTTAATACGCACGTGTTTGAGCCGAAATGTGAACCTGTGTGTGTGTGTGTGTGTGTGTGTGTGTTTGTGTGAGAGAGAGAGAGAACACTGATGTAGTATCAGTACACAGGCAGCACACAGGGTTACATGTGTCTGGGTGAAAATTAATCATGACACCTTCTCAGAATGACGTAAAATAATGACTATTTCTCCTTATATGCACAAATGAACTTGGACTCGCCTACAAATGCCTTCACAATTACTACCAAATATTATATATCTAACACTAAGAGTAGTATTTACATGCATTCGAATGTCACATCAGCTATAAATTTTGTATCGCAGTGCTACGCGTTTGTTTCATATAAAATTTGGATGTAAAGTTATTTAGCTCGCAGATGCGCGTGAGATGAAGCATCATTCACTAAAAAACTGAAAACACTTCCCTTTTGGTTTGACCCCACTTTTTTAAAACCACTGCTACTGTGTGTAAGGGGCGGGGCCAAGTGTGAAGGGGCGGAGCTTATTCTAGACTATTGCATTAATATGAACTGAGGAATATTTTTTTCTTCATCTCCTTCGTCTCCTGTCTTTCACTCAATGCCACTGTCTCTAAACCATACAACATCGCAGGTCTCACCACAGTCCTATAAACTTTCCCTTTCACTCTCACAGATACTCTTCTATCACACACTGAGGAATATAAAACTGCATTTTTATGGTGACATGGTGAATTTTACATTTCTTCATATCACTTTCGTTACGCTTTTATTTAAAAGAAAGACAAAACAACGAACTTGAACATGTACATGATGACTTTTTGGTCTCATGAAATGGAGCAAAATAGATACCACTAGGTTTCAGTAGCAGATCCTTGGCTTGTTGCAGCTTGGAGTGCGTAATCACGGACAATTTATTTCCCAAAGGCAGCTTGAGAATCTTTTTTTTATATACCTTTAACTTGTCCTCTCTTTAAAAACAAAAACAGAATCAGTAACAAAAACGATGTTCAACGACCACTGGACATTTATTTTCTGCTGTAAGCCAGTTCCGCACATCAACACAAAACAGTGTAAATGCTCCAAACCTTTAATTACAGCCATGAACTCCTCAGTAAAGGCAAAGCATCAGACAGTAACATTCAAATACACTCAGTTACACTCAAATACACTCAATTACACACAGTTACATTCAATTACACTTCATTACACACGGTTACACTCATTTACACACAATTACACTCAATTACACTCAATTAGACTTAGTTACACTCATTTACACTCAATTACACACAGTTACACTCAATTACACACAGTTACACTCATTTACACTCAATTACACACAGTTACACTCAATTATACACGGTTACACTCATTTACACACAATTACACTCAATTAGACTTAGTTACACTCAATTACACTTCATTACACACGGTTACACACAGTTACACTCATTTACACTCAATTAGACTCAATTACACACAGTTACACACAGTTACACTCAATTACACACAGTTACACTCATTTACACACAGTTACACTCAATTACACACAGTTACACTCAATTACTCACAGTTACACACAATTACACACAGTTACACTCAATTACACACGGTTACACTCATTTACACTCAATTACACACAGTTACACTCAATCACACACTGTTACACTCAATTACACTCAGGTACACTCAATTACACACAGTTACACTAAATTACACTCAATTCCACTCAATTACACACAGTTACATTCAATTACACACAGTTACACACAATTACACACAGTTACACTCAATTACATTCAATTACACACAGTTACACACAATTACACACAGTTCCACTCAATTACATTCAATTACACACAGTTACACTCAATTACACACAGTTCCACTCAATTACACACAGTTCCACTCAATTACACTCAATTACACACAGTAACACAGTTCCACTCAATTACACTCAATTACACACAGTTACACTCAATTACACACAGTTACACTCAATTACACACAGTTACATTCAATTACACACAATTACACACAGTTACACTCAATTACACACAGGTACATTCAATTACACACAGGTACACTCAATTACACACAGTTTCACTCAATTACACACAGGTACACTTAATTACACACAGGTACATTCAATTACACACAGGTACACTCAATTACACACAGTTTCACTCAATTACACTCAATTACACACAGTTACACACAGTTACACTCAATTACACACGGTTACACTCATTTACACTCAATTAGACTTAGTTCCACTCAATTACACACAGTTCCACTCAATTACACACAGTTCCACTCAATTACACACAGTTCCACTCAATTACACACAGGTACACTCAATTACACTCAATTACACACAGTTACACTCAATTACATTCAATTACACACAGTTACACTCAATCACACACAGTTACACTCAATCACACACAGTTACACTCAATCACACACAGTTACACTCAATCACACACTGTTACACTCAATTACACACAGTTACACTCAATTACACACAGTTACACTCAATTACACACAGTTACACTCAATTACACACAGTTCCACTCAATTACATTCAATTACACACAGTTCCACTCAATTACACACAGTTTCACTCAATTACACACAGTAACACACAGTTCCACACAGTTACACTCAATTACACACAGTTACACACAGTTCCACTCAATTACACACAGGTACACTCAATTACACACAGGTACACTCAATTACACACAGTTACATTCAATTACACACAGTTACACTCAATTACACTCAATTACACACAGTTCCACTTAATTACACACAGTTTCACTCAATTACACACAGGTACACTCAATTACACACAATTCCACTTAATTACACACAGTTACACTCAATTACACACAGTTACACTCAGTTTCCCTCAATTACACACAATTACACACAGTTACACACAATTACACACAGTTCCAATCAATTACACACAGTTACATTCAATTACACACAGTTCCCCTCAATTACACACAGTCCCACTCAATTACACACAGTTCCACTCAATTACACACAGTTACACTCAATTACACACAATTACACACAGTTCCACTCAATTACACACAGTTACACTCATCTACACTCAATTACACACATTTCCCCATAATTACACTTAGTTACACACAGTTACACACAGTTCCCCTCAATTACACTCAATTACACTTAATTACACACAGTTACACTCAATTACACACAGTTCCACTTAATTACACACAGTTACACTCAATTACACTTAATTACACACAGTTACACTCAATTACACACAGTTTCACTCAATTACACACAGTTCCCCTCAATTACACAGTTACACTCAATTACACACAGTTCCACTCAATTAAACACAGTTACACACAGTTACACTCAATTACACACAGTTTCACTCAATTACACACAGGTACACTTAATTACACACAGTTACACTCAATTACACACAGTTACACTCAGTTCCCCTCAATTACACACAGTTACACACAATTACACACAGTTACACACAATTACACACAGTTCCAATCAATTACACACAGTTACACTCATCTACACTCAATTACACACATTTCCCCATAATTACACTTAGTTCCACTTAATTACACACAGTTCCCCTCAATTACACACAGTTCCACTCAATTCCACTCAATTACACACAGTTCCACTCAATTACACACAGTTCCACTTAATTACACACAGTTACACTCAATTACACACAGTTACACTTAGTTCCCCTCAATTACACTCAGTTACACAGTTACACAGTTGCCCTCAATTACACACAGTTCCCCTCAATTACACACAGTCCCACTCAATTACACACAGTTCCACTCAATTACACAGTTACACACAATTACACACAGTTCCACTCAATTACACACCGTTACACTCATCTACACTCAATTACACACATTTCCCCATAATTACACTTAGTTACACACAGTTCCCCTCAATTACACTCAATTACACTTAATTACACACAGTTACACTCAATTACACACAGTTCCACTTAATTACACACAGTTACACTCAATTACACTTAATTACACACAGTTCCCCGCAATTACACTTAATTACACACAGTTACACTCAATTACACACAGTTACACTCAATTACACTTAATTACACACAGTTACACTCAATTACACACAGTTCCACTTAATTACACACAGTTACACTCAATTACACTCAATTACACACAGTTTCACTCAATTACACAGTTACACTCAATTACACACAGTTTCACTCAATTACACAGTTACACTCAATTACACACAGTTCCCCTCAGTTACACTCAATTACACTTAATTACACACAGTTACACTCAATTACACACAGTTCCACTTAATTACACACAGTTACACTCAATTACACTTAATTACACACAGTTTCACTCAATTACACACAGTTACACTCAATTACACACAGTTTCACTCAATTACACACAGTTCCCCTCAATTACAGTTACACTCAATTACACACAGTTCCACTCAATTAAACACAGTTACACACAGTTCCACTCAATTACACACAGTTACACTCAATTACACTTAATTACACAGTTTCACTCAATTACACACAGTTACACACAATTACACACAGTTTCACTCAATTACACACAGTTCCCCTCAATTACACAGTTACACTCAATTACACACAGTTGCACTCAATTAAACACAGTTACACACAGTTACACTCAATTACACACAGTTCCCCTCAATTACACACAATTGCCACAACACAACTCAATTAAATGTTATATATAACCGAACCTTCACATAGGGGTCTCGACTGCCCCCTTAACACAGTAATATTATAAAATTTGTAATGAATTGGAGAAAAACCTGTACATCTGTAACAGCTGTAAAACCCACAGCTGCATGATGGACACTGTAATTGTCACGAGTTTAAATATTTTCATCTCTGGTGCTGCTTGATCTTTTCTCCAACAGTACACTGGTCCTTAACGTTCCAAAATGTGTTTATTTGGTTAAACGTTGACATTATAATTGGAGGTTTATGCAGGTAGGATAATAATAATGAGCAGAAATGCTGGATTTAATGAATACGTTTGAAATCTTCAGCCACATGGCCCACAATCTGGAGTTGTATTGTTTATCGTACACAGTAAATCCAGACCAGTGGGTCAATTTAACATTTATTTTCCTTATTTATTTAGTTAGTTTTAGTTCTAACTTGATCCAAGGAGATGTTTAAAACCCGGACTGGGATATGGAGTGTTGACTGGTGATAATGTTTTTGTTTACTGTGCAAAACCAATAATGAGCTGTTTATTTAGAGCTCCTGTGTAAGAGGGTCTAATGTTCTCTTTACATCGCATTGAAGATTATGATGATGATGATGATGATGATGTGGCTGTGATGTAAATAGGACACAAGCTGTCATATTGTTTGACAGCCATAATGATCATTAGTCTGGGAGCGAGCCAAGTGTGTGTGACTCACCTCATTAATAAATGTACTTGGTGCTCTACATCAATCTTGTGTATCTTTATGGAGTGAAGGAGGATCAAAACCACTCACTCATGGTTTTAATAAAGAATGCTTTGATTTACATGCCATTGGCGTGTCTCCTTATTCATTCTGACTCATTCAGCTGTTTTAATTCTTGTAGAACGTGTATGATAACGTGGGAGAGGCTGACGTGCACGTTGGCTGGATTATTAGTTAGAGTTTGGTGTTGGTCATCACATACAGAGGAACTGTACAAGTACAGTGCTACACAAAGGTGTACAGTTTTAGTTCAGGACAATACTTTAACACACAGGATGCTCCCAACCCCCAGAGGAACACGCTGGCCATTTTATCATCTGCCAAATACAGATAGTAAACAATTACAGACTAATGCTGAGTATCAGCCAGTAATCAGCCAATCCGCCATCATAAACATGGCCCACTGAGGGAATAGCATTCAGATAATAAAGACACTGACCTGCTGTGTGTGCGCGTGTGTGTGTGTGTAGGTTAGTGTATCAGGACTGTTCTGTTGATAAACAGTCTTGTCAGGGGAGATTTAACACACACTGTGTAGGGAAAAACATGAGCTACAGTTCTGTGCAAAAGATTTAGGCAGTTGTGAAACGATGCTGTAAAATGAGAGTTTTTTAAATAAGTGTTCATTTATTTTGATCAATTAACAAGATGAGAAGTAAATAAAAAGAAGAGAAAACCAAATCAAAGCAATATTTGATCTGACCACCATTTGACTTAGACTTGCATAAAACACAGTAAGAACAGAAGTAGATGTGTAGGAGCTTTAAACTGTTTGGGGAACCGAGGAACCTTACTATAACTACTATGGAGAGGTTGTGAAAAACAGTTTCATGTCACAGGTTATACACCATGACAGGACTGAGCACAACAAGACACAAGGTAGTTCTACTGCATCAGCAAAGTCTCTCCCAGGCAAAGACTTCAGTGCAGACTGGGTTTCAGGATTTATGCAACTTTGAGGAATCACGAAGAAACGGGTGATGTTGAGGTGCAGATGCAGTGGTCACCCTGAGAAACTTAATGTAACGGACGAAAGACACGTCATGTTTATTTCCCTTCAGCATCAGATGTCCAGCAGTGCCAAAAGCAAAGAACTGGCGGAAACCAGTGGGACTCAGAAACTGCAGAAAGGTGCAGAAAAACTGGAAAAATACGAGTTTGTTGGCCAAAGGGTTGGAGAGCAGTACAATAATGAGTGTCTGCAGGCAACAGTGAAGCATATCTGCACATGGAGTTGGTTGTTTGATCAGGATTGATGGTGTCTCCAATGCTGAGAAATACAGGCAGATACTTATCCATCCTTCAGTACCATCAGTTTGGCTGCAAATTTATTCTGAGCAGGACAACGACCCCAAACATACAACCAATTTTAACTTTAAACAGGAACTTTCTTTAGCTAAGAGAAAAACAAGGAATTCCGGAAGTAACACCGAGAATTAATCTCTGCCCCATCATCAAATCTGTCTGGGTTTACATGAAGAGACAGAAGGATTCACAGCAGCCTGCATCCACAGAAGGTCTGTGGTTTGTTCCCCAAGATGTTTGGTACAACTTACCTGCCGAGTTCCTTCAAAAACAGTACCTAGACGTGCAAGTGTACCTGGAAGACATGATGCTGTTTAGTAGGTGTTCACACTGAATATTGATTTGATTAAAACTGAAAGTGTCGGAAACTGCACAGTTCTGTATATTATCTAAACTAACACCTTATAGGGGCAACTAATAAAGTAGGTGTGTGTAATAAGGTGTAAATAAAGGTACAAAATAATATTGTTGTGCTGTTACTTGTGTAGCAGCAGCAAACAGTCACACTGTGTATGGAGCAACAGCTGGACTGCAGCCAGTACATAATGTCCTGTACAGGAGGCGTAACTTAATACAATTCCTAATATATTAAATAGTGCACAATAGGGACAGTAAAATTCCTGATTCACATCTGTGCATCGACATAAAAGTTAACGATGTGATGCATCGAATTTATAAAAATGTGTATCAGATACAAGTTTTTATCGTGATGCATCTTTTTTTACATTATAGCGTTGGAAAAAAAACAGTTTATTCATATATAATTTATTTGTAGAAGCACTGAACTTTTATTATTTCAAAAGTGACCAATAATTTGTGTCCAATATTTTCTATGTAGATTGTTTTCTTATTGCTAAACTGTTTCTCTCAGTTCTCTGAATACGACGCATCACAACACTACGGAGTCCGAGGCGTGTCCTGAGAGTCCTATAGAATACAGATCAACATGGCAGAGGTAGAGCTGTAACTTTCTGGAGACACAACAGGAAAAGAACGTCTGGATTTATTAAATCTTTTTCTTTTCTTTTTTTTCACTATAAAGGCGTGTTTGTGAAAGGAGCCATGCGTTAGAAAGTCAGAAGGTATTTAGGTAAATGTATGATTTGCTGTTTGTCTGAACCAAAGAATTAAATGTAAACTTGCATCGTCATATTTTATTGAATCGCATTGTGTTGAATGGAAGTGAAATCGGATCACGCTGCATCGTAACAGGCGTGAATCGTATCGCATCTCATCGTTAGCTGCTTCATATGTATCTTTAATGTATCTTATCAAAAAGCTGAAGTTTCATCAAACTGCATTAATAAATGAAAATATATTTATAACTACTGTTTATCATCCAGAGTGATGTAATGCAAGAAGAAGAAATGCAGTTAGTATCTCTCACCATTTATGTTACACTACAAATGAGAAACATTTGATTAATGTGAATGTGTGGTCTTGATAATGAGGTGCAGATGGTCTGAGTAATATTTCTAAACATATACCACAGACTTGTGGGATCTTCTCCCATCAGAGTGTTTAATGTTGGTGCCGGCCTATAGGGGGCGCTGTGTCTCTGTTCTAAATATGAAGAACATTCAGAAATGCCATCTTTGTGGAATTCATTGCATTATTATACATTGCATTATTAAACAATCAAGGTCAAGTTAGAAACATTTTATAGTTTATCTTCTTGCTCAAGTCCTAATCTTATTTCTTCTCGATTTTAAGACTAAAATCTGAAATTTCAATAAACTCAAAAATTTTTATCTCAAGAAAAATCCTAAAAACCAGGAGCACTGCTATTACGGTTCATGCTCTTGTTACTTCGTGCATGAACTATTGCAATGCTCTTTTTAATGGTCTTCCCCATAAACTCCTACACAGTCGGTGCAGTTGGTGCAGAACTCAGCTGAACGAACATAGAACTCCTACGATGGATCACAAATCTTCTGTTCTTTAACAGCTGCACTGACTTCCTTTTAAGTGTAATGAATTTAAAATCCTGCTTTTTGCTTATTAGACATTAAATAACCTGCCTCTTTCTTATCTATCTGACTTATCTGACTTACCTTGGCGCACCTTGGCGGTCATCCACGGCTTCTGGTTGGAGCGTGTAGTGATGGACCATCTCCAAGACCATCACTACACGCTCCAACCAGAAGCCGTGGATGCCCGCCAAGGTGCGCCAAGGAGACTCAGCCTTCAGACCAGGGGACAAGGTGGCCTTGAAAACAGCAAGGGCCAAACTGTCCCGTGCCATCAGAGAGGTGAATCACGCACACGCCAAGAGAATTCACGTCCACTTCCAGGACAGCGGAGACACCCGGCGCATGTGGCAGGGCATCCAGGCAATCACGAACTACAAGATGACATCACCTGCTTGTGACCGTGACACCTCCCTTCCAGACGTGCTAAACGACTTCCACGCCCGGTTCGAGGTGCAGAACAACATGGTGGCGAGGAAGACCATCCCTCCTCCCACTGACCAGGTGCTTTGTCTAACCACAGCTGAAGTAAGGAAAACTCTATTCAAAGTTAACCCACAGAAGTCTGCTGGACCAGACAACATTCCTGGCAGAGTGCTCAGGCAATGTGCACAACAGCTAGTGGATATCTTCACTGGGCCTGAACACTTCCCTCTGTAACTGGATCCTGGACTTCCTGACTGGAAGACCTCAGTCAGTCAGGATCGGAAACAGCATCTCCAGCACCACCACACTGAGCACTGGAGCCCCCCAGGGCTGTGTGCTCAGTCCACTGCTGTTCACTCTGCTGACTCATGACTGTGTAGCAACGCACAGCTCGAATCATATCATCAAGTTTACCGATGACACGACCGTGGTGGGTCTCATCAGCAAGAACGACAAGTCAGCATACAGAGAGGAGGTGCAACGGTTAACAGCCTGGTGCGGTGCGAACACCCTGTCTCTGAACGTGGACAAAACTAAAGAGATGGTTGTTGACTTCGGGAGAACACAGAATTAACATTCTCCACTGATCATCAATGGATCCTCAGTGGAAATCGTCAAGAGCACAAAATTCCTTGGTGTTCACTTGGCGGATAACCTCATCCTGCTCACTGCTAACATGCCGTTTTTGCACATCTTCCGGGTTTGCTGCTATTTGTTCTTTTGCACAATATTCTGTTTACATTTTTCTGCTACTGTTCACTTTGTTTTGTTACGACAGGTTTACTGGCGGAGCTGTTTTGTGTTTTGTGTATTGTCGATTGTCCTGCACTGTCCTGTGTTGTCTTTTGCACTGTTTGTACCAGGTTGCACACATGCACTTTATGTGGCAAGTTATTTCTTACTAGTTCTTGGCCCTGTGTTTTCTGTTTCTGTGACTGTTGTTTTATGTTGTTGTATGTAGTATCAGGGTTCTGGAGGAACGTTGTTTCATTTCACTGTGTACTGGATCAGTTATATATGGTTGAAATGACAATAAAATCTTCTTGACTTGACTCTTGACTTATTTTTAACATGTATTTCTTCTCGAACTCCTTAATCAGTGTCCTTATCGTCCTTATTTCTTCCTTGTATGTGTTTGGAATCTATGGGATCTCGAGCTACTCTGCTCCTTATTTGTGAAATTTACATCTTGTGATGTTTTCAACTTTCAAATCACGTTTCAAAACACGTCCATGCAAAATGATACAGTATACATACGTCTTATTGGTTGTCTAGTGTATTGTATTCTTATAAATAAAATAAAATAAATGAAAATAATGTAAAATAATAATTAAATAAGATTATTATTTTTGTTACTATTTTTATTATTATTATTATTATGAATAAAAAAATAATAAAAAAATATGAACATATGAAGCACGCATACATATCCAGTAACTAAAACTGTCAGTGAATATCAACATGTAGAACGATATCTCACAGTTTTTAGCATACTGCCCAGGTGTCATCAAGAACATGAGACTCGACTACTGCATCTACTGCAAAAATGGACCAGCGCCATCATACCTCAAAGACCTCATCACACCTCGCACTGCACCACGCTGTCTGAGATCCTCCAGCACTTCTCCACTGGTACCTCCTTCTCTCAGAATGAGATGTAAGTACACTTCAAGGCTCTTCTATGTTCTGGCACCAGGGTGGTGGAATGAACTTCCCCTAGATGTCCGTACAGCAGAGTCCCTGATTATCTTCTATCGACGACTGAAGACCTACCTCTTCCTGAAACACTTCCATTAGCACTTTCCAAGTTTGTAGAATTCAAGAGTTATATTTATATTAAGTTTGTAATCTTGTGTATCAGTGTAGATTTATTCATTACTAGAGACTCAAAGCACTTTTGTACGTTGCTCTGGATACGGGCGTCTGCTAAACGCAAATGTAAAATGTAAATGTAAATGTAAACATGTGAATCGGTGTGCTAACGTGTCATGTTCTGTCTTATCACATGTCCATTTTTTATCACTGTCACTTGCACAAGGCCAAGTCCACAATAAAACAGTAAAGATGAATGGAGGAAACCATCAGACTGTTAGACTGTAGCAGCTAAACAATTTCACTGTTTGGTTTTGGGTTCAGGATCAGTGGACTTGCTGCAGGATTAAATTAATACAGACATCTGCTTACACGACTTTAAATTTCCTGGTCTTCATCTTGAAAATAAGGGCAAACTGTAAACAATAGCATCTGTTTTACTGCCTGCGCAGCACAACATTTAGGAGCCTAACAACATTTTTTACATTTGTTTCTTCAGATTCTTCATGTGTGTTTTTTGGATTCCAGGAACAGGTTTAAACTTCTCTGAATTATTGTTCGAGATTAAACCAGGTTCAAACTACTTTCCCCGTAAATATGCCAGAAATATGACTCAACTGTTTGTTGCTTAAACACTGTCACTAGTGCCTTTGAGATTCAGGATAAAAATATTCTGAGTAGAAATTCTCAAGGGGCAGCAGATGGGTGTTGAGAACTTGGCTTTCCTAAACTTCTGAGAAAGATAACATTCTACTTGGCTTTCTTCACTTTGTAGCTGGTGGTGAGTGACCAGGTGAAGTCAGTTCAGAGCTCTTTTTTCAGTGATCTCCACAGAGAAACTGTTGATGTTCAGCAGAGTGTGGTCACTCTGTTTCGTCCTGAAGTCCAAAGCAGAGTGTCTTCTGGCAGTTTGTGTCTGTTTTTAGGTTTGTGGGTGAGCATGAGCGTTTGATACAGAAATCATTGTAGGAAATGCAACAGGTGAGATGTTGGAGAACTGACAAGAAACAGAAACACTCCCGAGTTGGCCTCCTGATGTTAACCTGGATAAACTCGTATGATTGGTGTACGTTATTAAAATAGGTAGAAAGGACAGATGAACTGCAGAACTATAGCACAGTTGAATGTGTTGTCAGATATACCAAATGTGACCGGTTGAATGTCTTCAAATTGAAGACAAATAGACATGCATAAATAATGGATGCATTTTAACTCTGAAGACACGCCCACTGCGGTGGAGTTGCACTTTGACCTTGAGCACAGGTGAGTGAGGCACATTGATTCCTTTCCTATCTGTAGGCTGGGTGGATAGAAAAGGTATTTGTACTTATACTTTCCTGGTGTTTTCCCCTGGTGAGTTGTCTGTTATATGTTTTATTGTATTGGTTGCTGATCATGGTCTGATTGTGTGTTTGTTCTTTTTTTGCGAATCAGTTGTTTCGGACAGTTCGTTTCAAAAAACCGGTTCACCACTTCTTTTACGTCCTTACGTCATGACGTCATGCATATTCAAATATCATCTCGGCGGATGAACATACACACTAAACACATTTAAATAAAGTCATGTCTATTGCATGAGGGCATAAAGATTATCTGTTTAAATTAAATCATCATCATCTTAGAAATGTTCCTTACATTTACATTTTGCACTAAATCACCCAGTACACGCACTGATGTGCAAAACGTTGATGTTTTAATTTGTTAGTAAATAAACTTACTTTTCATTTAAGTCCTCAGTTCACCTGTGCTCATATCAGCAGCGCAGCACCGCCTTTACAGTGTGTCCAACACATCTGATTCAGAGTCCAAAAAGTGTGTGTGTGTGTGTTAATGTCAGACAGCACGCGTACTGCTCGGTATTAACAATTTGTTGGTATCAGTAGAATGTGGGACGTGTCTGAAAGAAACGGTTCTTGATGCAGTACTGGTGACTCGAGAACAGCAGTATGTGTGCTGCTGGGAATCGGCAGGTATGCGCATGCTCAGTGATGATCACTTATTCAGCAGCATGTTTCAGTTTAATGTGTGTACTGTTGGAGAAACTAGAGAAGAACGCTCATACACATTCAAAAGTGAGTAACTTGAGTAATTTTGTTGATTAGTGCTGATTTGAGACGCGAACTGTTTTGAACGATTCAGTCCGATTTGGTGAACCGGTTCGACCGGTTCACTAAAAAGAACCGGTTCAAATGAACGATTCGTTCACGAACCGGACATCACTAGCATATAGTGATAAAAGTTTAACCCCGTTTGGAGGTAAGAAACTTTATTGTGGGTTATTTTGGGGAAGGGGGAAACTGTTTGAAATGTTTTATGTTTTGGTTTTGTTTGTTTTCAGGTGCGGCCAAAGAGCGCTAGCTGCTGTTTCGTACATGTTTTACACACTGTTTTATAAACCCTGAATTAGCTTGTTGGGTTACAGGTTGGATCATGCAGATGTCGCAGCTGTAAACCGCTGGATTACTGAGTGTTTTAAAAGATTATTCTGCGCAGCAGTTCTGTGCTATGTGTGAGTAAAGACTTGGATATTTCTCTCCTGTGCAGGTGTGTTAAATTAACAGGGTTGGTATTTTTGCTCTGAGCCGCTTGGACACTTTTTAAATATTAATCTGGAGTTAATTGTTTTTCTCTTTTTAAGGTGTGTATAAGTGTAAGTACCAATTACACATAAATAATTACACCTGTAACTATCTGATGAGCTGGGATTTGAGACTTAAACAGAAGGGGAGATTGTTTGTGTGTTGTGGGTAAATAACTGGTAAGCTGTAAATAGTATTTTAAAATATTTGTAAGCATTTTGTTTTGTTAAATAAATTTGTACTATTTTTGGAAAGTCACGTCTCTGTCTTTAATCCCATCCGAACCAGCAGGGTCCTTCATATTTTTGTAACTTTTTTTGGTTTAATTATTATTTTGGGTTTAATCTATTTTCCTGGGTGAATAAATAACCCAGGTGGTGTAGTCGCTTCCTTTTTATTTTTAACCAAAGGTTACACAAAGATACATTTAGTGTGCTAATATTTTAATGTAATACTGATACATTCAGACCAGTCACATGTTAATGACTAGTGCACATGTCATTTTGGTGTTTCATCTTTACAAGGATATTACTAGGAATTTGCATGGATGTACAATATTCCTGACATTAATCTGGGAATCTACTCATTAATCTACTTAGAAACCATGGATGAAGCATCACTGCTTTCAAATCTGCTTAAGCAGAGGCTAGAACACCTCTGGCCAACCTGAAAATCAGCATTAGCAATGCAATACATCTCTTCAAACTTCTAATAGTGGAGCACTTCCATAACAACTCTGAGCCAGATGGTATACTCTGATGTGCTAAACAGCTGGCACAGATTTTCACAGACTTCAAAGTCTCACAGGTTCAAGCCTCTTTGCCCACATGCTAGAAGATACAATTATCTTACCGGTGTCAACATTTTTCTGCAGCGTGATGGAATAACCACCTTTTTCACTCCAATTACAGTTCATTGTATGGAGTGAAATTCGATGAAACTGGTTTTGAGTCACTAAGCTCTTAAACACATGGAGAACACATGGAGAGCAATAACAATTTAATAAGTGTTCTGCTCATTGATTTTAGAGTTGTATTTAACACAACATTCCCCAGTCAACTAGTCACCAATCTCAGTGAGTGCTATGACCTGGGCATCAGCACCTTCGTATGCAGTTTGATTCTTGACCTCTTCACCAAAAAACCTGTTAGATTTGGTAATCACATCTTATAATTTTTAAAGTTAGCAACATTACACTCAATGCGAGGAGACCAAAGCCCTCCTTATAGACGTCTGGAAATCTAAATACTGCAGTCACTTCCATTTGCATGAATGGGACCCAGTGTGTGCCTCCA
This sequence comes from Silurus asotus, assembly GCA_024362625.1. NCBI lineage: Eukaryota > Metazoa > Chordata > Actinopteri > Siluriformes > Siluridae > Silurus > Silurus asotus. The sequence continues at coordinate 13,948,600 of MU551697.1, forward strand.
TCCTCCATCCAAGTTCCTGATTTTCTCCAAATCTCCAAACATTGCAAAATAATACTTTAAATCAGAAAGGTCCAGCAGTGTCCTTATTTCCTTGTAAGACTTCATCCGAGAACTATCGAGAGAACAGTGTGGTATGGAAGCTCCACAGTGTCCAAAAATACCCTGCAAAGCGTTGGCACACAGGAGATGTCTATACAGAACACACAGCATCATCAGTGCCTCCTCCCACACCAGGGACAGGCCTGTGCACACGTAGACATCTAACAGGGCTTGAGCACCTGCCCTTTTACTTCCTCAAGAGAATTTAAATAAATGAATATATATGAATATACGTGTGCCGAGTTGGAAAATTGTGAGATTTTGTCAGGTTTCGATGCCTTTCTCTCCTCTGCGTCTCCACGCAGCACAGCAGTGTAGCACACAATGATCAGCAAATCAAAAACAGGCTGTGAGCTGCAGAAGTGAGGCTGAGAAGTGATGAACAAAAGACTAAGCTACCTGTCTTGCTAACATCCATGACTTATGAGCTTCCATGTAATAAGTTAGCTAAAGTTTAGCCAGGGCAATATATCATGAGCATACAGGCATACTTAATGGAGAAACGACAGCTGAGAACAGTAAAATGAATAATATCTAGCGTTTAGTAATTAAAATGTGAAATAGAAGCAAAATAGACCAAAATCTTCAAATGGAGCAGTTCATGAAGTGCCTTAAACAATCACTTAATCATTTTGATCTCAGGCTCCTCATCTAATAAATATCTATTCTAATAGTAATAGATTTAATGATATCTAATAGCTGATTGCTCATTGATCTTAACAGCCCTCGCTCAGATGTGAAACAAAGTTCTTGTCACCATCAGTTTGTGTGTGTGTGTGTGTGTGTGTGTGTGTGTGTGTGTGTGTGTGTGTGTGTGTGTGTAAGAGTAGATGCAGGGACATTTGCACCAGAACCAGCAGGCTCAGGGTTCGTTTCTGTCATATAATAATCTGTTGAAGCTTCTTGCTTCAGTCTGCGCATCCCACCTACATTTATAGTCCAGCATTATAACAAGGTATTTGTAGTTTGTAACGAATTGTATTTAAAAAGATTGTGATTGTGATCAGTAACCATCTCCTTAGTTTTGGAGATGTTTAAGAGGAGATTTTAAATTTCACACCAATTTAAAAAGAAATCCAAAACATGCCCATATTCTTCCTTCTGATCATGTAAAATGATCACTAAAGCTTTTCACAATATACATGCTTCCCTTGGGAAATATTATTAGAAGGTATGGGATTAGCTTCCACTGTTATGCTGATGATACCCAGCTATACATCTCATCAAAACCAGGCGATACACTCAATTAACTCGGATAACTGAGTGTGTTAAAGAATTAAGAGATTGGATGACCCATAACTTTCTACTATTAAATTCTGATAAAGAATTCTGAGATTTTGCTCATCGACACAAAAACCAGTACACAGAAGCTCCAGCATCTCAACCTGCATTTAGACGGATGTTCTGTAACCACTAGTTCAATGGTAAAAGGGAGTTATTAAAAATCAAATCAACCAAGTTACAAAAACAGCTTATTTTACCTTAGAAATAGTTCTAAGTTAAGAAACATGTTGTCTTTTTCTGATGCAGAGAAGCTCGTCCATGCGTTCATGACCTCCAGAATAGACTATTGTAATGCATTACAAGGTGGATGTCCTGCGTCATTAATAACGAGCTTCAGTTAGTCCAGAATGCAGCAGCCAGAGTTCTTACAAGGGCAAGAAAATATGATCACATAACCCCGATCTAATCGTCCCTACACTGGCTTCCTGTTAAGTTTCGAATAGACTACAAACTATTACTTCTCACTTATAAAGCACTAAATGGTTTGGCTCCCATTTATCTATCCAGTCTTTTAACACGCTACAATCCGCCACGCTCCCTGAGATCTCAAAACTCTGGGCTTCTAGTAGTTCCTAGAATAGCAAAGTCCACCAAACGTGGTACAGCATTTTCACATTTAGCTTCTAAACTCTGGAATAGTCTTCCTGACAGTGTTCGGGGCTCAGACACACTCACCCAGTTTATTCGGGGTTCAGACACACTCTCCCAGTTTAAGTGTAGATTAAAAACATATCTTTTTAGCAAAGCCTACACATAACACACATCACATCATAACCTTGTGCTCCAGAACATCTGATCACATGCACATTATCAACTTGTGCTGTTAATATCATGAACAGCAGCTACGCTAATTTCTCTCCACTGCTTCTCTTTCTCTCCCCATCCTGAGGAATCCTGAGGTTGCTCCAGCTTTGGTCACGTCCCACCTCATGAAGATTATGGACTTTTAAAGAAGTAGATGCCGAACTCGCAAACATCACAAACCATCTAGAGACGTACCAGTGCCAAATGGATCCCACTACATGTGTGGAGTTTTGACATTGGACCTCCTGGAGTGTTTAAAGGCTCTGGCATGGAGAAGCTGATGCTGGATCTGTGATGATCACAAATGTTGAGCTATTTAATGAGTTGCTCAGTAGCTCCTAGTTTTATAGCCATATAGACTGTATAAGACTGTAGAAAGAACATTTACTTATAAACACACACTCCAGTACTCATGTTAGTTCTCACTCTCCAGTGTTCTGTAGAGTTTAAAGACTATAATCACACTCTTGATGTCACCCAAATGAGGATGGGTTCCGCTTTTGAGTCTGGTTCCTCTCAAGGTTTCTTCCTCATAACATCTAAGGGAGTTTTTCCTTGCCACAGTCACCATCAGGGATAAATGCACACCATTCAGCTTGACTGTTGATTTCTGTAAAGCTGCTTTGAGACAATGTCTGTTGGGAAAAGCGCAATAGAAATAAACTTGACTTGACTTGAATTAAAGCAGTACTTCATGATACATATATTTTTTAAAAGAACTGGCAAAGAAGTGAGTATATAAAATAAATAATAATTGAGATAAAACACATCACTGGGGTGCTCCGACTTCCTGGGGGACCCTCCGAATCTAACCTGCTGGATTCTAAATTAAAAAAAAAAAAAACAGTCAGACATTTTACTATCTAATGAGATTTCTTTTGCCAGGGTAACAACTCATTTACTGGGAGAAAGACAATTAAAAGCTGAGAAAATCCACATATAGAATTCAGTGGGTGAAAATGAATCTGTGAGAGCGTGAGATGAGAAAACAGATATACATGGACATGTATGTGGCCAGAGAGAAAGCAGGAGACTGTGAGTGAGAGAGAAAAGAGAGGGAGAAGAATTTTCCTCTGTCCTTGTCTGGACTTATACGTCAGTGATTTAATAGAGACGCTTGATCTCCTGCTGTTCCCCATCTGCTGGTCACAGCAGGATGACGTTGCACTTTAAGTCCATTAAGTTGCCCATTAGGTCAGTCTTTTGTGACACATTTTCCCCTATTTTCTTTCTCAAAACCAAGCCACTCAGTGTGACACACACACACACACACACACACACACACACACACACACACACACACATGCCCAGGTCTGGGTAAATGAGTTTAAGAGCATGGCCATGCTGTGACTGATTTGCTTGTGGTGGGACACTGACAGTAGGCGGACGACTGGAGACGGACGATCCGCTGTGGCGACCCCTAATGGGAGCAGACGAGAGAAGTGGTTATACTGTAGAATAGAATAAAGGAATAAAATATAATTTTTATATATTAGAAGAGAATAGCCTATTTAAAACTGTCAGTTACGCTTTTCTGTCAAAATGCCATGAATGTAAATAGAAACTGTCTTTTCTATGTTTGATGTAATGGAGGCAAAAGCACACTGTAAAACTTTCATAGTTTTAACAGTCAAAGATTATAAATATCGGTAAAATGCTGTAAATTATAAAACATGAAATGACTGTTTATTTAACAGTTAAATACTGTAATGTAAATACAAGTAATCGTTATAGTTTCTTTGTAAAACTGTTCGCTACATTAGTTTCAGTGAACTACATACAGTTACAGCTTTAGATGAAATCAACTGAATTAAAACAGGATGATTAAACAACTACATCCAAATACTGAATGACCAGCTTTACTGAATTTTACTTCATTTCTGTCAAATTTCTACAAAACATTCTTTGAGACAGGGGTTTATATTTAAATGAAAATGTTTCGTTTGATTACCATTTTTTAGATCAGTGGTTACTTTATTTGGGCTCATGACCCCTGACTCTTTAACATTAGTTTTCTTTGAAAAGTAAAAAAAAAGAAAAAAGTATAATTTGGTGGTTTTGGTTAATTGTTAAAGTTTGATATTTTCATCACCTAATGAACACATCATTGATTTTTAGGGGTGAAGTATTTCTAGTTTTTCTATTCTTTATAATAGTAATGTGACTTCAGCGTAACGTGACAAATCATTTAAACACACAGACATTAAGAATGAATCTCAAGAATAGTGACTATTAACAAACTTTCATGCCACAATGAATGCTGTGTGCCAAAATAGTGCAAACCTCCCAACATGCATTGCAGCAGAATAAAATTATCCAGCTAAATGTTCTTACTATTTTCTTCATTTGGTTTTACATCATTATAGTTAAATTATTTTATTTGTTAAGACGAGACTTTTACTGCACTGTTTCATGATTTCAAATGAAAGTACACGTAAACACCTAGAATCTCAACTAGAGCTTTTAATAAGTGAAGCTGGTAATGTTGTTTTTGGGGGGGTGTTTGTTCATTTTCTGCTGAAATCATGAGAAAATGTAAGTTTTTCTCTATTTCACATATGGACCATGTCGGTGTTTAAACTGATGGTATTATTTGCACCTTACACAATCCTAGTAGAACTATATACTGCTGGCCAGACACACATGATGCAAACCTACATTGTAAAAAAATAAAATTCTTTAAATGAACTGTAAAATACTGTAAGTTTGAGTTCATTTGCAGAAACTGACTGCACTGAAATTGGCAATTGACATTTGTTTATAAACTACCATTTATAACATTTAGCATTTATAATGTGAGCATATTAGTACTCAAATGTATTTTATTTACATATATGACAACAAATTTACAGAATTATGCAAAATCATTCAAAATATTAATTCAAGTGAAATCTCTTGTAAATAACAGCAGCACATATTCATGTGTAATTGAAATAAGTAAAAAAAATCTTATCGCATTAATAACCACACCATTACTACCATTATATAAAGCTAAATACAGCCTAACATCAAGATTCCTCTGTCCATCATTGACTTAAACACAGGCTCTACTCACCTACACAATGGTGACCCACAAAGAAAACACAGGGGAAGAGGAATTTGACTGTTAGGTTTAACAGCAGCAGGACTGCCAGCAATCTACAGTTTACAGTATATTACTGTTAAAATACATTTCATGGTGTTTTTTTATTTCACACATTTAAAACCTTTAATCCCGCAGCAAAATCCTCAGTGTTGAAAGAAGACTTATGTGTCCACACTACAACACTGAAGCAGTGATGAAGTTAATGAGACTATGAAGTAACATTAAATCAGGATTAAACGTTATTGATGAACATCTAGGAACAAACAGAATCACTGAAGGAAAGAAAAACAAGAGCAGAGAAAAACAACTTACAGCCAAAGCCAAAGATGGAATCAACTGAAAATAAAACACATTAAATCTCTCATGATTTCAGCAGAAGATGAACACACAACCCCCAAAAACACATTACCAGCTTCATCTATCAAAAGCTTGAAGTCACCATAATGGGGATCAGTGTTTGCTTTAGTTTTGTTTTTGAACCTTGACTGTTTGAAATTAGTTTCTGGGGGAAAAACACAAACATATAAAAAAAATCTAGATCAGATCAATTCTGATAACCATGTAAAAGTCTCATCATATCAAATCATATAACCATAATAATGTAAAATCAAGTGAAGAAAATAGTAAAAACAGCTGCATGCTGGAAATGTTTTACTATTCTGGCACCATTCTTGAGATTCATGTGTTGATTCTTGATGTCTCTGTTTCTAAATGGTTTGTCCTTTAAGTCATATTACTATTGTAAAGAATAGGAAAATTAGAAATTACCCAAAAAATCAAGGATAAGGTAATCAGGTGATGAATACATCACTATCAGTAGTTACCCAAAACCACCAAATTACAATTACTCATAACTTTTCCTGTTATAACAATTGTGATCTATAAAACACAGTTAATATCTAATATTAAAGAGTCAGGGGTCATGAGCCCAACTAAAGCAACTACCGACCTCAAAAATAGTAATCAAACAAAACATTTTCAATAAAATATAAACCCCTGTTAAGTCTGAAATAATGTTTTGTAAAAATCTGATCAAAAATCAGTAAAGCTGGTCATTCTGTTTTTTGGAGTTTATTCATCCTGTTTTAATTAATTTTATTTAAGGCTGTAACTGTATTCAGAGGTGGCAAAAGTACACACATCCTTCAGAGTACAGATACTCATGTTTTAAAATATTCTGGTAAAAGTTGAAGTATTGACTACGCTTTTTAATCACAATGAAGCGATAGATTGTCATGAGCTAACTCACGATTAATCAAAACTTAATCGCACATTTTGAATGTTTTAAATGTAGCTTAAATGAACACTTAGTTAATGAGGTGGTACCAGAAAAAGTGTACCTCTTCTAAGTTTCATACGGATTACACAATCAGAAAATATTAGTTTTCGATGTGATTCAGTTTGTTTAATAGTATTATTATGTTTGTGAGTCAAGTATTCTAAGATTCAGTTTGTTTTATTTGTGCCTGTAAAGAGAGATGACAAAGACTGTAGAGAGCCCCCCATTTCTCTTCTTTATTTTACAAAAGCACAGTGTTTTGTTATGTATACAAATAATAGTAGACCCTTTACAGAATGATGTATTGCTCTTATCTGTACAATCAGACAGAGTAATTTAGGCTTGTTTCAGCGTTATAAGGAAAAATGCCACAAAACGCGCCGGCGTGTTTGTTGACCCCAGAGGGGTTAATTGTGAGCATCATGGCGAATTTCGGTGCTGATTTGAGACTTGACACATTAATAAAACAAACATCCACCATATAGAACACAAGCAGAGAAAAGATGAAGATCACGTGATCAGGAATGTCTCTGTTCTCAGTCATGTTTACATCACTGACTCCCTCTGACTCATCCTCGTTATCTCCAGACTTCTTACTGCCTTCTGCCTGCTGATTGTGAGCTTCGTAAACTAGTCTACGTCTTTGGTGTGTAAGAGCCAGGAAATGATACACCAGTGGTAGATTGAAAAAAAAAAAAAAACGCAGTTGTTAAAACTAAAATAACGAGCCTATTTAAAAAATGTAAGAAGTAGAAAGTACAGATATTTGTGTAAAAATGTAATGAGTGAAAGTTAAAAGTTGTCCAAAAAATACTGATACCAGAAAAACCTACTTAAGTACAGAAATGAAGTATTTGTACTTCTACCTCTGACTGTATGTAGTTTTGTTTCTTGTTCCTTCCTTCAGTGATTCTGCTTGTCATCAGTGTCTGATTTGACTCATTTGTTTTCCTTTACAGTAACATTTTTTTTTAGCTTTAACAGTGAAAAAATTTTAAATAGTGACGGTAAAATACTGTAAATACGTTTTTTGTCATGAGTTATTGAGTACTAATATTTATTAAATATTTAAATAATTAACACTTTTTATTATTAAAAGAATTGTGAATTAAAAAGAATGCAATAATTTACAAATCTCATAAACTTATATTTTATTCACAATAGAATATAGAAACATATTAAATGTTGAAAGTGAGACATTTTGTAAATGTCATGCCAAATATTGGCTTATTTTGGATTTCATGAGAGCTACACATTCCAAAAAAGTTGGGACAGGTAGCAATAAGAGGCCGGAAAAGTTAAATGTACATATAAGAAACAGCTGGAGGACCAATTTGCAACTTATTAGGTCAATTGGCAACATGATTGGGTATAAAAGAGCCTCTCAGGGTGGCAGTGTCTCTCAGAAGTCAAGATGGGCAGAGGATCACCAATTCCCCCAATGCTGTGGTGAAAAATAGTGGAGCAAAATCAGTGGAGCAGTGGAGATTGAAGTTATCATCATCTACAGTGCATAATATCATCCAAAGATTCAGAGAATCTGGAACAATCTCTGTGTAATCTCTGTGTACTGGATGCCCATGATCTTCGAGCCCTTAGACGGCACTGCATCACATACAGGACTGCTACTGTAATGGAAATCACAACATAGGCTCAGGAATACTTCCAGAAAAGGGTGAACACAATCCACCGTGCCATTCGCCGTTGCCGGCTAAAACTCTATAGGTCAAAAAGGCGCCATATCTAAACATGATCCAGAAGCGCAGGCGTTTTCTCTGGGTCAAGACTCATTTAAAATGGACTGTGCCAAAGTAAAAAACTGTTCTGTGGTCAGACGAATCAAAATTTTAAGATCTTTTTGGAAAACTGGGACGCCATGTCATCCAGACTAAAGAGGATAAGGACAACCCAAGTTGTTATCAGTTCAGAAGCCTGCATCTCTGATGGTATAGGGTTGCATGAGTGTGTGTGGCATGGGCATCTTGCACATCTGGAAAGGCACCATCAATGCTGAAATGTATATCCAAGTTCTAGAACAACATGTGCTCCCATCCAGACGTCGTTTCTTTCAGGGAAGACCTTGCACTTTCCAACATGACAATGCCAGACCACATACTGCATCAATTACAACATCATGGCTGCATAGAAGAAGGATCTGGGTACTAAAATGGACAGCCTGCAGTCCAGATCTTTCACCCATAGAAATCATTTGGCACATCATAAACAGGAAGATGTGACAAAGAAGACCTGAGACAGTTGAGCAACTAGAAGCCTGTATTAGACAATAATGGGACAACATTCCTATTCCTAAACTTGAGCAACTTGTTTCCTCAGTCCCCAGACATTTGCAGACTGTTATAAAAAGAAGAGGGGACGCCACACAGTGGTACACATGGCCTTGTCCCAACTTTTCTGAGATGTGTTAATGCCATGAAATAAAAAATCTACTTATTAATTAAAATTAGAATTTTTTTCAGTTTAAACATCTGATATGTAATCTATGTTGTGTTCCGAATATAATATTAAAATTTGAAACTTCCACATCATTGCATTCTGTTTTTATTTACAATTTGTACAGTGTCCAAACTTTTTTGGAATCGGGTTTGTATTATAATTATTAGTTTATAAGCAAATAGCCATTGGCCAATTGCAGTGCATTTTGTGCAAACAATATTTTACTGTTTATTTACAGGAAAATGTTTTACAAAGTAAGGTACCAGTTTAACCACATTTCTTATTATGGTAGATTTCTGGCAACCACAGCTGCCAGTTTTATACAGTAGATTTAACAGGGTTTTTCTGTGCAGTTGTACTTGTTTTGGTTAATAGTAAGTTATTGTCACCTTCAGATGAGCTGTGATGTGTTCAGACTATTTTTTTGACAGGCTCAACATTTATTTAGCAAAAAATAACTTTCCACTCGGGTGTTGTAACGCATGAATATTTAATCTTTTTCAAATGAAATAAAGAGATGACACAATAGCCAAAGAATGACCTGTCAGAAAGATAAAGGCAGTGGAAACTTTCAGAAATGTGGGCTTGGGGGGGGCTTCTATCTGTAGCCACATCCATTGTAGTGCTGTTCTAATATGCAGTGTGTGTGTGTGTGTGTGTGTGTGTGTGTGTGTGTGTGTGTGTGTGTGTGTGTGTGTGTGTGTTTTAAACAATTCCCACCACCCAGATTGATTCACCAAGCTGTGAAATACATCATCAGTATTATGCTTTATTTAGATATAACTCAGGAGTGATGAGTCATGAACAATGCAGCCACAGCAAGAGAGAGGGGGGAGTTCTTGCTGAAGAGCTGGCAACACAACACTGGTTTTGTGTGTGTGTGTGTGTGTGTGTGTGTGTGTGTGTGTGTGTGTGTGTGTGTGTGTGTGTTTAGTTTGTCTCCACGGAAAGGTCTGTGCCAGGATTCCTGACGTATGTTTCAGATGTCACATAGTTCCATTACAGACTGTATGAAACGCCTGGTAGGTTTTGTATTCATCATGTTTTATTTAAAAAATGTAATTTATTAATGGGTAACACCACTGTGCAATACAATCAGAGGAAGATATAAAGGGAAAGCCAGAGGGTCACTCAGACATGAGGGATGTCTTGGATAAAGACGTCCTTTCACACCACCATCAATAAACCTTAGTGAAAGTATGAGATTGGGGGAACAACAGCATCCAAATATCTTAGTTCACCAAAACACTCTATAGACCATTTAAAGACCAGGCGTGTTCTCAATAACAAATACTCTGTTATGATTCGGGATTTATTATCTAATCTTTGAGAGACACATGTCTGGTCCTAAAGCTTTTCTGGTAGCACCATTCTTAAAGCACAGACCTGTCAAAACAACTGACTAACATACTTTTTTAAGTTTAGTTAAAACAGAAGAGCTGAGATATTTATAAGCTAAAAGTAGAAGATAACATGGAATTATTGAAGCCCAGAAATCAGACATTGAGACGACAACTTTTCACTCTTTATCTGGTTGGGACTGAGTGCGTCTACACGAGAGAAGCGGTAAAGACTCATCATAGTCTGGGTGTCTACGATTACTTCCTTAGTGGAAAAGTCATTTGGTCACACAATGTGGATGATGTTTATCTTGTGTTTGATGAGGGTTGGAACAAGTTAATGGTAACCGGGGGGTTATTAATGATCAGTGCACTTGCATAGCCGGGAAAGTCCTTGTGTCTACGCTAATAATAAAGCACATTGCTAACTGAATCCTATTAAATTATAGGGAATGAAATTTAAGGTTATAAATGATGTACTGTTCAATCCGCTGTTCATGTTCAATAAACCAAGTGTGATCTCCCGAGCTCATTGTCTCAACTGCAGTGGTGAGAAACCGATCGACAAAACAAAGCGAACTCACAGAGTCAGAACAGTGATGCTACAGTAGCGTATAACACCACCCACGTTACCAAATTCATTGTTGTGTTCCATTATCACTTATTTTATATGTTTGGAAATGTTTGTTGTTGGATTAGGTGTTGTGAAGTGTGTTGTCATATTGTGGTGGAACAGTGTGTGAGGTTTCAGTGCTCCATCTGAGCTCTGTGTGTGGTCACAAATAAACAAGTGACAATGCTGGATAACGTCTCTTTTTTATCTCATTTCTAATAAAGTCGAGTTTATCGTGTGTTGTTGGTTAAAGATAACAGTAGAAAACCCAGAGTTGTTAGTCAGAATCCAGCCTTCACTGCTGTAATCACGTGTGTCACGCTTCTTTTGTTTTTCCGAAATGTGAACACTTGAATTAAGATCCTGGTCTGAGAGAGTATGAACAACATGGTTCTAGTTTGAATTTTGACATTTTTAATTGCAAAAATAAATAAACTGTCGCGATATCACAGTGTATAATCCCACTAATGTGTTTTCATTATGCACGTTAGCTAACCGGAAAGGAGCAAAAGTATCACTTCCTCACATGAACAAATGAAATGGTCCACAACGTTGAGCCCTCCACAGTCCCGAACACTAATTAGAAGGCTGCCCTGTTTTGTATTTTAGTGAAACAGAGGAGACAGACATGCGTGGAATAAGAAAGAGAAGATTTAACTATTTATTTAGCTATAATTCTCACCCATTATCAAGAAACAGTTCTTATAAATGCATTTGTATGAAATCACCCAAATAACTGTTTCATATTCTACAAATTTCCTTTAAATGAGTCACCTGTCTCACACTCACAGGTTCTCCACCTGACAGTGAGAGCACTGTAATGACGAGGACAGAAATGCTGGAAGCATGTGAATGCAGACGTCAACAAGAAAACCAGCAAAATCAATCTAAGCAATTTCTGTAGTGACACTGATATTTCAGTGAGAAGGATTTTATTGCTCTCAGCCTCTTTTACGTTCAGACGATAGGTTCACACAACCAGTCAGGAGTTTTTTAACATCTCAGGTCTTTGATTACAGTTTAATCACTATTATCAACAAACATAATGATACAGAATAGTAATTAAAAAAAGAATTCTTTATTAACTGCTCACTTTTAGAGCTGATAAAACCTCTTCATAAGTTTACTTTATTAAAGGCAGGGAAACGGGTATCAAAATAGTGAGCACTGCCAGCTCACAGTTCTGGAAACTTCCAGATAAAATTTTTCCTTCATTTAACCAAAGCACATTTTCCTAGACACCGTATACAAGGATGAAAACAAACCATTAGTTAAATCACAGGACTTTCCGGCCTGAAATGAGTCACTTCAGATATCATTTAATTAGTCCACTCACATCAAGATACGAGCTGCAGTAAACATACAGTAATCACATTCAGCTCGTGTGTCATGTGCACATAAATGTGTATAAATATGCACCTAAATCGAGCACTATTTTAATCAACATTTAACATTCATGCATTCAATTCTATTCAATTCAATCCATGTTTATTTACAGTATATAGCACTTTTAATGATGAAGAGAGATAAAGAGGTTGTATGGTTGTTTTTTCCTTATAATTGTAAGTTTATTCCTAATTAATTAGTCAGTGGCAACTTCAGAAGAAAAAAAAACTCTCTGAGATGTTATGAGGAAGAAACCTTGAGAGGAGCCAGATTCAAAAAACAAACCTGTCCTCACCGAATTTCCATTCATTACAGTTCCATCTTTGTTGAGGTGATATTATTCAGTGATCGGAGCTTAAATGTAAAACTCTTCATGCAACTTGTGATCCTGAACCATTATAGCAGATTGTTGATATTACAGTTCAACTCCATCCTCATAGTTCTTGAGTTGCTTTGTAGCTTTATGGATCTTTATGTATTCATTCCTAAAAATGATCAAATCATTTAAAATGTGATGCAGCCATGATCCTTCCTTCAAATATATTTCCTGAATACTGTTATAGAGTACAATAACGTCTGTAAAAATGTCATTAATTAATTCTTCCTTCATCAAAGACTATAAATGCAATATTATGCCAAAATGAAAATGATTCAACTTCCACAATACCCTAAAAATTGCATTTGGTCAGATGGTTGCACCAAATACTATGATTTATTTTAGAAATAGAAATTTGAGAAAAATAATACAATTAAAAAAAACAACAAAAATGTATACTTTCTGTAGATTTACTAACAAACATCATTAATAGAGGAGACTTTCGTCATGTTTATATCAAATCCAGCCTTATAATCAAAACCTCGTGCTTTTTTTCTTTCCTGTTGAAACACAGATAAATTGTTAAATAAAATGGGAATTCAGTTCAGTTAGCTGTTAGCTGTTAGCTGTTAGCGGTTAGCTGTAGCTCATCAGTCAGAAATGTTCATTGATTTCAGGTAAATCTGTTTTATTTATGAAAATAAAAATATTTGAATGTACAACATTTAATTTAATTAATTATTTTTAAGAATGTATTTGCTGTCATGGTAACATACAGCTTCAGGATCCTGGGTTCAGTTATTTAATGGGTTTCTTCCAGTTTTACAGTTTCCTCCCTTCTGAGGAAAACATGCCATTAGGTGGATTTAAAGACTTTAGATATGAATGTGTATGTGAATGTGAGTGATCCTGTCTCTTTCTTCTTTCTGAACCTGTCTGATCCACCCTACCACTGGATGGAGTTCTTTTAATTGGAGACCACTCGCTGCAGCTGGAGTCGGTTCCACATGAACTGTCTAAAGTTCAGTGAGGTAACTGTAAAAGGTTCAACTTAATAAAAACATTCAAATTGATTTGAACTGTAATTGATATGAACAGTTTGCTTTAATAATTCATTAATACAGTTGCCATGAACAGTTTTTGTATTTAAGTGTCCATCAGTGAACAGATGATCAACAGTGATGAACTATAATGAATGGACACACAGATGAGGATGGTTTCCTTTTAAATCTGGTTCATCTCTAGGTTTTTTTCCCATCATATCGGGGAGTTTTTCCTTGCCACAGTTGCCACTGGCAACACTGTAAAAAGTGTTATATAAATTGAACTGAATTGATTTTGGGAACCTGTCTGCATCTGAGAGAGACTGATTGTTCATACATAGTGCAATACATTGGACCTCAGACTGAGTGTAATTCCTGCCACGTGACAGCATGATATGCCTCAGTATCAACTACAATCCTGTGAATACAAAGTGATTAATGTAAGTACGTTGCGCAAATTATTTTCAACAGACTGTAAAGAAATATTGTTAATTAAAGTTGTATAATTATGACCCAACATATGAAATCAGTAAAATGTGATTATTCCTTATGGGCCAATCACAAAGAGGTGTGTGGAAAACAACATGTTCTCATTTAAACAGCATGTTTTCATTCATTCATGCAACAAATCAATGAGGGATTTGCTGTCTTTCAAATAAAATTGTTTTGCTGTATGTAATGGGATATAAAACGTAAGATAAAAGCACTGAGAGAAGACAGCTGTCCTTCGCCATCATGCACATTAAACTGCCCAATGAGTCATTTGGAATTAAAACTGATTGTCTTTTTCATTAAACAATTCAGTGAGTATTGGAGCAGAAATTTCATGATGTTTAGGACATGGAGAATCATAATCAACCCATCGCTCAGGTACTCATCTCTCCATGTGATATTGTTGTGTTGTTGGATGTATTGTTTTCTACATTTCCTGTTCTCAATGAGAAATACACAACAAAAAGATTGAGTGGAACATCAGCGCTATTACACTCTGTTGGAGTTTCACTGTTGGAAAGTCACAGTTTTCTTTCTACTTTTGTTTTACTTAAACAAGTGTATTAGATTTTTTTCTTGGCTTTTATTTGCTTGAGCTGGAGAAATATCCTGATCAAGCAGCAATAACATCTTTTATCTCCTTCCATAAAATATCAATGACTTTCTGTATATTTTGATGTTATTCATATTAAAATCTTCAAATGGCCTTTTGAAATATGTGATGATTTTACCAGGAAGCTTATATTTCTCATTAATTTAGATATTTGAAGGATTAATTATCTAGAGACTCTGAGTATTCAGTCGCACAGTCAACTTCTGTGATATCAGAGGCGAAATCAATTTATTTTACATAAAGCTGGAAACCTCATTTCAGACTGGGCAACTTTTTTATATTCAAGGCATCAGAAATAAAACACTGCTTTCTTGTGGATGATCAAAATTATTATTGAAGTCTTCATCAAGAACTGGGTCAGGATTATGACCCTCTATTATTTTTCCAATCAGCCACTGCACCGCTATATTCCAAGTCACATGTTACACTAATCACTCAATGCTGTGTCCCTTTAGATGATATGAGGATGAAACCCTGAGAAGAACCAGATTGAAAAGGGGAACCCATCCTCATATGGGTGGCACCAAGAGTGTGATTATAAATCATTCAAATATTACAAACACCAGAAAGTTAGAAATATCATGAGCACCAGAGTGTGTGATTATGAGTAATGTCCTTTCTACAGTCTTCTACAGTCAGTTGAAGTTGTGAAACCAGGAGCTACTGAGCAACTCATAAAATAGCGTAAAATCTGAGATCATCAAATATCCAATACCAGCTTCTCCATTCCAGAGCCTTGAAATGTTTAATGATGTACAAACAGCAATGAATGTTATTTTGAGTATTGATTGAGAAGTTGTTTATCCTCAAAGTCCAATGTACAAAATCTTTATGAAATCCAACTATCGCTGGTACATCTCTAGATGGCTCAGGATACTCATGGGTTCTGAATCTTATCTTTGAAGGTCTGAAGTCTTCATGGGGTGGGCTTTTTTCCTCACCACAGTCACCCCAGACTTGTTTATCAGGTATAAATACACCTCAATTTAAATATAAGTGAATTTTGTTCTATAATTTTCACCCTCTGAAAAGCTGCTTTGAGACAATATTCATTGTAAAAATTAAATTAAACTCAATGCTGATGAACACTGAAATATTGATTCACCTTTCACAGCACTCATTATCTCACACTTGTCTATTACAGGTGTAATTGTTATCCACAGTCTTTCTATATAGGTTCAGATTATCTCTGTAAAGCAGCTTAGAGACAATATTCATTGTTAAAGCTGCTATCCAATAAAAATTCATTGAAATTATTGTTTTTTATCTTTTTTTTGTTTAAGTTATTACTGTTTGCCCTTTACACGTGAAATAACCTGACTTGCATCCGCTTCCTTCGTTCTCCCATGACAGATTGCTTTTTTCTTTTAAAATGACAAGTTTAGAGAGAATGTCTGCACGTTCCTATTGCAATATGGCGCTAGCGGCCTGTAAATACGAATGCTGATGCAACTTTTACAGGTTGTTTACTTGTTTGCATCATCAGCGCATCATTTATAACAGACTTATGTTTACTTCAATCTAATATTTCTCTACTTTGCCCAGAGCATTTTGTTTTGCTAAGTGCTTTTCGCAGACATTTGCTTTTTATAAGGTTCTCTATTTTTGTCTAAATGGAGGAGAATTGGTTGAGCTGGCATCTCTGACGTACACAAGATACAGACGCTAATACTGCCAAGTGAGTCATCACTATAAACATGCTCTACTCTGCTCTCTCTCCTTCATAATGGGTTTTGCCACTGCATGTAGCATTATTACATTAAGAGTTATAACTGATGGAACAAAAAAGCACGACAGCACGGGGAGATGAAATACTGTTATAGCACACTTTTATTTGATCAGTTTTCAGCTTTGGAAAAGTGCGATTTAAATGTAAAGCAGATGGTGATGGTTCGATTACAATTTTACCTGTATCACCCCACCACCACTGCCTCACCACTGCCTCACCACTGCCCCACCACTGCCCCACCACTGCCTCACCACTGCCCCACCACTGCCTCACCACTGCCTCACCACTGCCTCACCACTGCCTCACCACTGCCCCACCACTGCCTCACCACTGCCCCACCACTAGTTTCTTTGGCAACCTGGTGATATTCACATTTTATGTCCCAGTCATCTGCTGAGGTTCAACATGAAGCAAAGGGAATTTAATCATAAGTACTACAGTCTAAATTCTGACTTTATACATAATGTACAATATTACATTTATAACATTTTGTCATTGTTTTTACGATAAAATATTATTTTTTTTCACCAATATATTTAGTTTCACCCTAAAAGAAGTCTTATTTGATCTATTGTATCAAACACATCACTAAGCTGCACTGTCCGTTTCCAAAAATAATATTAGCCGAGGCCTGTTTTTGATCAAAAATAAAAATAAACAGAAACGCCTTTTCCTGTGTACGGATATTGAAAACACTTCTGCTCTTTCTGCAGAATATTTCAAATACAGGATCCCCAAGTTTGTCTTCTTGTAACTGATGTGAAAAGAATCAAATTAAACAAAAAAGTGTTTAAAACAAGAATTTTTACTAAATATATTTTCAGTTTATTTGGTCTTCTGTTTTTAAATTACTCCAAATTCATGTTTCTGTTCGGTTCTTTAGATGTAGCAGACATCTCCTCATGAATGGCAGCTTGGATGACAGTTGACATTTAATCCCAGCAACACTGACCTGCTATTCTTCCCAAATGTTTCATCCCCATGTTAAGATCTTGTGATCTCCATTGACAATTCTCTCATCTCACCTATAGGTAACCGATGATTGGAGTAACTGTGTGATGCAGATGTTTGGCTGACACTAACGTGTGCTTTTTGAACATCCCATTTCAACAGTTCTGTGAAAACTAAGCCTATGATTTTTTTTGTGTGTCCACAAATATTTGCACTTAATTTAAACCTCCAATTTAACAATAATGAACATGATTTTTGCTTATTGGAAGAGCTTCTTATCTAGATGCACAATTACACCCATATGAAAGTTAAAAACCTTCTACTTTAGTGATTTTTTTGTGTTGCACTGTAGGGCTGTAATGATTCCTCGAGCAACTTGAGTAATTTAATGAAAAAATGCATCGTTTAGTCCATTTAACTAAACACAGAGCACTGTGTTTCCCACGGACCTTTATTAATGACGCACCACCCGCTAAACTCTGGAGCGCTCTGGACAGGGAACACAGAAGATGCTGCAGAAGGAAAAATGGAGGAACGGAGAGAATACAGAGAGGAACGAGGAGAAAATTTATTTGAAGTTGAAAGTCTTTTGAAATAAATTTTTATATTTGTATTTATATAAAATGCGGTCAGAATTCCCCGTGTGCATACGGCAGGTAGTGGAGCATGTCATTAAAGCTGGCGATAAATACACGGATTTAGTTCGTGGAAAAATTTCAAGCAGCTGTTCCAGAGAGAAGAAAACCACATCGCGATACTGTGTGAGATTAAATAAATAAATACATGACTGAGAATGATAATTCATTAAATGAATAGTTTCCTATAAGATACTCCACACAGGAGGGACTTATTAAACACAGTGTACTTGTATTTGTATTTTGGTGTAATCTGGTTAGTAAATGGGTTTAGTTTTCACTGATATTCTGATATAAAATACACTGATATCAAGATTTTAATTTTGACTTGTTCATTTTAAGAAACCGGTCTTATTTCCTCTCTAATTTAGTGTTGCTCTTTAATAAAGAAAAGGTATTTCTTTTATTCTCATTAATATACTTGATTAGTAAAATAATCGATAGCAGCAGCCCTATTGCACTGCATGATTCCTCGTCCTGATGCAGATCCTAGTCAGACTTTATCTAGTCAAAGTGATCTATTCACCTCTTACAGTTTTTTACAATTGTTTACACACTAAAATAAAAATTTCCACACAATTAGCAACATTTTACTCCAATGAGCAAAACACCTTCACAGATTTGCACAACATTACACACAATGTCTGCTTCACCCTTTTTGCAAAACATTACACACAGTGATTTGTAAAACTCATTTTTACACCTTAGACACAGATAAGGATTGTGAGGTTACTTCCTTGTAATTACAAAGCACCGGATTGCCAATTACCACACTTGTCAGGGACAAATTCGCACCATTCACCATCACTGTTGATTTGTGTAAAGCTGCTTTGAGACAATGTCTGTTGTGAAAAGCGCTATACAAATAAACTTGACTTGACTTGACTAAAGAACGAATTGGATAAACACATCTACCAGGTGTGGAAGCACACGTGCTAATTTCAAAACGCAGCACTCAGGTGTGCTACAAAAGGCAGCAAGTGAGTTCACCTGCCTTCAACAAAAATGGAAGGAGCTAGAAGAAGAAGAAGAGTAAGAATGAGAGGGGGAGCTCAAAGAGGAGATGAAGGCGGTAGAGGAAGAGGAGAAGGAGGTGGAGGAAGAGGCATAGGTAGAAGAAGAGGTAGAGAAGGACTTGAAGAGGTGATAGAACCTGAACAAAGAAGACGAGGACCAAATTTGACTCGAGAAATCCGTGCAACACTTATTGACCATGTTATCAACCATGGACTGACACTGATGGAAGCTGGACAAAGAGTTCAACCAAATCTCAGCAGAAATACTGTTGCGTCAGTAATTCGGACATTTCATCGAGAAAAAAAGTGTTTCAAAAAGTCTTGCAAATGGATGCTGCTGAAATTCAACATGAATTTATATATGTGGATGAGGCTGGATTTAACCTTGCAAAAACAAGAAGAAGAGGGAGAAATGTAATTGGGCACAGGGCAATCATCAATGTGCCAGGGCAGCGAGGGGGTAACATCACCCTTTGCGCTGCTATCAAACAAAATGGGATCCTCCACCACCATGCAAATCTGGGACCCTATCATGCAAATCTGATACTTGCATTTCTTGACCGATTGCATGAGATTGTCACAGCATTACACCAAGTGGACCAGATGCGGTACATTGTCCTTTGGGACAATGTCTCATTTCATCGGGCTGCTTTGGTCCAAAACTGGTTCCATGATCACCCTGATTTTGAAGTTTTATACCATCCCCCATACTCCCCCTTCCTGAATTCTATAGAAGAACTTTTTTCAGCGTAGCGGTGGAAGGTATATGACCTGCGGCCTTATGACCGTTTGCCCCTCATTCAGGCCATGGAACAGGCATGTGATCTTATTGAAGCAGCTTCAGTGCAGGGGTGGATTCATCACACAAGGCGATTCTTTCAACGGTGCCTTGCCAATGAAGACATAGCCTGGGATGTGGATGAAGTCTTATAGCCTGATTCAGCCAGACGGAGAGACAGATAGTTACAGTATTCTTGTTGCTTTTACAGTAGTTTTCTTTCATTTCTGTTTACTTTTACTTTACTTTTCTTCAGAGTCAAAGTGTATGTACTGTAATTCATGCAGTGTTTTTTATTTGTCTATAGATTTTATTTGTTTACAGTAATTGATATCATTGTTGGTTGATTACTGTAACTGATTATGGTAAGAAATACTGTAAGTATTGAAATAAATACTTGAAATATTCAGTCTGCAGCATCAAGTGTTGTGGAGTGCTTGGTAAGGTTATAGTAGGCCTACACTATTTGTCTACATTCTCCTTATATCTCAAAACAAATCATGAATAATGTTGTGAGTTTCTCACTATTTTTTGTCACCTAAATTATCTCTTACATACAGTAAGAATGTCTGGCCAAGAATGTTTTTTTTTTTTTTTTACAAATGTGTTTTTTTTTTATCACAGCAGTGTGAAACTGGCTGCAATAGTGTATGATCATTGATGACTGTGTTGGTTAAATGAAAACAAATAGCATTTTCACAAATATGTGTATATGTTTTGACTGAAGTGTGTCATTTTGCAAACAATCTAGGAATTTTGCTAATTGATTGTGGTGTTTGGATAATTATGATTATATTTTGACAAAAAGAACTCTGTTTTTAAAATTGCGTGTAAACAATTGAAAAAAACTGTAATAGGATATCATTTAAGCATGATAAATAAAGATCAGCTGATTCAGCATAATGCCCACCAGGATTTTTTTTTTTCGATCTGTAAGGATAGCTTCTTTTTTTTTAAGGATAACTTTTGAGAACGTGGGCATTTAAAATCGAATAAAACACTTAACTCATTGCACATTTCTATTAGTTATGCAGCTGCAGCAAAGTTCAATATGAAGTGTTGCTGGTGAATCCATTGGCCACCCTACAAAAACTCCTCACACTTAATTAAAGTCTGCTTAAGAAAAGAATTAGCATGGACCTTTTTGGAAGATCAAAATGTTTTTGTTATGGCCCATCCTGAGCACATCTTTATCTTTTTATTTTAGCATGTACAAGTGATGCAATAAATTAACATAAAAAATAAACTTCTTTCAGAAAACTACAAAAAAAAACTAGAAAAAATGGAAATCAGTATTACAACGTAGCAATTACTGTTTGTTTTATTATTTTTTATTCATGTAGATTCATTCATCTTTTTTAATTAATTCATGTGTCTTCATTTTGATGCCTCAGCATGTGCATCTGAAAAGGTAAAATCTGTTAATGAACTGTGCCAGATTTAGTTTATAACCGGAATTTGACACCACTGAAACACTGAACCACTGAAACACTGAAACACTGAACCACTGAACCACTGAACCACTGAACCACTGAACCACTGAAACACTGAACCACTGAAACACTGAAACACTGAACCACTGAACCACTGAAACACTGAAACACTGAAACACTGAACCACTGAACCACTGAACCACTGAACCACTGAACCACTGAACCACTGAAACACTGAACCACTGAACCACTGAACCACTGAACCTCTGAAACACTGAACCACTGAACCACTGAAACACTGAACCACTGAAACACTGAACCACTGAAACACTGAACCACTGAAACACTGAAACACTGAAACACTGAACCACTAAACCACTGAAACACTGAACCACTGAAACACTGAACCACTGAACCACTGAACCACTGAACCACTGAACCACTGAAACACTGAAACACTGAACCACTGAAACACTGAACCACTGAACCACTGAAACACTGAACCACTGAAACACTGAACCACTGAACCACTGAAACACTGAAACACTGAACCACTGTCAGTTCCATAAGTATTTGGATGGACACCATTTCTATATTTTTGCTTCTTTATACCAACAACATATATTGGAAATGAAACCATAAATATGCAATTCAATTGTTGACTTTAGCTTTGATTATTTACATGTGATAGACATTTTTTCATAGTATGTCTATTTTCACAGGCATACAACTAAATGGACAAAATAACAAATACAATAACAATTTTTTTAATCCTTTGCACTTTATTACTGCCTGAAGTGTAGAACTCATGTACATCATCGATTCTGATCTTTGAGATCGCCTGTAAAAATTATTTAAATATAATAAACAGTGTGTGTGTGTGTGTGTGTGTGTGTGTGTGTGTGTGTGTGTGTGTGTGTGTGTGTGTGTGTGTGTGTGTAAATATATGCAAACTCATTGTATGGCTGACAAAATACTTCAGAGAGCACCAGTTCCTCTGTCACACTCTGTCCCTGTCCTACTACACACTCTGTCCCTGTACTACTACACTCTGTCCCTGTACTACTACACACTCTGTCCCTGTACTACTACACACTCTGTCCCTGTCCTACTACACACTCTGTCCCTGTACTACTACACACTCTGTCCCTGTCCTACTACACACTCTGTCCCTGTCCCTGTCCTACTACACACTCTGTCCCTGTACTACTACACACTCTGTCCCTGTCCTACTACACACTCTGTCCCTGTACCCCCGACTTACATTATAGCTCTGTTTGTGTGTATTCCGAGAATAATCGCCTGATGTTATTTGCACTGTGTTGTGCATCTGTCCATTAGAGGATTTTCTTCCAGAGGCACAGGAAATAAAGAATTATGTAAGCTGTGTATATCTGTATTGTGTTTGTGATTGTGTGCCAAAAATACATCATGAAATGTCATCCTTGTTCCCAAAGTTGAGATAAAAATAGCGGATGTTTGCGTGTGAGTCTTACGAAACAACCGCCACATGTTTCAGCACATTGTTTCCTACATCTCAGTATCAGTACATGCTGTTAGTCTTAGTGTATCACAGGATAGTGCACAAGCATTGATTAAAGTTACTGTTAGCATAACAGAAATTCTCATTAATGCATATGTTCCCTTTTTGCCGGAAGGAAGGCCAGGAAGATATTCAGAAAGGAGAATAAAAGCTTTTTTTAATAACGATTTTATGTGAATTTAATGACTGTTGGTGTCACGTACTCTGAAAACTACAGCCCACGTGAAATCCTCAGCTTTTTTTTTTACAAATCAGTGGATTCCTATATATTATATACAACCTAAAATCAGAAACCGCTGGGGCAGTATGGAAAACGCAAATAAAAAAGAAAGTAGTGATTTCTAAATTTACTTTGACTTGTATTTCATTGCAGACAATATAAACACAAAATATTTAATGTTTTGTTTGGTCAACTTCATGTCGTTTGTAAATATACATCCTTTCCTGTCATTCAGGCCTGCAACACATTCCAGAAAAAGTTGGGACAGGAGCAATTTAGGGCTAGTAATGAGGTAAATTGGTTAAATAACAATGTGATTTGAAACAGGTGATGTCAACAGGTGATTGTTACTATGATTGGGTACAAAAGCAGCATCCAAGGAAGGTCTAGTCCTTTAGGAGCAAAGATGGGCCGCCGATCGCCAGTTCCAACAAATACGTGAGAAAATTATTGAAATGTTTAAAAACAATGTTCCTCAAAGAAAGATAGGAAGAGATTTGGATATTTCACCTTCAACAGTGCAAAACATAATTAAAAGATTCAAGGAATCTGGAGGAATTTCAGTGCGTAAAGGACTTAGCTGAACAACTTTGATCTCTGATCCCTCAGGCGGCACTGCATCAAGAATCGTCATTCATCTATAAGCGATATCACTACATGGGTTCAGAACTACTTTGGCAAACCTTTGTCAAGTACCACAATACGTAGTTACATCCACAAATGCAAGTTATAACTGTACTGTGCCAAAAGGAAGCCCTATGTTAACAGTGTCCAGAAGTGCCGTCGACTTCTCCTGGCTCGGAGGCATCTGGGATGGACCATCACCCAGTGGAAACGTGTACTGTGGTCAGATGAATTTTTAGGTATTTTTGGGGAGGAATGGATGCCGTGTGCTCCGGACCAAAGAAGAAAAGGATCATCCAGACTGTTATCAGAAATAAGTCCAAAAGCCAGCGTCTGTCACGGTATGGGGTTGTGTCAGTGCCCTTGGCAAAGGTAACATGCACTTCTGTGATGGCACCATTAATGCTGAAAAGTACATAGAGATTTTGGAGCACAATATGTTGCCTTCAAGAAAACATCTTTTCCAGGGACGTCCATGCATATTTCAACAAGACAATGCAAAACCACATTCTGAACACATCCTTGCTGCGGAGGAAGAGGGTACGTGACTGGCCTGCCTGCAGACCCGACCTGTCTCCAATAGACAATGTGTGGCGCATTTTGAAGCGCAAAATGCGACAACGAAGACCCCGTACTTTTGCCCACCTTAAGACTTGTTTGCAGGAAGAATGGGACAAAATTACACCTGAAACACTTCATCTCTTGGTGTCTTCAGTCCCCAAACATGTTGTGAAAGGGAATGGTAACATTACAAAGTGGTAAATTCTTTACTGTCCCAACTTTTTCTGGAATGTGTTGCAGGCCTGAATGACAGGAAAGGATGTTTATTTACAAACGACATGAAGTTGACCAAACAAAACATGAAATATTTTGTGTTTATATTGTCTGCAATGAAATACAAGTCAAAGTAAATTTAGAAATCACTACTTTCTTTTTTATTTGCGTTTTCCATACTGCCCCAACGGTTTCTGATTTGGATTCTACAACACATCAGGGATACATCAATTAAGCAGCTACCGATGTGATACGATTCACCCCTATTATGATGCATTTTGATCCGAATTCAATTTAATTCAGCACAATGAGTTTAATTCAATCTGAATCAATAGAAAACTTGATGCTCTGAAATTCAATACAGTTCACTTTTATTTCTTTGGTTCAGTCAGACAGCAAATCATCAATTTACTTAAGTGCCTTTTGACTTCTTACTCATGGCCCCTTTTACACACACGCCTTTGTGTGTGTGTGTGTGTGTGTGTGTGTGTGTGTGTGTGTGTGTGTGTGTGTGTGTGTGTATAAATCTTCTATTATTGCCAGCAAATCCTTCACCCTTACAATAAAAGCTATTACCTGTAAATTATTTACAATCACAGGAACATATATAATCAATGACTTCCTAATGACATGTCAAACAAAACATGTACCACTGATGGGTTACAATTCCTCAGCTCACAGTAGACGGTGTCAACATGTCCTCTGATAACAGTTTGCATCATGTCTGAGTTCTGCCATCAAAACATCCGGTTCAAATCCTACATCATAAATTTACACAGGGTGGAAAAAAAACCAGGATGGTGACTTATTAATGATTAATAACTAATGGGAGCATTAATGATGGGGTTGGGATACTGTGAGCAGCTGCTTTCTCTCTCTCTCTCTCTCTCTCTCTCTCTCTCTCTCTCTCTCTGTTTCTTTTCACATCATTCTTTTACTATATTCTGTAAAAAAAGCAACGTGTTCTCTTTCTCTCTCTCCCTCTCTCTTTCTCTCTCCCTCTCCCTCTCTCTCTCTCCCTCCCTCTCTTCCCCTCTTTCTCTCTCTCCCTCTCTCTTTCTCTCTCCCTCTCCCTCTCTCTCTCTCCCTCCCTCTCTTCCCCTCTTTCTCTCTCTCCCTCTCTCTTTCTCTCTCCCTCTCCCTCTCTCTCTCTCCCTCCCTCTCTTCCCCTCTTTCTCTCTCTCCCTCTCTCTTTCTCTCTCCCTCTCCCTCTCTCTCTCTCCCTCCCTCTCTTCCCCTCTTTCTCTCTCTCCCTCTCTCTTTCTCTCTCCCTCTCCCTCTCTCTCTCTCCCTCCCTCTCTTCCCCTCTTTCTCTCTCTCCCTCTCTCTTTCTCTCTCCCTCTCCCTCTCTCTCTCTCCCTCCCTCTCTTCCCCTCTTTCTCTCTCTCCCTCTCTCTTTCTCTCTCCCTCTCCCTCTCTCTCTCTCCCTCCCTCTCTTCCCCTCTTTCTCTCTCTCTCTCTCTCTCTCTCTCTCTCTCTTTCTCAGTTTCTTTTCACATCATTCTTTTAAAATATTCTGCAAAAACAGCAAAGTGTTTCCAGTCTTTGTACACAAGAAGAGGTTTTTTTTGTTTCTTTTTTAATTGTATTTTTATTTTTGATATGTTTGGAAACGGACAGTGCAGCTTAGTGATGTGTTTAATACAATAGATCAAATAAGACTTTGTTTAGGGTGAAAAAAATCATCTACATTTAGCGAGAATGTTTACATGATATCCTGAGACGCTGTACTGATCTACAGTAAACCTCTGTGCAACAACATATGAACTAACAGAAAGAACAATTCCAGTGAGGAAGGAGACAGCAGTGTGTGACGGATGAGTGTAATCAGTGTGAAATGCAGTTACTGTATGTCCTCTGGGCCAATATATGAACCATTTGTATTGAGTAGCACTGGGGATCTGTCAGAAAATAGACAGTCAGAGATTTACAGATGAGTGGAAAAATCCCAAGCGTGTAATGCTGCTTTCTCACAGCTCCAGGTTTCCTCCACTCTAACTAAGTCTTTTTTACTACATATTTGCATGTAACTTGGACTTTAAAGTGCTGAGTAAGATTTGTCTACACTACTAAAACCCCAAATTTGCTATTCATAGAGAGAAACATTTTGGAGACAAAGGAGCCTCGAGAGCAAATCCTGCAAATCCTCAGCAACATCAATATACACCTGTGCACCACATGCTGACTGATAACACACCCACACAGGAGCATCTGTTTAGATGGTTTTGTATGAATAGATCTAGAAGGGAAAAGGGGCTTTATATTTGTCACATGCACATATCCCAGAGATGTTAGGAAGTTGTGGTCAACATGCATGGAAGCCAATATACAGCACTCATGAAGCACAGAGGGTTAAGGGCCTTGCACAAGGGCCCATGAGTGGAACCTGGGAAATACTTGGACATGAACCCCCAACCTTGCAATCAGTAACCCAGAGCCTAAACCACTGAGCTACTGAAGCTAGTCAGCACATATTAGCTGGTGACTTTTCAATCTAAGGTTGAATTACTGATTAATTAAACTATATTAAATATCTGCAATACAATGTGCTTTATTACAGCAGACAGCTTACTTTCTCAATTAGCAAGATGCAGCCAAGACCATTTGTTAGCGATTTTGCCTTATTGACAAGAAAATAATTAAAGGTTGAAAACTCTACTTGGGCAATGAAATTGAGAAGAACTTTGGACCAGAGAAATGATATGATTTCATTCTGAACTTAAATAAAAAAAAAAGTTCAGTAAACGTTGTCGATATTAATTTTTAATTCCGTAAATCCTAAAATCTTTACATTGATTTAGTTTTTTTTTTTACACCCAAAATAAAAAATACATTCATTTCATGGCGGTAGCTAAAAATTTATTTTAAAAAGTTGTGGAAGTGTTGTCCATGTGAAGATAAACGGAGCTGTAACATGCAGAATGGTGAGTAACTGTGGGCAAGGAAACGGAAAGGGTTCTTCTGTACCCAAAACAGACATCATTGTGTACTGATGTTCAACTTGGTTTTCTCTTGAATAAGGATAAGACCCTGAATTACAGTGACGGCACTTATTTATCGAGGGCTGAGTCAACATGTAGATTTGTTCATACTAATTAAGTTGCAGTCTGTTTTTTCTCGCTTTTTCATTACCTGTGATACAGAAGAACAGACTCCAGTTATTGTTCGGTTCAGTTCAGCCTGAGTAGGAAGAAAACCAAGAGCTCAGTCTCAGTATTACACTCTGTTATGTGGACAGATATTGTATATATTGTATATATAGCACTTTTAACATGAGATAATACAGTTTTGCAGAACTCTGGATGTGAATTTAGATTGTGAATGAACAAGAAAACGTTTAAGTGGAAAAGCAAAACTCACTGAGATGATATGAGAAAGAAACAATAACAAGAACCAGACACAAAGACTCTATTTCCATTCTCTGGTAGGACTCTGCTGACACTGCATTTTACATGTATAAATTATAGCTGGTATAGAAGAGAAAAGACTGAAGATACTGACAGTGTCAAATGTTTAAAATGAGCAGGTTGTGAGTCCTGGGATAAGCACAGATCTTTATGATTACAGCAGCAGAGCTAAAGACTTGGGCATTGCTAAGAGATAGTTGGATGAAGTTTTCCCAGAATAAGAGATATGATTAAAAATATATTATTTAATTATTGACATAACATTTATTATTAATAATTATGTGAAATAATTATATTAGTGGATTAGTAAACACTCCAATATAATACATTAAATATTCTAATATTATTGATATATTATCTAATATTATGGATTTTGCTCATTCCCTGGGCTTCCTGCAGTTTCTCCAACTCAGACACGTGCTTCATGTCTGCTATTTTGTAGGCACAACATGTACCATAGCAGACTTGCTTTTTAAATACTTTATTTTTCTTCAGACTCATCAAACCTGTTCATGACAATCACATGCTGTTGAGTTTGATGTGATGTGAGCCCACATCAGTCTCAGTGTTTAACACAAACACCGCAGTCGCAATCGCTTCAGTCACACTGAATAGAAATTGAAGACTAAAGTTTAATAGTAAGTAACATTTCTGAAAAAAGTGTCTTGATACTTTTCGCGGAAACTGAAGAAACAATAGAATGTATAAAGTGTAGTTACAGTGAGGAAAATAAGTATTTGAACACGCTGCTATTTTGCAAGTTCTCCCACTTAGAAATCATGGCGGGGTCTGAAATTGTCATTGTAGGTGCATGTCCCCTGTGAGAGACATAATCTAAAAAAAAAAAATCCAGAAATCACAATGTATGATTTTTTAACTATTTATTTGTATGATACAGCTGCAAATAAGTATTTGAACACGTGAGAAAGTCAATGTTAATATTTGGTACAGGAACCTTTGTTTGCAATTACAGTAGTCAAACGTTTCCTGTAGTTTTTCACCAGGTTTGCACACACTGCAGGAGGGATTTTGGCCCACTTCTCCACACAGATCTTCTCTAGATCAGTCAGGTTTCTGGCCTGTCGCTGAGAAACACAGAGCTTGAGCTCCTCCAAAGATTCTCTATTGGGTTTAGGTCTGGAGACTGGCTAGGCCATGCCAGAACCTTGATATGCTTCTTACAGAGCCACTCCTTGGTTATCCTGTCTGTGTGCTTCGGGTCATTGTCATGTTGGAAGACCCAGCCTCGACCCATCTTCAATGCTCTAACTGAGGGAAGGACGTTGTTCCCCAAAATCTCGCAATACATGGCCCCGGTCATCCTCTCCTTAATACAGTGCAGTCACCCTGTCCCATGTGCAGAAAAACACCCCAAAGCATGATGCTACCACCCCCATGCTTCACAGTAGGGATGGTGTTCTTGGGATGGTACTCATCATTCTTCTGCCTCCAAACACGTTTAGTGGAATTATGACCCAAAAGTTATATTTTGGTCTCATCTGACCACATGACTTTCTTCCATGACTCCTCTCGATCATCCAAATGGTCATTGGCAAACTTAAGACGTGCCTGGACATGTGCTGGTTTAAGCAGGTTGAACCTTCTGTGCAGTAGGAACGACAGAGGGTTCAGGGTAAAGCTTGGACTACATCAAGGATCGGCCCTGAGCCCTTTCCTGTTTGCAGTGGTGATGGACAGTTGATGGACAAGGTCAGACAGGAGTCTCCCTGGACTATGATGTTTGCGGATGATATTGTGATTTGTGGTGAGAGTAGTAATCAGGTTGAGAAGAGCCTAAAGAGGTGGAGATATGCGCTGGAGAGAAGGGGAATGTAAGTCAGTAGGAGTAAGACAGAATACATGTGTGTGAATGAGAGGGAGGGCAGTGGAGTGGTGCGGTTGCAGGGAGAAGAGCTTCAGAAGGTGGAGGAGTTCAGGTACCTGGGGTCAACAGTGCAAAGTGACTACTGTAATGCGTTACTAGGTGGATGCCCTGCATCATTAATAAACAAGCTTCAGTTAGTCCAGAATGCAGCAGCCAGAGTTCTTACAAGGGCAAGAAAATATGATCACATAATCCCGATCTTATCGTCCCTACACTGGCTCTCTGTTAAGTTTCGAATAGACTACAAACTATTACTTCTCACTTATAAAGCACTAAATGGTTTGGCTCCCATGTATCTATCCAGTCTTTTAACACGCTACAATCCGCCACGCTCCCTGAGATCTCAAAACTCTGGGCTTCTAGTAGTTCCTAGAATAGCAAAGTCCACTAAAGGTGGTAGAGCATTTTCACATTTAGCTCCTAAACTGTGGAATAGTCTTCCTGACGGTGTTCGGGGCTCAGACACACTCACCCAGTTTAAGTGTAGATTAAAAACATATCTTTTTAGCAAAGCCTACACATAACACACATCACATCATAACCTTGTGCTCCAGAACATCTGATCACATGCACATTATCAACTTGTGCTGTTAATATCATGAACAGCAGCTACGCTAATTTCTCTCCACTGCTTCTCTTTCTCTCCCCATCCTGAGGAATCCTGAGGTTTGGCCGCTCCAGTCACCTCCCACCTCGTGATGATTACAGACCTTTGAAGAAGTAGATGCCGAACTCGCAAACATCCCGAACCATCTAGAGACGTACCAGTGTCAATTGGATCCCGCTACATGTGTGGAGTTTTGACATTGGACCTCCTGGAGTGTTAAGGCTCTGGCATGGAGAAGCTGATGCTGGATCTGTGGTGATCAAAAATGCTGAGCTCATAAAACTAGGAGCTACTAACCATAAAGACTGTTTAAGACTGCAGAAAGAACATCACTTATAATCTTATACTCCAGTACTCATGTTAGTTCTCACTCTCCAGTGTTCTGTATTGTTGGAAAATTTATGATCAAACTCTTGATGTCACCCAGATGAGGATGGGTTCCCCTTTTGAGTCTGGTTCCTCTCAAGGTTTCTTCCTCATAACATCTAAGGGAGTTTTTCCTTGCCACAGTCGCCACGGCTGCTCATCAGGGACAAATTCGCACCATTCACCATCACTGTTGATTTGTGTAAAGCTGCTTTGAGACAATGTCTGTTGTGAAAAGCGCTATACAAATAAACTTGACTTGACTTGACCACTGCTTGAAGAAGGTGTCTTCCAGAAACTGGCAGTAGGACTGGGAGTTCAGCTTGAAGAGGGACAGCGCATGTAGGACGTTTTGGTGACAAGGTGAGGGAAGCGAGATTGAGATGGTTTGGACATGTGCGGAGGAGGGACATAAATTATATTGGTAGAAGAATGCTGAGGATGGAGCCACCAGGTAGGAGGAAAAGAGGAAGGCCAAGGAGGAGGTTCATGGATGTGGTGAGGGAAGACATGCAGGTAGTTGGTGTGAAAGAGGCAGATGTAGAGGACAGAGGGGTATGGAGACGGATGATCCGCTGTGGCGACCCCTAATGGGAGCAGCCGAAAGAAGAAGAAGAAAAAGAAGAAGAAAAAAAAGAAGAATACAATACCGGTCTTATCACTTTATAACTTGTAATAATTTGTCAAATACGCTTGTCAAAAATAAAAATTCAATATGATTCATCAGTTTCAGATGCTGAGACGTAATCGTAGTAATGGCATGTTGCAGTTTAATTTTAAAATGGTGAAGCAAATATAAATTAGTAAATATTTAAAAAAGCTTAAATTTTATATCCCAATTATATTGCAAAAAGAAAAAGCTCTGGACCACCTAGGACACGTTTCCAAACGTCACGAAAAAATGATATGAGCATTTATTAGTCACAGGATGACATCATGCAGACTGTTCTCTACAACAAACCGCATAAAAACAAGTCGATGGTCCTTAGTGCTTACTGTTTCCCTAAGCAATTTCTCTCTGGTCTCTTTTTAACATGAACTGATGGAGACACTTGATTATGATGAGATCATCTCCGTATTTAACCAGAAACCCATCGTCAGTCGTCTCAGACTAATATTACAAATATGGCAAAGCAAATATTCAAAAGAGAGCAGAGACAAAAGGAGGACAACGTAAACATAAGTTCAATCTCCTCTTAATATATATATATTTTTTTTATCTAAAATGTAATGATTATTTATAATAAAAAATAGAAAAAAAAAAACATTTTATTGTGTTTCCAATAGTTTTTTTCTAGTTTGTTGTGTGTTATTTGCCATTTTGAAACGTTGTGCTGCGATGTTTTGTGTGCAGCTTTCATACAAAACTTTTCGTTTTGCCCACCCTGTTTTATGAAGGCCCACCCATCTCGCCCCTGCCAGGGCTTCTGAAAGACATCTCTGCCAAAGGGAGGATTCCAAATAAAATTCAATTTAATGTTTAATTTTATATTTTTATTGTACTTTTAACAATGGACATTCTCCCAAAGCAGCTGTACAGAGGTCAAAATATTACATGTAGAATTTTTTTATTTATAAATTTGTCTCCATTAATCTATTCCTAGATAAATAAATAAAAATGATAAAGTGGAAACAGTGGCAAGAAAAAACTCCCTGAGAGTTATCTGGGTGAAACCAAATGTCCTTTTACTAGTTCACTATAGTCCTATCGCTGTTGAGGTTGTTTACTGATCTATTCACTATCACACACAAGAAAAGTCTTCCTGGCTTTTAGTTTCTAGTGTTTTAAAGTTTTTTAATGGTTAAAGTTTGAGTATGAAACTCGAAATGATTTTTATAGAATGATTTAAATCCAGATTAAATAGGGGATATATCTGGGGGAATTAAAGAGTTACTAGTCATCATAAATGATTCGTTCATTAATTCTTCATTATTTCATTCGTTCATTCTTTAATGTGACTCAGAAGAACGAATCGTCTCAAATCATTTGTTAATTTTTCTACTTCTAGGAGCAAAGCATCGCAAAATCTCTGTAGGTTATGTACAGGAAACAGAATTGAGTAGTTTATCTCTCTACTCTTTTAATCAGATCTGGTCAGTTTTTTTTTTTTTTTTTTGTATCACGTGACTCCCATATACACTATACCAGGGGTCACCAACATGGTGGCAGGTATCCCGGACTAAGTGAGTAGCAGTGGGCCTTTTCTAAAAATATCTGTTTCCTACTTTGTTAAATGATGGTTGATAATTATTATAAGAAATCATTAACATGATCAGTGTCTTCACATAGATGAATATCATTAATTATTAATAATAACATAAAATTAAAAAAAAAACCTGAATTGAGTAATTCCTCTGGTCTGAGTCGTTATTTTTTCATGTTACTCCCATAGACGATAAAGTAATAGATCAGTTTTTTGTACGAATCTTGACATTATTGTTACAATAATTCTGGGAGTCACGTGACAAAAGACCTAACGATATGTTTATCATAATTTGTCCATAGCTGCAGTCATATTTTCATTATAGTAACTGAAGTGAAAGTGTGTGTATGTAGTCGTGTTGGAGATCTGACTACTGAATAACATTTATATTATTAATAAATGAACAAATTTCAAAGAGCAAAGTCACTAAAACGATCTAATCTTCTATTATTATTTAAAACTTAAACACTAAAACCTCTAGAACATTCTTTATTGTTTTTATTATGTTTTTATAACGATGAATTGTTGCATGACGTCATATCCAGTTTTAAACCAATCGGCAGGTGGATTCAGTGACGCGTGTTTATGACGCAAGGGGGCGTGTTATGTTCATTCCA
Organism: Silurus asotus; assembly: GCA_024362625.1. Taxonomy (NCBI): domain Eukaryota; kingdom Metazoa; phylum Chordata; class Actinopteri; order Siluriformes; family Siluridae; genus Silurus; species Silurus asotus. The sequence goes on from MU551697.1 coordinate 13,982,197, forward strand.
ACATGGCGGCTCCCGTGTCGGTGGTGGAAGATGCAGAAGATTATTCGTTTCTTCCTCTTATACACGACATCATTAAATGGTGAGTGTGTTTACAGTACAGAGAAGAAGTCACGTGTTTTTATTTAATGTGAATAAACAGTCAGTATCGCTGGAGTTTTGCGGTTTGTGTCCTACAGCATGGACAAAGACAACCAGGACGTGCACCAGGAGCTGAACAAGCTGCGGACGCGGATTCAGGACACACGGGAACAGATCGTGGCCATGCCGGGCATCGACCTGAGCGCTGACGTGCAGCAGCAGAAACTCCGCACCCTCAGAGAACAAGTGCGAACCAAGAACCAGCTGCTGCAGAAGTACAAGGGCTTGTGTATGTTCGACATCCCGAAAGCCTCCTGACGCACGCACACACACACACACACACACACACACACACGCCCCTCCAACTTCAAGAACTTCTGGACTATAAACAGAGAGGTGGAGATCCAGCTCTGAACCTGTTCTTTTACTTCCCATAAAATCACTTGACTTTTTATTTTGATTATTGAATAAAGTGTCTGGTTCATGTCAGTGCTGCTTCATTCTGGAGATTCAGAGCGATTCCACCTGAACCACAGACATGCTACAGGTTCTTCTTTGGCATTAAGATGAAAAATGGGTGATGGGAGATGATTTGTGGTCCAACTTGTGAAATCTGGGGTAATAAATGGTTGTGATGTTTAGATGATCACCTGTGTGGTGTGTTGGGACTTGGACCTGGGAGAAGATTGTTTTATATAAATAAGGTAAATGAGTGAGTGGATAAAAAAAGGTTTATTTCTAATACACACAAACACGCACACGCAGCAGGTGAACTACACGCAGGTCAGTTAACACGTTTTCACGTGTGTGTCCAGTAGAAAAACCCAGAAGACCTGCAGAACAAACTGAAGAGTCTTATAAAGGATAAAAAAAAGATTAATTTCTCAGTATCTTTATTTTTTGTTTAAAAGCATCTACAGATCGACAGACATAAAAAGAATAAATAAAACTTTACACCAATTTGTTCAAAAAGCAAAATTTGCGTTATTTTACAAAACCATAAAAAAAGATGTAAACAGGTGATTCCACACTGCAGCTCTGCGCATGCGCCTTCTCCACACCAGAACCTCTGAAAAAAAGGGCAGACGGAACAAGCACGAAAAGTAAACCGAGTCCGCCGAGTGGAGACCAAGTGGACCGGGCCGAGCCGGTACCCTGCACCCCCACGGGCTGATTGAAGGAACCCTGGGATTTGGTCATTGCGCATCTGCTCTCCGACCTTCCAGTCGCATCTCACGCGTTTCACCCCAGAAGAGTTGTGAGAGTCCATTAGCTGATCACACACCGGTCCCGGTCCCGGCTCTGGGCAGAACCGACCGCCTTTTCCTTAATGTACATGAGGTCTGAATGAACACTGGGGCGCCGCGCAAAAGGCGCCACCACTCCGTACGCGTCAGAGTCTTTGGGCTTCTTGGTCCTGAAGGATTTCCGATGCAACATGTCGCAGTACTGCGCAGAAACCTTGCGGTGCAGGTCAGGACTCATCTCGTTCGGCAGGTTGGCCATGGAGAAGAGGCGGCGGAACATCAGGTCCACGTTGGTATTGCGTTTTGCGGAGATCTCGAAATAGGCGCACTGCTCGTCCCCGGTCACGAGCTGCTCGATCTCCTCCCGCGTCACCTCGCGCTGGAGCTCGCGCTCGCCTTTATTCCCGCAGATCACCAGCGGCACGGACATGTTCTCCTTAGTCTTGTTCTTCAAGCACGATTTGGTCTCGTAGATCTGCCGCTTCAGCCGCTGCACTTCGTGAAACGATTCGCGGTTGTCGAGGCTGAAGACCAGGACGAAGACATCACCTGAAGATGATGGAGAAGAGCGAGAGATGTGTCAGATCTGTGTTTATAACCTCGCATTAAAAATAAAGAAGATTTGAGAACAAAAGGAACATCTACCTGTGAGTATAGAAAGTCTTCTCATAGCAGGGAACGGATGATTTCCCGAGGTGTCCAGAATGTCCAGCTGGTAAACATCTCCTCTGATGCTGTAGAGTTTTCTGTGGAAGTCCTCTATGGTTGGTGTGTACTGCTCCTCAAACCTGCCGCTCAGGAACCGGGACACGATGGCAGACTTGCCCACTTTAGTCGAGCCCAGAATCACCATCCTGTAGCAGTTCTTTGGCGGGATGTCAAACTCGTTCTCTGAAGGACACATTTTCTTAATCATGTCTGCAGGGGTGAAGGAAAAGTCACGCGCAAAACCACCAAAAATCCGGTCTCTGAAACGCGCGCGCTGAAGTGTGCAGCAAGTGTAAGGGAGTCTGAGTGGATCTTATATAGTGTACACACACACACACACACACACACACACACACACACACACACACACACACACACACACACACAGTCAGACCACCTCCTCTCACGCGCGTCACTCCCGCACGCCAGGCAGCTGCGCGCGCTCTTCACTGGGTTGCCAGGTTGGTTTTGGTTCTTCAGTGGTGAAGCAGAAACATCCTGAGCAGGTCGCTGATGTAAAAGTGAAACACTTTTTCCTTAAGCAGCATCAAATAAAACCCAAGTAGTTTAAATCCATTCTGCACCACAAGAGCAAATAGTAAACACATAAACACTCATATTAGTACCAGTAGCACGTGGTTCTGGTTCTGGTTCTGGTTCGGTACACATGTGATTGAGCATAATGAAGCATAATAAAGGCTCACCGCAGGAGACATGTTTTTACAGCCTGTTTCAGACCTTTATCCACACAGGTCAGAATACACACACACACACACACACACACACACACACACACTCTCTTTTTGAGCTCATCTTATTTAAAACTTTTCAGACAAACACATCCAGGTTCAGACGCACTTTAAACACACTTTATAAAGTTTGGATATTGGTGGTCATTATAATCTCCTCATTGTGTAGACCCTAAAGCACCACAGAAACTGGGGTTTTACTTCACAGCTTTTTCCATAATGTTTTCAACTAAAAAATAATGGATCAGAAAATATTCTCTACTTCTTCTTGTCCCAAATTTAAATGGACAAAAGTTTGTGGACAGCAGACGTTCACATTCATATATGGATCTTCACCAAATTTGAGAGGCTCCACTTAGTATTCTGTATCATTTCATTTCCCAGTCAGGGGGAAAAATATTACGTTCGGCTGCTTTATCTCTGGAACTCCAAATTCATAAACATTAATTATATACAAGTTGTGTTGATTTAAATAATAAATCTCTCGGTGTAACACTATTTGCTTTCTCTTTACTGAATGTGGATTCATGTGTTGGAACAATTTCTCTTAAAGCTAATTAACATCCACTTACCTAACGCCCATTAACGCTGAGTGAAAAAGCATCTTATAAGCTGTTATTTGTTTGTGTTATTAGTAATGTTGAATGTTTAATATATTTGGTCTGATAGATGGAGCTTTAATGCAGTTAATTTTCTTGCAGTAAATTGTTCTAATCAGAACTGAATCAAGACTAGAAGCTTAGATTGGAACTGGCTGAGGTTTTACTTTATAGGTTTTTATTGGTGTTGTAGTGTGTTTTTAGGAACTTCTGCTGTGCAGAGCAGTTTCTGATGTAAAGATCGTTCCACTGAAATGTTTACTAATACATGATAATGATATTTTGTAGAAAATATCTGGTTTTTGTTTCACTCGTGTTCTCGCGGCAGCCAATACTGTGAAGTCGTGTAAACAAGAAGGCAGTGTTTCTTAGAAAAAAAGACAGAACTACTAAAGAAATTCATCTTCTTTTGCTCTCAGCTTCTCCCATTAGGGGGCACCACAGCGGATCATCTGTCTCCATACTACTCTGTCCTCTGTATCTGTCTCCTTCAAACCAACTACCTGCATGTCCTCCTTCACCGCGTCCATAAACCTCCTCCTTGGTCTTCCTCTTTTCCTCTTTCCTGGTGGCTCCGTCCTCAGCATTCTTGTCCCTCCTCTGCACATGTCCAAACCATCTCAATATCAGCTCCCTCACCTGTCTCTCTAATAAACTCATTTCTAATCCTGTCCATCGTCGTCACTCCCAACGAACATCTCAACATCTTCAGCTCTGCTGCCTCCAGTCTTTTACTTAAGGCTACTGTTTCTAATCCATACATTCAATTCAATTCAATTTAATTCAACTCATTTTTATTTGTATTGCGCTTTTAACAATGAACATTGTCTCAAAGCAGCTTTACACAGATAATGTGGTGATTAAATGTAAATATGTTCGTTGTAAGTATGTTTGTCCCTGATGAGCAACTGTGGCAAGGAAAAAACTCCCCGAGATGGCATAAGGAAGAAACCTTGAGAGGAACCAGACTCAAGAGGGAACCCATCCTCATCTGGGTTGCACCATACGTCCATTTGAAGCAGATATACAAAGTTGCGGGGCATGTTTAACTCGACCGAGAGAGAGAGAGAGAGAGAGAGTGATGGGAAGAGAAGGATATGGATTATTAGGTGTCCCTATTGGTGTATGAAAGTTAATGTCACTGTGCAGTTTGAACTCTGGCAAGACTCGCTATGGCAGCATAACTAAAAGGGAGAACCAGAAGGTAACACAGACATGAGGGATCTCTGGGATAAGAGACGACCCACCACACCACCGCCAACATCTCAGGTCTCACCACAGTCCTATAAACTTTCTCTTTCACACTCACAGATACTCTTCTATCACAAATCACTCCTGCTATCACTTTTCTCCACCCACTCCACCCTGCCTGCACTCTTTTCTTCACTTCTCTAACACACTCTCCATTACTTTGCACTGTTGACCCCAGGTACCTGAACTCATCCACCTTCTCCACCTCTTCTCCCTGCAATACTAAAGAAATAAATACTAACCTCAAATAATGAACAAACATTTCAACATGAATAAAAATATTTAAAACTATTCAAATTCAAAACTGCATTTAACAAAACCCCAATTTAATCTCAAATTCCTGAGCACTTGATGCTAACACTGCTTAGCACGACCACAGGAAGGGGTCGCTCAGTTGAGAAGATGTTGGACTTCTGATTGGAAGGTCATAGGTTCAAATCCCAGCCCCACTAAACGGCCACTGTTGGGCCCTTGAGCTAAGGCCCTTATCCATAACTTGTTCAGTTTTATAGCTGAGATAAATTAAAGTCGCTCTGGATAAGGGCACCTTCTAAATGCCATAAATGTAAATTAGAGATTAAATTTCATACCATTTCACTTATTACTAACTTGTACCTTTTATATAATTTTTAGGTGTTAAAAATAACAGTTAAACTGTAGTGAAGGAACATTAGCAGTAAATTAACTGTCAGCTAGTGATCATATTCCTCCACACTCATTCTCTGGTCATTCACACTGTGGAGTTTCACCTGTTCTCCCTTTGTTTATGGGAGAATATATAATCTCCGTGTTATGTGGTTTCTGCCCCATGGGCAAAAACACATTAGTGTGTTTCCCTTTAAGGCTTCTAAAATAAATATTGTGGTAGCCATCGCCCAGCTGTCATTCCATTACCTCATAAAACAGGTGCTGAGCATTCAGTTATACAAATACACATTTCAGTTGACACACAAAACACCCCGAGTCTTCCCAACAGACCCGAATATCACATTTCCAGCAAGACAAAGCAAGTCTGCATATGGTCAAATATAGTAAACATTGTGTTAAATCCATGATCAGTTTCAGTTTTATTCGAAAAGCTTGAAAGATGGGTAAACTTGAGAATATCACCTGAGTTGGTTTAGACTATGCTATATTGTAAGAGGAAGTCTGGTGTGTCAGAGAAGTGTGTGTGAGGGTGGAGCAGAACATGCATGAGGACAGTCTGACAGCAGTGAAGTGTGCAGTAGGAACGACAGACTGCATCAAGGATCGGCTCTGTGCCCTTTCCTGTTTGCGCTGGTGATGGACAGGTTGACGGACGAGGTCAGACAGCAGTCTCCATAAACTTTAATGTTTGCGGATGATATTGTGATTTGTGGTGAGAGTAGGGAGCAGGTGAAGAAGAGCCTGGAGAGGTGGAGTTATGTGCTGGAGAGAAAGGGAATGAGGGTCAGTGGGAGTAAGACAGAGTACATGTGTGTGAATGAGAGGGGGGGGGGGCGGG